>JBBBDQ010028627.1:145000-185000 GCA_037127315.1 Ascarosepion bandense | reverse complement strand
ATACGGATACTGCAGCTATTTTCAAATAACATCGAAGAGATACTATGAAATGTGAGATATGCTAAGACAATTTGACGTTTGCTGATACCTGGATCGTCTCTGACAACCTGTAGAATGTATTCTTTGAGATCAGATGTATGAGCAGATCTCGGCCTTCATCGATCCATAGTTCGCATCTCCACATATCCTATCTCAGCAATGCGAATATAAACAGCAGCGAAGGTTGTATGAATTGGGTGCGTTCGGTCCGTAAACGTAATCTGATAGAACCGTGCATCCTTCCGTCCATTACCAAACGACCGTATGTAAAAAATGTACCTCACTATACACGATATGAATATTCAGCCCCTGTTAAACGGAACATTCCTCAGTTAACTGACTATTACAAATGATAAACGTTAAAGATGCACTCGCGATAAATTTATAAGAATGATAAATGTAACCTAGTCTACATAGCAACATGGCGCGATCTACCGTCAACTTTCTTTAAATTTAATATCTCAAAAACGAAGGATGTTTCGATATACGTTTATGCGGACTTTTCCCTTGTTTTAGTGTGGTAAACCAATCCCAAATTTTGTAAAGGTATTTTTGATACACCATATATATATATATATATATATACATACATACACCATATATATATATATATATATATATACATACATACACCATATATATATATATATATATACATACATACACCATATATATATATATATATACATATATATATATATATATATATATATATATACGTGAAAAAATCACAAGATCGCCAAGACCTACCGCGGTTTCGCACAACGGCTCGATCTTGTGATTTTTTCACGTGTGTTTTTGCTCTACGTTACTTCCTCTTTGTTAATTCGAATTGGTTAGTTTGTATCGAGCACTTTTCTTTCTTTGTGGTTGGTTCCGTTTGAGGGTTTTTTTTCTTTGCTGCGAGGTACTGTATGTATTGTCGGTACTCCGCGGTTTTCTTTTTTTTCCCCCTCTTGTCCAACGCTTTATAGCGACGGACAGTAACGGACTTAGATTCCGCCGGTTATTTGTGGTCCTCAAGGTTTGCTTTTGTAAAATTTTAGGATCTAGATACGTACAGAGTCAGTTTTATTATTATTATTATATATATATATATATATATATATATATATATATATATATATATATATATTACTTCTCCAATTTGTTATATTAACTCTAATGAATGTATATCTTCGTGTTATATTCTTAAATATCCTCTAATTTATGTTTTATAAATAATTCCTCTGTTTGTGTATATGAATTCATTTTTAATGCCAAAGAATTTAGTTTGAATCAATGTGAAGAACGTCTATATCTATCTGCAATTTACTTCAGGCCATAGTTTGAATTTTCTATTTCTTTGCCGTTTCTCTTGTCTTTTCCACTTTCTTCTCTCTGTGCATTTTCTCACTGTTCTCCTTTGTTAAGCCTAGACACAGTGTACTTGATATCTATATCTGTCTGCAATTCATTTCCTGCTTAAATTTAAAATTTCTCTCTCTTAGCCGTTTCCATTGGCTCTTTTTAGAAAACGCCTGTAATACAATATTCATAACATTTATTTTACTCAAATCCTAAGTTCGTACTGGTAAATATATACTTATATTTATTTATGCTTATGCACAGATTAAAAAAAATCACAGCTCCACAAATAAATTGGCTTACGGCCATATCACGTTGAACACACCGGTTCTTGCTCGATCACCGAAGTTAAGCAACGTTGAGCCTGGTCAGTATTTAGATGGGTGACCGCTTGGGAATACCAGGTGCTGTAAGCGTTTCGTGACGGATGTGCGTTGTGCTGCAGTGGTTATCGGCTCGGAAAGAGAAATCGGTGAACCGAGTTCGAATTCCAATTGAATACCCTGCATTTCCCTTAAGCACTGGTACCCTTGGAAAAGGTATTAATCCGTCCCTTCCCTCCAGTTATGGGTTAAATAACAGGGTAGAACTTGGGAACCCTGCCCTTAAAAACAAAATACCAATGAATCTTGACACTCGAAAAGAAAAAAAAATATTACTAGACACAAAAATTATATATAAATAACAACAATAAATTGTTGAAAGAAAAAGAAACCAGCAATAAATAAATAAAATTTAGTTGGCAATAAATGACACGTCGAGGTTGATATGCCATAAAAACAAAACAACTAAACCAAATCTAAATAAATTTATTCCGGATTATATTATTCTTCTATGTGTCGTGTCCTTTCAGGAACATGACTCTCCACAATTTTCTATGTTTTGTAGATCTTAATATATCTTGTCTTTTTGTTATCCCTTCTAAACTTGTTTTGCCATCCACAGGTCTCTAGGGAGGTTATAGGTTCTTTCCTCTGTCTATCCTTTTCTAACACCTTCCTGGGTGTATCAAATTTTCTAAGCCTTATTTCCTCACGATGCACTCTGGAAATACAAATTTCTCTTTCAGAAGTGTCCTGTATGTTTTTTTTAATCTAAATCTTCGTCGTTGCTAACATGTTCGAATCATGGTATTCTCAGTATCCTCCTGCAGAATCACTTTCTGTTGCTTCAATTCTCTTCTTATCCACCATACACTGCTATATCGAAGCACTGGCATTACGTAACAGTTCAGTACACTTTTCTTTGTTTTCCTGACTGTGTACGTTAGTCAGGATGAAACACAATATCATATCTAGTAAAAAATGGAGACAGTTTTATTTTTTTGCCTGTCATCCTTTTGCAAAAACTTTTCTTCGTCATTTAAAAATAACTTCCGCCTACAAAAAAATTGCAAGAATTATTCTGTATACAAAACCAAAATTCATTTTTTTCGACTTATGTTTTGAATTTGATTTGATGCAGGAAGAAGTCCTAAGGTATTTTTTTTTATTGAAAATCTATTTATTGGCTTTCTAAACAATAGAAGTGTAACGTGAAGTAGTACTAGAAAAAAGGAAAACAAAGAAACTCCGATCATATTAACAAAACTGCGTATATATTTTGAGAGAAGGTTCTAAATATTTATTTCTTTATACTAAAATACTAAAATTGTCCTAATACAAAGTTCGAGAGCCAGTCAAAGTAGTGGAGACTTAAAATTTAATCAGTTATAAGACGTGTGATATGAATGAAAGAGGTATATCCCGCCCCTCCTCTCTCCTTTCTGTTATGTTTTGTTTAACCCAATTCTCAATTTAACGACCTCCCATTCCTTAACCCTTATTCGTTTATTAAGCTAGACATGCCAAATCTCCCATCTCTTCACTTACAACTCTATCCAAAAGCAAAAACCATAAATAGACTGATTTTTTTTTTTTTGTGACGTATATTTCTCAAATCTTAACCGTTATTTATTTCTTATTTCTTTATTTTTTAATTCTCCTTTTCATCTTAATTTTCTCATTTTGATATGAACGTTGCTGAGGATACGTGAAATCTCTTTTAGGGATTTCATGTTGAAATGTTCATTCAACATTTTTGAATTTTGAAAATTTATTTTAATTTATATTGGCTCTGTAATTTTAATTACATTGAGCTCTCCTCCTGTATCATATTTTTTAACATTAAAATTTTTAATATTAATTAGGGTCAGGTTCTTGGAATTTACCTTCCTACTTTTCCATTTCAGATTAAAGTAATTTAATAAAATAAAAAATAAAATATATATATATATATATATATATGTGTGTGTGTGTGTGTGTGTGTGTGTGTGTGTGTGTGATTTTTTAATTTATATATAGAAGATGTCTTACATCAGTTCATTTCATCTGATTCTAAATTGAGTCGCGGATGGGGAGGCATGAACATGAATTTACTTGACTGTATTCATACATGGTATTGTTCTACGTAGCAACACTTGCACTTCCATTAATTTTCTACTTATTGTCTCTTTTTTTGTTTGTTTTGTATTTTGCCTCTGTAAATAATGTCTGACAGATCGTATCCGAGTATGCCTGTCTACTTGGGTGGCTATTCAATCCCTCTAAAAAACGCCTGCTCAGGCACATTTATTTGTTCAACTCATGCAGAGCCCACTTGTAGATTATAAAGCAAATCTGATCTACATTAACGATCTCCCCGATGTAATAAGATCCCAAGTAGGCATGTACGCTGACGACCCCAGCGTTTACTCTCGCATCGATCAAAAATCTGCTGAGGTTGACAAAGCGAACCGTGAAGCTTGAGAAGGACCTCCAAACCGTGGAGGACTAGGGTAAGAAATGATTCGTAAATTTTAATGCTTACAAAACGAAGCTGCTATCTATTTACTATCATAGACAATCGCTCCTACCCACCATTAGCATGGATCAGGCTAGCCTCCCTGAGATTAAAAAACTACGCCTCCTTAGCCTCACACTCTCAGCGGACCTCAAGTGGAATGACTATCTCAAATCCATTGCTAAATCCGCTGCTAAAAAGGTGGCTTCACTGTGCAGGGCCAGGAAGTTTTTCCTGTTTGAGTCCAACCTGCACACACACACACACACACACACACACACACACACACACACACACACACACACACATCTATATATATATATATATATATATACACCATCCGCCAGTGTATTGAATACTGCTTCCGCATCTGGTCGGTGCCCCTGCTATTCATCTGGGGGTTCTTGACAAAATCCAACGGAGAATCTGAAATGTGATCGATACCGACTTGGCAGCTCGGTTGCAATCGCTATCTCACCGGCTTCCCTGTGCCTCTTCTCTAAATACGTTCACAGCTTCTGCTCTAATGAACCTAGATCACTGGTGCCCCCTATATATGAATTTACTCGAGATAATAGATTAGCAAGTAGGTCCCACCCTTTTACAGTGAAACCGATAAAATGTAACCGCAATTTCTACTCTACAGCTTCTTTTCACGCACTTCCTGCCTGTGGAATTCCATTCCATATAGTTGCTTCCCCGACATCTACAATCTCCAGGAATTTAAATGTAAGGTCAACAGACATCTCTTATCTCACTAACTCGCATCCATTCTCTCAAGCTCTTTTTCCCCTCTACTCCACCCCTATCCTCGGTATTCTCATCCGTCTATTACCCTCCTCCTGACATTTCCTATAACTAACCCCTCTTTCTCATCACTTTCCCAAATGCAACCCCTGCGAAACATTAGCAGTTGAATGCCTTGCTTGGGGTGAAATGATTAAAAAATATGCTGAGCGGAGCTTATTTGCAATATCTGTCAGAACGTGCATTATCTGGCGTGATCAATGGTCTAAGCAAGGACCCTACGGCCAAACCCTTACACAGAATAACTTGTAACTTTTTATTAATATAACCATCGACGGCTCTCTGTTGGTTTCGTTGACCGTATTTCACTAACAAGGCTTGGGTCAACCCGTGGTAAGACTTTCAAATTCTTTCCAAATTTGTCTCAGGCTTAGACCCCGGTCCAAGCATGATAGCCTCAATAAATCCCTCTTCCTGAGAAATCGAACATTGTTAGATTTTAACTTTAACTTCCAGGCAACAGTGATCGCTGGTTAGCTCTCTTACTAGCATTCAAGCTACGCGATACTTAGAAGGCCTATTCATACCACGACTTCAGGCAATTTCAGTTATGAAACATTATCTTTCCTTCTTGCCTTTTTATAATAATTTCACCCCAAGCAAAGCGACAAGGCTCCTAGAAAGCATGAGGTTACTTGGTGTGAAAGAGATTTGGAGGAGTTTAGTGAGAAGAATGGACAATACAAGAACACGATTGGCGTTGCATTTAGATTTTTGAAGATTTTTGGTGGCAGGGAGATTAAGCAATCGGAACAGGCAAGGAATGTGAGGAAGTAATTATTAGAATAGAACATATGGTTGCATCTCGGTAGTTCAGCAATATACAGGTGAGACCTAGTCGCCAATCTAGTAGCAAGCTTAAATTCCTGCTGTCAATGCACCAAGGAGGGAAGCTCATCAGAAGAATTACCATGAAAATATTTCTAGAACAGACAGATTGAATCGACGTCCTATCGATGAAAAGTAACAGAAGTCTAGGTGCCAGGTCAAGATAGATTAAATTGCAGATTTTAATATTGTCAATAATCTTGAGATATACAATCGGAGTATCAGAGCAAACAGAAAGATAATTGCCTTCTAAACAATTATTTTTGTTAGTTTGGAACAATTATTGATGATAAAATTATTTTTCTCTTTTAGTCCCAGGATCTACGCATTTTTTGTTATTTGGTAAAATTGTTTGTGATTTCTAGGGCCATTTAAACATTTTTACAGATTATTTAATGATTATGAATCATTGATCTGAGTTCACGCTGGTATACAGATAGTAGATCAGAAATATTGAACTAGTTCGACACCATGCATGATATCCAAATGTGTATCTGGTTCAGACGAGGCTTTTTAAGAAAATCTTTTTGTTATGAGTTATTTTCAGTCTCGGAAATGTTTTAAAATTATTGCTGCTTCATTATTTTGATGAGACAAGAAGTTTTAATATGGCGACTTTCGTTTCTAAAATGCTTCTCTTAAAGATGAATGAACTCAGAGACGACGAATATAATTTCTTGAATTATTATTTGGTATTAGATCTTGGCAGAACATTGCATTCACATAGAATTATTTTCAAAGGAGGCTTGTCATTCTCTTTGCCTACAAGCTTTAGTAGCATTTAGATAGCGTACAACTGAATGTGCGTTGTGGTGCATTGAATATCGGCTCGGAACAAGAAATCGGGGAGCCGAGTTCGAATTCCAGCTGAATTCATTGCATTCACTTACGCGCAAATACCCTTGGGAAAGGTATTAATCCGTCTATTCCTTCCAGTTATGGGTTAAATAACAGGACAGATTGGGTTTTATAGCCTTGGTCGGCAACCACTCTACCGCAGAAAGCAATGGCAACCTACTGCAGGATAATCTTCTGCCCAGTCAGTCATGTCTCTTTCGAGACATGATCGCCCAAGCGTGTATCACGTATGGCACTCAACTGACTGACAACTTGATCATAATCATGTGAGTATGCAATCAGTGTAAATAGTTTACATATACATTCACATTTATGAATATATACACATTTGAAAGTATATATATATGTAGGGCGCGAAGGATAAATTGTCGTTTAAAGTACGCAAAAATAAAAATAACACTGACATCTCATTTTAACAGGTATAAAATTACATAATACCTTTAAATACTAAAGAATCAATTTATTCAATACAATAGGCATTGGCTTCTACCACGGCCTTCAAACGAGTTTAGAATCACCTACAACTCTTCTGGACGTTCTCCTTAAGTTGGTGATTACTGCCATAATCATTACCTCCAGTTTAGCATTTAAAGAAGTTTTGTTGGTCTCTCGCCCATCTTCGCCACACATAATAGTCAAGAGGGTTGCAGTCTGAAGAATTAGGTTGCCAGATAGTAAGAGGTGATGTTGTCGCAGAAATTATTTGACAGTTATCACTAGGTTTTCCTGCTCATGTCGCATGTTGCCAAACTTGATTTTCCAAAAGCCACCCTCTTGACCCAGGGAAGCCGTAGTTTTGCAAGGCACTTTATCAAAATCTCTGCGTCTGAGGCCCCTGTGGGAAGATGAATGTATGTATGACGGTGCCATTAATAGTGATCACTCCCATCCGTAATCACCATTAGCCTCATCTAACTATTTTTGAAACCTCTCTATCGTTTTCAGTTTTACACCTAAATACTCTGAATTTTTCGAACTGGAATGCCAAGTAGTAAACCATGTCGTTTTCAAATTTGGCGGAGTTAGTGGTGTCATGGTGCTCTTTTTCTAAAGGAATGTACCCAACTGACCCTACTATATTTTGCACCCCACAAAATCAAAAGAAACGCATATGCACAAAATTAAAGGTATAAAATGATATCAATTTACCGATCACACTGTGTATGTGCGTGTATATACACAAAAAAATCATAGACACACATGTATATATTTCTTTGATCTGTGTGACTTCATATTAAAAAAAAACTAATATATATATTCACAATATGTCCATATAATAGCCACTTCTATAAATACTTTCACGGCTTCTGCTCCAATGAACCTAGATCACTGGTGCCCCCTATATATGAATTTACTTGAGCTACTAGATTAGCAACTAGGCCCCCCCCCCTTTTACAGTGAAACCGATAAAATATAACCGCATAGCGACTGCAGCCGAGCTGCCAAGTCGGTATCGATGACATTACAGATTCTCCGTTGGATATTGTCAAGAACCCCCCAGGTGAATAGCAGGGGCACCCGACCATAAGTGGGAGCAGTATTCAATACACGGGTGGATGGTACATTTATAAATGTGAAGGATGAACTCAAACGGGAAAAACTTCTTGGCTCTGCACAGTGAACCGACCTTTTTAGCAGCGGATTTAGCAATGGATTCGATATAGTCATAATACATGCCTGTATTTCTATGTATATATCTACTTGAATGATAACATCGATTATTCTTGCATATCTAAGAATATTTGTTTTTCCTTTACGCACTACAAAGAAAAAAGTTTAAAAAAAAACGTTGCACCGAAGCAAAAAAGTATTTTTGCTACTCCATACAAGTTTAAATTACTTTTTGTTTGTTGTGGATCTAGGGAATAGGGCCCGCCAAATAAATGAACAACGACTAGTAATTGAGATAGAAAATAAGTGTATTAACGGAAGGATACAAACTTCGATGAAGATTAGTAGTCCAGTAATACGGGTTAGTAAAAATATATGTAGAAGTCTCTGGAGGGGAAGCCGTAGTATATTGAGTATGTCCGCGTGGGAAGATGAAGGGTACGGTGTAATAATCTTCTCTATGAGTGGAGCACAGAGATACTATGAACTACTGTGTACTGACTGCTAATATCTCTCTCTCTCTCTCTCTCTCTCTCTCTCTCTCTCTCTCCTCTTGTATTCTCCGATTAACTCTCTGTGAAAACGCGGTGTTCAGTATTTATTTACCTCCCACCACTAGGGCAAAATGTGGCACAAGGCCTTTTTAAATATGGGTCCTCCGGGCCATATAGCCCAGCCAAAAATATCTGTCTAATTTTACCCAGTCGTGACTCTACCCTTCGGCGGAGCCTCGACTGGGTTAATGCTCTCCGCCCGAAGACAGAGAACTGACAGTGTCAACGAATTACCGCGAGAAAACGCGGAATTCTCCTGTCTCGCTTCTATAGCAGAAGTACAATTATACTCTGGATGAGTCCATTTTTATGAAAAGAGACTTTGTAAAGAGATTGCGGTGGAAAACATACTTCTACTTCAAATCGTCTGATACTTCTGACCACCAAGCTGACACATACAATCTCAAAACCGAAAATCCATCTCCTTATACAGATTTGAATGAATATTAGTAGTCCAGTAATACGGGTTAGTAAAAAGTATATGTAGAAGTCTCTGGATGGGAAGCCGTAGTATATTGAGTCTGTCCGCGTGGGAAGATGACGGGTACGGTGTAATAATCTTCTCTATGAGTGGAGCACAGAGATACTATGAACTACTGTGTACTAACTGCTAATCACTCACTGGACTCTCGTATTCTCGGGTTAACTCTCTGTGAAAACGCGGTATTCTGTATTTATTTACCCCCATACTAGGGCAAAATGTGGCACAAGGTCTTTTTAACGTGCCCAGTCGTGACTCTACTCTACGGCGGAGCCACGACTGGGTTAAGGCTCTCCGCCCGAAGGCAGAGAGCTGACAGTGTAAAATGAGGTATTCTATATTTATCTGCTCTCCCACTAAGGCAAATTGTGGCACAAGACCTTTTTTATGTGGGATCGCCGGGCTATATAGCCCAGCCAAAAATTGCTGTCTAATTTTGCCCAGTGGTGACTCTACCCTTCGGCGGAGCCACGGCTGGGTTATTGCTCTCCGCCCGAAGGCAAAGAGCTGACAGTGTCAAAAGAAATACCGCGTGAAAACGCGGCATTCTCTTGTCTCGCTGCTATAGCAGTAGTATAAGTATACTCTGGACGAGTCCATCTTTATGAAAAGGGAGAACCTCACAACATCGTCATTGTTATTTCTCGCTACAAACGGCTATAATATTATAGACCGACTGATTCCAACGGATTTCTAACAAAAGCTAAATCAGAACTCCAGATATCTACCAAAAACTACACCTCTGGAGTTGGATGTAGCACAAAGCCAGTTATTAATGAGGGAATTTTCAGCTTTTAAGATCGGGCAAAAATTTTCCGTAGTTTTTACATAAGACAGGGTCGGGCTCCTGTTTGTTTTTTCCCCAGACGAAACTCTATACCTCGGCAAATCATTCGCTACGACACAGAGAGTCTTTCAAGGTTGAGCTCTATTGGAATTCTTGATATTTGCCAGAAAGCTCTCTGCTGATGCCGGATATGAAACAAATTCGATTATTACATGCAAGAATTCTGAGCGCGTACGCTTGCGTAAAACTTGCTCTTAGACATAGCTTTGTCTAGATTCCTCTCTACCCGCGGAACTCGTGTAAAATCTTGCAGCGAATCTCCCGACTGAGGCTTGATGTGACACAAGGTCATAATCTAATGTGGGAATTCCGAGCCCATAAGCTCGGTAAAATATTTCCCGTAGACCTTGTATAAGGCAGAGTCGGGGTCTGGTCTCTTTTCCCCATAAAGAAACTATACCCTTCGGCTGAGCTTCGTCACGGTTCTTTTCCACTCGAAGACAAAGAGTCCGACAAATGAGTTTGTCTAGCCTCCGCACAGAGGCTGGATGTAACACAAGGCTAAATTTTACGTGAGAACTCCGAGCCCTTGTGCTTAGGAAAAGGTTATTTTTCCCAAAACGAATTCTGCTGAGCCTGGAGGCAGAAATTAAAATCTGATAAGTTCACGGTAAAACTTTAGCCTCTGAATTCTCTATGAGCTCTTTATCTAAGGCGTTTTGTCGTGATTATTCATGTTACAGAGAGGTCTTATCTATTTCACAATATGTTATCATATACTATTGGTCAATTTTGTTTCTCTTGACAATAAATTTAAGACCAGGCTCATACATAATATTACTACTCATCGCAAATATTAGCAAAATGCTGGGTACGAACAGTTAGAAAAATATAACCTACTCAGACTGGGCTGATTTAAAAGCTAACAGGCACTAATATATACACCACCGGCGATAATTATTAGCCCCCCCCCCCAGTGTTTTAAAAAACTATGCATTTTCATACTATTTTTTAGGTTCTTTTGTTATTATTGCTTTGCATAATTTTGCAAGGCAGCCAATAAGAAGAAGAGACTAGCCTGGGGAAAAGAGCGCAAAAACTGCAAACCAGAACAGTTCATTTGATGCACATGTTATTGTGCATTATTAAAAAAAAGAACCATTCTATTTTTATTTAGAATTATCCACTTGGCAATAAATATATATATAGCGTATATATATAGCGTATATATAGCGTATATATATATATATATATATATATATATATATATGTATATATATATATATATACACACTGCATTCTGTTGAGTTCTAATAAAACTGGATGAATTACATAATTATTTCAAATCTTCCTGTAAGTTATATTTGTATATCGTTGCTTGAACCAGCTTATAATGCTTTGGAGTGAGCGCATGGTGAGAGTAGTCGTGGCTCTGGGAGGCACCGTTCTGTGGGTAAAGGAACTTGGATGAGTTCCACCGCGGAATATGTGAATGAGCCACGCTTTATCGAGTTTAATTCGTTACCTCTTCGTCACCCGGCCCAGTGGTATAGAGAGAGAGAGAGAGAGAGAGAGAAAGAGAGCAACACTTCTGATCATCGTATTGTTATGGTGAACTCACCTGTCTAGGGATAGTGGACTCTCCGTCCTAATATTAGTAACAGTTTTGCGAGTAGTCAGAAAGAAATTACGAGTTAGCGACCTGGCAAGTTACCCTGCGTTACTACGTGATAATACAAAGTTCCCACCAGTACGTCGAACCTAAGGGACCGACATTTGTACTTACATACAACGCACAATTTTCTTTGTTGTACTCCACAAAACGTATCTCGTAAGATAATTTAATTTATTGCTCTTTCAACGCATTTACCTAAGACACAGTTTTGTCGTGCATTGCGACCCAAAGAAGCCGGACACAACAGACCTCACGTCGGCAAAATCCGTCGTCTATAAACTTTCTCACTTTGTCTCATTATGTCCACCTTTGGTTCGAATACTATTATAGATGCTGCAAACTCGCATTGTTACGCGAGCAGGATTTAGTTCCGTGCCTGTTATAAATATTATCGTGTAAATGATAGAAACGAAAAGGAAATTAATATTGAGCATCAGGATAAGACAACTGAAGTTCATAGGACATGCAATGAGGAAGGAGGGCTTGGAGAACATGATACTAACAGGCCCGTTAGAGGGTAAAAGAGAAATAAAAAAGAAGCGGATAACATATTTAAAGGGCCTGAGCAGTTGGATGAGAGTTGACTGCAAGAAAACCAAATGCATAGCCATCAGTAAAAAGTGCAACACAAAATGACAAATACTATGGATATTAAAATCAAACAGGCACAAAAATTAAAATACCTGGGAATTATTCAAACAAAACGCGGAAAATCCGACACAGAGATACGAAGGCGAATTGACATCGCGAAGGACGCGTTCTTGAAGCTGAGTAAAGTATTAAGAGACAGGAAACTTTCACTAGAAACAAGGAAGATGGTACTAGATTGTTTTGTGATGTCAGTTCTTCAATATGGCAGTGAATGTTGGACAATATCAACAAAGATGAAGAAAAACTTGAAGAAGCTGAAGCAGGATTTAGTTCCGTGCCTGTTATAAATATTATCGTGGTATGTGAGGACCTAAATCTTGCTCACAATAAGTACTGTCAGAATACATGTGTATAGTTACTACATCCTAGTTCGTCATCTCATTGCCCTGTACACAAACAATGATATATTAACATTATAAATAGTAATTGCGTGAAGTTCTTTAATGTATCCATTTCTAAATATGTATATTGATTTAGTTTATGCCTTTTGGTGCAGTGGATATCGGCTCAGATCAAGAAATATTGCTATGTACTTACTTCAATAAATTCTCATCGATTTTCCCTTATTTTAGTGAAAATTCGAGTCAAATTTGATGAATTTACTGACATACAAATTCCCTTTGGAAAGCATTAACCTGTCTCTTCCCTTCATCGATGGGTTCAATATCAGGAGAGATTGGGTTTTATAGCCTTGGTTGGCAATCAGTTTGTTACCATGTAATGGCGACCTACTACGGGAAAATCTTCTGTCCAGTCAGTCATGACACTTTCGAGACATGATCGCCCAAGCGTGTATCACTGATGGCACTTAACTGACGATTGTTTTAATTCTTTGTGTGAACGTTCACACACACACACACACACACACACACACACACACACACACACACACAGATTATATATATATATATATGTATATATATATATATATATGTATATATATATATGTATGTATATATATATATATATATGTATATATATATATATATGTATATATATATATATATGTATATATATATATATATATATGTATATATATATATGTACACAACAGATTAATATTATTATTTTATATTTACATTAGAGTGTAAATGTACACGCACATATGTGTCTTGGTGTTTAAATTGATTATATCAGTACATTTCTATGTATGTAGACACTTTAAACACATTATTTTATACGAGTTTTCAACATGATCAGTATTTTATACTGGCTCACATATGAAGCTCCGTGTTGGTTGTGATTGTGTCAGGTGAGGGCCGACCAAGCTGGGCTTGCGCATGCGTAGTTCATTTTATCAGAGCGTAAGAAGATTCAATTTTCACCATCACGCGCACACATCCTGAAGCATTGGTGTGTCCGTGACGGACGGACAAGCAGTAATTGAACAGCGGCCATGGTGTGTAGATTTGGTTTTGTGTACTTGGCCTTCCTCACTCATGCCAGCTTTAATCATTTCCTTTTTCTAGTCTTTTACTTTTTCTATATTTTCTGCTTCTACTAATTGTATTTTTACGTTCTGTTTCTTCTTTTCTTTTTTCATTCCTAACGCTCACTTATTCTTCTACTCTGTAAATTATTCCTTATTAGTTATTATTTTATCATCTTTGTGGTTTTTTCTTCTTCATTTTATTTTTCTTTTCATCTCTATTTATCTCTCTTAATGTTTCCTACTCGTTCCATTTTTACTTATTTTCCATCATAACCTTGTTGATAATTTTTTTTATCTATTCTTTCTTCGCAGCGGATGTGCGTTGTGGTTCAGTGTATATCGGCTCGGAACGTGAAATCGGGGAGCCGAGTTCGAATTCCAGCTGAATTCATTGCATTCACTTACACACAAATACCCTTGGGAAAGTTATTAGTCCGTCTGTTCCTTCCAGTTATGGGTTAAATAACAGGACAGATTAGATTTATAGCCTTGGCTGGTAATCAGTCTACCGCAGAAAGCACTAGCAACCTACTAAGTGATATTCTTCTGCCCAGTCAGTCATGTCTCTTTTGAGACATGATCGCCCAAGCGTGTTTCACGTATGGCACTTAACTGACTAACTCTTTCTTCAATTCTCCCGTTTTGGTCATTTTGATAAAAATCCGCCTTGTCTTCTTTTATTCTTTACGCATTTTCCTTCTTCCAATTTTTATTACTTTGTTTTTTTTTTTTGTATTTCTTGAATTTATGTCTACTGCCCTTTGTCTTCTTTTTATAATCTTCGCTCTCTTCTCTGACTCTGTTTCACTTGCTCTCACTCTTTCTTTTTTTTCTTTTGCATTGAAGTGGGTGAGAGAAGGATGACTGTGGCCATAAAGTGAGGGATCCATTCACATATTGATTTTAATGTAGAATTGGTCCCCCACTTTATATCCACACTATAATAGCATAGAATTTTTTTTATTATCATATCACCCAAAGCAAAGCATTTTATTGCAACTATTACATGTGGATAAATTTTAAAATTAAAGTTTAAAATCTAAAATTTAAATTAAAATTAAAATTAAAAATAATAAAATACAGGGAGAAAAAAATCAAAGGGGCGTAAATCATAAGTCTTAAACATTTAAAGATTCAAATATTACATGTACATAAAAATGTTGGAAAAATTAAAATTCTAAATAAATATAAGATAAAAGAAAAGAAAAGAAAAATGAAAAGAAAATTAAGAGGCAAAATTTTTAATTAAGAATTAAAAATGTAAAGAGCAAAAATAAAAGGGGCTTAATTCCTAATTGTTAGAAAGAAATAGTTTTTTATCTATTCTTTCTTCAATTCTCTCGTTTTGGTCATTTTGATAAAAATCCTCCTTGTCTTCTTTTATTCTTTACACATTTTCCTTCTTCCAATTTTTATTTATTTTTTTTTGTTTTTTATTTTATTTCTTGAATTTATGTCTCCTGCCTTTTCTCTTCGTTTTATTATCTTTGCTCTCTTCTCTGACTCTGTTTTTGCTCTCATTCTTTCTTTTTTTCTTTTGCATTATTCCTCTTAAACCTTGTTCATCGGCCACGGTTGTCCTTTATCCGCATTTATCTCACTTAAGCCCTTCCTGGTTTCTGCGGCCAAACAATTCAACTTTCGCTTTTTCATCACATTTTTTTCGTTTTGTTTATCTTTCCATCTCTTCTTCGTCTCACCTTCAAACGACCTTCCAGTCATTTTTCTATCAATCCCAACCTCTTCACTTTTTGCTCCGTAAATCCTTCTTTTCATTCTTTGCAACAAAAACAAGATGTCTTTTCCAATCTCGTATCTGACATATAATAGCGTTCCTCTCCTTTATCCTTAATTCTTCTTATTTTTGTACAAGGAACATTGGGAAAGGAAGATATTTTTTTCCAACAGTTCTTTGTAGAGACAAGAATCTCGGGTTTTAAAAACTTCATTTCGATCTCGTTTTAAGGTTCGATTTCTCGTTCTCGATATTTATACAACTTTACTTAACTTATTCGTTTACTGTTCATGTTCTACGTACTTTTATAGCTAAATTCGCTGCTAAGAAGTTCCGTTCCCAGTGCAGGGCCAAGAAGTTTTTTTCCCGGCTTAAACAATCCTGCACATATACAAATCTACCATCCGCCCGTGCATTGAATACTGTTGCTATATCTGTTTGGGTGCTCCTGCTATCCACCTAGTGATCCTTGGACAAAATTCAACGGAAAATTTGCAACGTGATCGATCCCGACTTGGTAGTTCGGGTACAGTCACATTCTCACCGGCTCTCTGTGGCACCCCTGTGTCTCTTATACAAGTAATTTCACGGGTTCTGCTCTGATAAACTTAGCTCACTGGTGCCCCCTATATGCGAATTTACTCGAGCCACAAGATTAGCAACTAGGTCTTACACTTTACTGTGAAACCAATAAGCCTTAAAAGGAAATTCTACTCCATCAGCTTCTTTCCTCGCACTTCCTGCTTGTGGAATTCCCTTCCGATTACTTGCTTCCTCGACAGCTACAATTTCCAAGAATTTAAAGTCGTCATCTTCTATCTCACTATCTCTCTCATGCTCTCATCTCATTTCTGCAGTATTCACCTTCTTCTCTTACCCACTTCCTTACATCCCCTTTATTCTGTCACGCCTTCTCATTACTTTCCCCCTATGTAACCCCTGCATAACAGTCGCAGTATAATGCCTTGCTTGGGGCGATACGATTATAAAAAAAATTCAAGATAATCAAATATTTCAACCTTTCTTTCGAACATAGCATTCATTTTTTATCTTCTGTTGCACGCAACTGAGAAAGACAACCAGCATTACTATATATTTAATTCAATAAATTCTTATCGAATGTTACTTATATCAGTGTAAATATTCATGATCCGGAACTCCAACATTTACACTTATATATTTAAAATCTCTAAGACAAGGATGTGTCCTTTCATCGGATATTTAACGTGTACAGCGATAATATTTTGAGGACCCAAGATGTTATGCCAGGATTTGTCATCGAAGGCCACAAGTTGAACAACATAAGAAACGCAGATGAAACAGCGCTGATTGCAGACACGGAAAGGAAACTACAAGGCTTCCTACAGAAAATAGCTAAAGAGAGTGACAAAAAAGGATTGCAAGAAAACCGAATGCATGGCCATCAGCAAAAAGTGCAGCCCAAAATGCCAAATACAGGTGGTGGATATTAAAATCAAACAGGTACAAAAATTTAAATACCTGGGAAGCATTCTAACTGAAGAGGGAAAGTGCAACACAGAAAACCAAAGGCGAATTGGCATGGCGAAAGACGCGATGCAGAAGCTGAGTAAAGTATTAAGACACAGGAAACTTTCACTAGAAACCAAAAAGAGAGTACTGTATTGCTATGTGATGTCAGTTCTTCAATATGGCAGTGAATGTTGGACAATATCAACAAAGATGAAGGGAAACCTTGAAGCAGCTGACATGTGGTTATACAGAAGGATGCTCCGGATATCATGGACCGAGCATGTGAGCAATGACGAGGTTGTGTAAATGATGGAAACGAAATGGAAATTAATATTGAGCATCAGGATAAGACAACTGAAGTTCATGGGACATGCAATGAGGAAGGAGGGCTTGGAGAACCTGATACTAACAGGCCCGTTAGAGAGTAAAAGAGAAATAGAAAAGAAGCGGATAACATATTTAAAGGGCCTTAGCAGTTGGATGAGAGTTGACTGCAAGAAAACCGAATGCATAGCCATCAGTAAAAAGTGCAACCCAAAATGCCAAATACAGGTGGTGGATATTAAAATCAAACAGGTACAAAAATTAAAATACCTGGGAATTATTCAAACAAAACACGGAAAATCCGACACAGAGATACGAAGGCGAATTGACATCGCGAAGGACGCGTTCTTGAAGCTGAGTAAAGTATTAAGAGACAGGAAACTTTCACTAGAAATAAGGAAGATGGTACTAGATTGTTTTGTGATGTCAGTTCTTCAATATGGCAGTGAATGTTGGACAATATCAACAAAGATGAAGAAAAACTTGAAGAAGCTGAAGCAGGATTTAGTTCCGTGCCTGTTATAAATATTATCGTGGAACGTGAGGACCTAAATCTTGCTCACAATAAGTACTGTCAGAATACATGTGTATAGTTACTACATCCTAGTTCTTCATCTCATTTCCCTGTACACAAACAATGATATATTAACATTATAAATAGTAATTGCGTGAAGTTCTTTAATGTATCCATTTCTAAATATGTATATTGATTTAGTTTATGCCTTTTGGTGCAGTGGATATCGGCTCAGATCAAGAAATATTGCTATGTACTTACTTCAATAAATTCTCATCGATTTTCCCTTATTTTAGTGAAAATTCGAGTCAAATTTGATGAATTTACTGATATACAAATTCCCTTTGGAAAGCATTAACCTGTCTCTTCCCTTCATCTATGGGTTCAATATCAGGAGAGATTGGGTTTTATAGCCTTGGTTGGCAATCAGTTTGTCACCATGTAATGGCGACCTACTACGGGAAAATCTCCTGTCCAGTTAGTAATGACACTTTCGAGACATGATCGCCCAATCGTGTATCACTGATGGTACTTAACTTAAATTCCTAGGACATGCAATGAAGAAAGAGGGCTTGGAGAACCTGATACTAACAGGACAGATAGAGGGGAAAAGAGATAGGGGGAAGCAGTAGATGACATATTTGAATAGCCTGAGCAGGTAAATGACAGAAATGGGGCTGCGAGATGTTACAGGATAAAGCTAGCTAAGAGCCACCAGGGATAGGGAGACGTGGAAGGCCATGATCGCCTACGTTCTGAAAGGACAAGGCTTATAGAAGAAGAAGAATATTGTTATCATTTTCATTGTGACTTATCCTATCAAGCCAGCATCTCTATACTAGAAACATAAAACACTAGTAGATGGTTCACTTTTCAATTGTCTATTAATCTTCTAAGATGTTTTAACCTCTCTGATAAGTGAGACACAGATATTGTACTTCACTATCTTTTTTATTGTTTTACGATTCATTTTATTTTTCCTGTTTCTTTGGTTCTATTTTTGCTTTTTTTCACACGGATATAATAATATTTTTAACGAATATACTTTTTAAAACCATTTATTTCTTTAAATAGATGACCACTTTTTTTTCATCTTTCATTACAGCGCTTAATCTCTGGTAAATATGAAACGATTTTTTATCATCTTGGCAAGCAGAGCAATCCATTAAAACAGATTTATTTAAAATAGAGATTGAATTTTAATAAAAGTTTTCTTTTCGTATTTGTCAGTTTTCAAGGCTCCTCGTAATTAGCTTCATCTCAGCGAAGAAAATCTTTTTTTATTAATTTTACTGTCGTATACAGGATGTGCGTTGTGGTGCAGTGGATATCGACTCGGATGGGTTAAATAACAGGACAGATTGGGTTCTATAGCCTTGGCTGGCAACCAGTCTACCGCAGAAAGCAATGACAACCTACTGCGGGATAATCTTCTGCCCAATCAGTCATGTCTCTTTCGAGACATGATCGCCCAAGCGTGTTTCACGTATGGCACTTGACTGACTGTCTTAAACTCTTTGGTCACTCATTTCTAGTTCTAAATCTGGCATACTTATAGGTATCCTTATCATATTCTCAACACTTATTTTCTCTTTACTGCACATCGATCCACCCTGAAGAAATGAAACCATCGCAATTTATAGACACATTCAAACGATAATGGCCTTGCGTAAATACAAATCTATAGAAAATTATTCATGTTTTTAATTTATGGGTTAAATATTTCGCTATTTTGCCGAGAAAAAGCTGCTGATCTGAAGAGGCAGCAGGACGTCAATTTTGAGGATTTGTATCCCTGAGTTGGGCATGTGTCACCACATTCCGTGACTGACTAGTTAAGTCATTTCTATTTTTAATTTAGTCTGTATAATTTTAACATAGAAGGAGCTTATGAGGCTGACAACTGCTTATATTTTTATCTTTTCTACTGTAGATTTCTTCACAACTCCTAGTTTCCCTGTGCAGGGCCAGGAAGTTTTTCCCGTCTGAAAAAATCCTGCACATATACAAATCTACCATCCGCCCGTGCATTGAATACTGCTGCCATATCTGGTCGGGCGCTCCTGCTATCCACCTAGGTGTCCTTGGTAATCCAACGTTGAATCTGTAATGTGATCGATCCCGACTTGGGAGTTCGGATACAGTCACTTTCTCACCAGCGCAACGTGGCTTCCCTGTGTCTCTTCTACAAATACTTTCATGGCTTCTGCTCACTGGTACCCCTATACTTGAATTTACTCTAGCAACAAGATTAGAAACTAGGTTCCACTATTTTACTATGAAGCCAATTAATTGTAAACGCAAATTTTACCCCATCAGTTTATTCTCTCGCACTTCCACATGTAGAATTCCCTTCCATTTACTTGCTTTCCCGACAGTTACAATCTCCTGTCTCACTAATTTGCATCCTCTCACTCATGCTCCTTTCTTTGTCCACTCCACTCTCATCAGTATTCTCATCTTTCTCCTACCCTCTTCCTGACACCCCCTGTAACCTGTCACTCTTTCTCATAACTTACCTCCTATGTAACCCCCTGCCCAACAGTGGCAGTAAAATGCCTTGCTTGGGGCGACACGATTATAAAAAAAACATTAGGTGACAGGGACTTCTCTTCTCAGATATGCGCGGGGAGACTTTTAACTTTTTGTGTGTTCGTTTTTCTTAATGTGTCGAAAAGTGTGCCTGATTATGTAAGTATCCATGAAAATAATCTATTTTAATTAGTCAGTCTTTCATTTCTTTCTCTAGTTAAAGGTATTAATCCGTCTCTTTTCGTCCGGTCATGGGATAAATAGCAGAACAGATTGGGTTCTATAGCCTTGGCTGGCAACCAATCTATCGCAGAAAGCATTGGCAATCTATCTATTATTTCAACTTCATTCCATAGTATTTTTGATGTTAATACTTTTCTCTAGTACATTTTACTAGTGCTCGTATTGCAATTTTTTGATGTTAATGGTTTTCTCTAGTATTTTTGATGTTAATGGGTTTCCCTAGTACTTTTTACCAGAGCTCATATTACAATTTTTTGACACTAATGGTTTTCTCTGGCACTCTGTATTACTGGTTCCCATATTGTGTCCATCTCTATGCTTTGTCGGCATAGGAGATTTTTGAAGCCTAGCATATATGGTGATTCCTTAAGTTTACGTAGTTTCCAGTAGAGGTCTCTATCTATTATTTCAACTTCATTTAAACAGGGGGGGTGATCACTTTTCTCCCTCAATCCATGGCAACAAGGATGAGGACAATAGTCCGAATAATGTAAATACTATCTCATCTCAGAAATATATACAAATTCTACATCTCAGTTATATTATAGACAGTCTAATGCCAAATTTTTCTCTAAGAATCCTTAACTATATATTGTGTGTGGTGATTCGGATGATTATAGCAACTATTCAAATTTCTCAAATAAATATATGCCTTGACAAAAACACATATAAAACAAACAGAAGAAGGCTTAGTATTACTTTCAGACAACATATCACGATCATTATCGAAGCAGAAATAACAGTTAAGCAGTTAGCAGTTCAAAGAAATGCTAGAGAAAATCATTAACATAAAAAATACTAGAGAAAATAATTAACATCAAAAAATTGCAATATGAGCTCTAGTAAAAAATACTAGAGAAAATTATTAACATCAAAAATACTAGAGAAAACCATTAACATCAAAAAATTGTAATATGATCTCTAGTAAAAATACTATAGAAAACCATTAACATCAAAAATACTAGAGAAAACTATTAACATCAAAAAATTGCAATATGAGTTCTAGTAAAAATACTAGAGAAAACTGTTAACATCAAAAAATTGCAATATGAGCTCTAGTAAAAAATACTAGAGAAAACTGTTAACATCAAAAATACTAGAGAAAACCATTAACATAAAAAAAAGCAATATGAAATCTGGACATAAGGTTTCAGTCAGTTAAGTGCCATGCGTGAAACATGCTTGGGCGATCATGTCTCGAAAGAGACATGACTGACTGGGCAGAAGATTATCCCGCAGTTGGTTGCCATTGCTTTCTGCGGTAGATTGGTTGCCAGCCAAGGCTTTAGAATCCAATATGTCCTGCTAGTTAACCCATAACTGGAGGGATGAGACGGGTTAATACCTGTCGCAAGGGTATTTGTGCGTAAGTGAATGCAATGGATTCAACTGGAAATCGAACTCGGCTCCCCGATTTCTTGTTCCGAGTCGATATCTACTGCACCACAACGCACATCCGCGATTAGATTTATAAGTCCCAAAAATCAGGTTTACAAGTCCCAAAATTTCAGTTGTTTTTGTCCTTAAAGACACATGGCCCAGTTGATGTAGACGTTAGTTAGTTCCTGTGACTTGACGCAGTTGTGAGTTCAATACCAGGCTACAGCAGTGGTGAACACGTAACTTACAGGGTTAGAGGGATATAATGTCAGAAGAGGCATTAGACAAGGAATGGAATTCATATAAGCCAGTGATTGAAAAGAGGATTCGGTTCGAAATTCTTAGCACAACGGAGCGTACAACGGCCGAATCGTCGTAAAATGGCAGCAAAGATGAGGACAATAGTCCGAATAATGTAAATACGGAGACGTAGAAATGTAATATTTTGGTGGAAGGAACATTAAATTGTGTGAATAGGTAATATGTTTAAATTTATCATTGAGACCAGATAAATTTAAACATATTACTTTGAAAACCAGTTTTCATCATTCTCATTTTAAAACTTAAAAAAAAAAAGCTGTGTTCTTCCGATCATTGCACGCCACAATTTTCTGACCGTTTTTATATATAAATATTTTTGGCTATATCTCTCAAACTCTTCTTTGCCATACATTTACTCAAGCTCGCCAGGTATTTTATGTGTTGCTTTAGTAATCCACTCTTGCTTTCATTCTTCCTTGTGAGTATCAAATTTTCCAAGCACTCTTTCCTCATTATATACCCTAGAAATTTTACCTGTCTTTTCTTGATGTTAAGTATAAGTATCATATTTGTTTCCCTTGTCTCTAGGACGTCGGCGTTGCTCATATATTTGATTGGTATCCTCAGCGTCCTTCTGTAGAGCCACATTTCGGTTGATTCAAGTCTCATCTTCATCAGTGAGAAGATTGTCAAACATTCACTATTTTGGCACAGTAAATCATGATTTTGTCAATAAACTCAACATGCTTTTTTTTCTGTAAACTTTGAAATACGAATGAAGTACTCTGAATTTTTCAGCATAAATTCTCCACAATCTTGACAATCTCCAAAGGTGAATCAGTAATGTGATAGGTACCGACTTGGCTGCTCGACTCCAGCCAGTTTCTCACCGACATGATGTGGCTTCCCTATGACTGTTCTATAAATATTTTCATGGCTTCTGCTCCGAAGAACTTAAGTTACTGGTGCCCGTGCCACAGGTGTTTACTCGTGCAATCTAACTGGCAACTGGCTCCTACCCAGGGCCGTAGCTGATGCTAAAAAAACAAAAAACAAAAAAAAACACCCGGCACAGAGAAAATTGCCCTAGTTGACAATGTGATGACGTCATCAGTGTCATCCGTTTTCAGAAACTATGATATTTGCGGATTCTTTTGGCTATTCCAATGGAAATTAGGCAGAGAACGTGAACGAAAACAGGAAATCGGGTTCGGACTTTTTGAGTATAACCAGTCTTTACTCCCAAAATTAATAAATAAACAAATTTTTACTGCGTTCATTCGGATGTTTTCTTCGTTTTTCTTTTTTCTTTTTTTCTTTCTTTCTTTCTTTCTTTCTTCGTGAATTGTTTCGTTTGATTTCTGACGAAGACATTTTTCCTTACCCGAATTTTAACTATCATTGCACGGATCGGCCCGGACCCGTGCCCAGTGTGCCCGGTAGTCAGATACGGCCATGGTCCCAGCAATTCACAGTTAGATCAAACAAAAGTAGACGACAATTCTACTCCAGTAGCTTTGTTTCTCGCACTTCCCGCCTGAGGAACTCGCTTCTATATTCTTGCTTTCGTGATGGCTACAACCTCCAGGAATTAAATGCAATGTCAATACCCATCTCTTAACCACTTGACTCTAGTTCCTTCTACATCACCCTGTATATCTTTTCCTTTCTCTCTACCTTTGCAACTGTCATCACACCTTTATTCCCATCCTTCTCTTGCTCCTTTCTAACTAGTTCTTCTTTCTCTTTACTCTCCTCTTATCTAATGTTTTACTCTTATGTAGCCCCCTTCACATCATTGGGGTTACCGCCTTGCTTGGGGTGAAACGATTAAAAAAATGTAGACATGTACTAACAAAGATGTTAGTGTTAGGTAACTCTTTGGACACTTTTCTTCCGCCAGTTCACATCTAGAACAAGCCATGCTATCCCCATCTAGTCGAACCATCGCCATTCTTTCCCGAAAGTTTTTACAAAGAACTGCTACTTTATGTTGCAAACTTCCGCCTGGTTACTTCTTCGAGCACATTAATCTTGAGTTTTCAAGTCAATGGTTGATTATTACCTCACTCCTATTCCTCCTAAACACTACTTCCTACACCTTCATTTCCATATCAGGCACCTCCTTTATTAATAGTATTTTGGCTCTGCTTTTGCCTTGACTAGCTCTCGGGCCTTGCAGTTGGTGATATTTAGTGAAATAAAAGTAGGATTGAAGTTAGATGATAATTGGCAGATATTTGCAAAACAAATATGAAAAACATAATCTGAAATTTGGACTATTTTTATTTATAATTAGCTCTTCAGATATCTAGGTACAGAAAATTAGTTTGTTAATATACTTGTTAAACAGATGAACAAGTTTTATCAGGAAATATTTCATGGGCCTGGTTGTGTGTGTAAGTTTTACTGATAATTTGTTATGAATGCTATGTTAAAATTTATCTTCTGTTTTCTCTTACATTTCCATTGAGAGAAAGACGTCGGACTTTTTTACTTTGCTTTCATTATATTTATCTAACGTTATTCCGGCTTCTCTTTAACCACTAACTCTATAGTCTTTGTTTTTTTAGATGTTATATTGACTTAAGTTGGTGTAAGGTTTGCGCTTAAGGTCCCTCTGTAAATATTTCTTTTCACTCAAAATCTTTAGTTTCCCTCAGTTTCTCTCTTATATTTTCCCTGTTTGTTTTCTTCAAACCAAATCTTAGATCCTTCAAGAATGGCAAATTCCATTTTTTCTGTTTTATATATTTTTCCGCCATTACATTATTTTGTTAACGATTTAGTCCACTTCTTCGTTCCACACCCGTCGTCATTCTGTTTTACATCTCTATACATGACGCGATTATTTTAATCTTGCTTTTATTTTCTTTGCATAACATACTTAAGTGTAGGAAATAGTAAAGAGGAAATATAAGTTTGTTTGCCTACGGTCGATAAAAAGAATCTTTATTAAGTTATGCTTAGTTCCAGTATTATAGAAACATTAGATAAAGCACTGTCACTATGGGCGTTCGAAAGGTAATAACGTATTTCAACGCTGTGAATTATGAGTTGAAAGAAAGGCAGAACCAAAGTTGAATGGTAAACAATTTCAACTTCAATTAGTTTGTTATATTTTCTATCCGACAGTGTTTGTTTATACTATATGGAAATGTGTATAGTTGGCAAAATATTACGAAAGTACAATCAGTTTTTTTTTTTCTGAGCTTTTGCTTGACAACAGAACAAAATGTTGAACTCGTAACGGAAACCTTTCATTTTTCATCACGATTTTACAGGCAATGAAAAATGGGTTCTGCATGTCAAACAAAAATGTCAAAAATAGTGGATATCATTAAATGAGAAGTGAGTACCAATACGATAACCAGGGCTCTATCCTCAGAAAACGGTGCTTTGTGTATGCTGAAGTTGTTGACTTTTAGGATCTAGGAATGTGCGTTGTGGTGCAGTGGATATCAGCTTGGAACGAGAAATCGGAGAGCCGAGTTTGAATCCCAGTTGAATTTTTTGCATTGACTTACGCGCAAATACCCTTGGGAAAGGTATTAATCCATCTCCTCACTCCATTTATGGGTTAAACAACAGAACAGATTGGGTTCTATAGCCTTGGCTGGCAACCAGTCTACCGCAGAGAGCAATGGCAACCTACTGCGGGATAATCTTCTGCTCAGTCATTCATGTCTCTTTCGAGACATGATCGCCCAAGTGTGTATCACGTATGGCACTTAACTGACTGACTGAAGGAACATTGCTGAAGACTTCTACTCTCATCAGCAGAATCTGGTAAACGAAGCCTCAAGTCAAAACTCTTTTACTTTTGTAAAATGGGAAGATGATATAACTAGCGTGACAATAGGGGCCAATCGGAAAATCAAAGCCAAGACACGTTAAAATGGGTGGTTCTTGCATATCAACAAAGTTTACCATTTTTAGCATTGCAGGTTTTCATGTTTCGATCATTTTAATATTACGTAAATGAAAGAAAATTCAGAAAAAAATAAGCAGTTGAAAACACCCACTTTCAATTATTTTTCCGAGGAAAAACTTTTTTAAAACTTTTTTAAAACATGGAATCGAACCTTCACATCGCTGGTGGGCTTTCAGTTTTTTTTATTAATATTATCTCAATTAATTTTACAAAGCATTTGTTTTTATGGCGTTTCTTGTAAAGATTTTCGAGCAGACTAATAATGTGAATTTTTAACTTGGATTTCTTTGCTCATAATTAAACGTTTTTATTCCATCTCCATGTTCTTCATGGACGTTAGAGCATCGTAAATAAAAAAAATAAATGAAGAGATGAATGATAACGAATGCTGGACTCTCGATAAAAACATTTTCTTTATTCCTAATTCAACAACAAAGTGAACAAAGAGTATTACTTGGCTTCAAATTAGGGAGAGCTTGCCGATTGGAAACGCGATTTAAAATCCTGATCTTATATTCGGACTTGAAACCATGACAAGCAAAAACAAAACAGTTTTACTTTAATTCTTCTACAACAAGGAAAATGTTGCGCTAAGCAGATTCCATAACATCTATATTTGGGATCTTTTATGTCTGCATGAAGCAAACTCAACACTAACAGAATCACAAACAGAGATACAGAAATAAAATGAGTGCGCCAATAAATCTGCAATCGTTTCATATATTTGGACGGTATTCTGATATGATTTTTCATGTTCGATCTCTGTGATTAATAGTCCCATTGTATTTACTCTTTTAAGATGTTGGGACGTGACGAGATTGTTAGATGGTTACAGTTTTGCCCATGAGACTCGGGGTCGAGTCCCATCACGGTCGATTGTTCAGTGAAGCGTCTTCTTGATAATATGTGTCTTGGAAAAGATCAAAGCGTGCAACACCGTTGGTAATTGTCTGAATACCATACCACGGATAAACCGAAGCTATGGGGTGACATTCGGTATAAAAAAAAAACAAAAAAAAAAACGGAAGCCGTCGATAGCTGTATAAGCACGAAATCACAAACATTCTTACCGAGGTCTTGAGGACAGCAGTGAATATAAAAATGCCCAAATACTCGGCGGGGTCACGTGTTTATACTGATAACTAGCAGTTTAGCACGGTTTCACTTTAAGGAAATGAGGACAAAACTGGAAGCGGCCGAAATGTGGTTCTACAGAAGGATGCTGCGGATATCGTGGACTAAGCATCCAAGCAACGATGAGGTGTTGGAAAGAATGGCAACAAAAAGGAAATTAATACTGAGCATCAGGAAGAGACAACTGAAGTTCCTGGAAAAAAGACACACCCTTGTCTTACACGCCTTTAATCTTTTTATTTACTGAATTCATTTTATATCCGTAAGCAAGTGTTTTGTTCCCAGTAAAATTTAATTTAATTTACGGAAAGGAAACTACAAGACCTCCTACAGAAGGTAGCGTAGGAGAGTGACAAAAGAACTACAAATAAAATTTAAGAAAACTGAATGCATGGTCATCAGCAAAAGGTGCAACACAAAATGCCAAATACAGGTGGGGGATACCAGAATGAAGCAAGTACAAAAATTGAAATACCTAGGAAGTGTTCTAACAGGAGATGGAAAGTGCGACACAGAGATCCGAAGGCGAATTGGCATGGCAAAGGACGCGTTCCAGAAGATGAGCAAATACTAACACAGAGGAAAATCTCAATAGAAACGAAGAAAAGAGTGCTAGACTGCTACGTGATGTCAGTTCTTCAATACGGCAGTGAATGCTGGACAATATCATCGAAAATGAGGACACAACTGGAAGCGGTCGAAATGTGGTTCTACAGAAGGATGCTACGGATATCGTGGACTGAGCATGCAAGCAACGAGGATGTGTTGGAAAGAATGGCAACAAAAAGGAAATTGATGTTGAGCATCAGGAAGACAAACTGAAGTTCCTGGGACATGCAATGAGGAAAGAGAGCCTGGAGAACCTGATACTGACTGGTCAGATAGAAGGAAGGAGAGACAGAGGAAGGCAGCGGATAACATATTTGCAGGGTCTGATCAGGTGGATGACGGAACGGGGGTTGCCAGGAGCAACAGGCTCAAACATACTAAGAGCCAGAAGGGATAGGGAGACGTGGAGAACCATGATGGCCTACGTCCTGAAGGGACAGAGCACATAGAAGAAGAAGAAGAAGAAGAAGAACATATGAATTTACATAGCAAATACTTACATAACGTCCACTCTCGTCACTTTTATTGATATAGATAACAATAAAGAATGTCTCCATTGGATTAGGGTGCGAGGGGGAGGGTAACCTATATAGATATAGATAATATAAAGTGGGGTGATCGAGTCTATATTATAATAAATACATAAACTGATCCCTGACTTTGTGGGGTGACAATATATATTTTTCTAGCCCTAATTTTGGTTTTCTCAAAAATTTCTACGTGTCGTTAACGTTCTAAAATTTTGATCTACATCTGAGCGCAACTCCCGTTGAGCTAGATCACAAAATGCAGACGCTAAGTCGAATCTATCAAACAAACAGATACTTACACAACGTCCACCCTCGTCTCTTTTATAGATATTGATTATGCCAGATTAATTTTTCTTTCGCTCTCCCTCGCTCTCTCTCTCTCTAACTGTAATTAATATCGAATAGTTGTAGTATAAACTACAGTTTAGCGTTGTGGTGTTCAGCAAAAATTAATATGCCAGAGCAGAGGTCTTCAACAGCGAAATTGGCTAGCAGAAAAATGTACTCAGAAACGAGTGTTCTGCCATTCATTGCAATGAAGGAGATCGTGTTCAAAAAATAATTTATAGAAAATAAATGAATTTTCATTCTATTGACACAGGGTAATTTATTTCTATATCAATATACATAATTTATCTCTGTCTCCCCACCATTTCTCTCTCTTTCTCTCTCTCTCTTTCTCTCTCTCTCTTTCTCTCTCTCTCTCTCTCTATGTATACACTACTGACCATAATTATTAGGCGACCCCAGTGTTTTAAAAAAATGATGTATTGCATACTATTTTTAGTATTAATTGGCAAGTGAATAATTGAAAATAAAACTACAATGTTTCTTTTGTTAATATTGCACAATAAAATGGGCATCAAATGACTTCGTAAATATTAAATAATTACCTATATTGCAGTTTCATCAATGAAAGAATGATGAAAACTTAGCAGGATTCGGCCGAGTTCATCTTTACTTCCTTGCCTTGTCAATTTTTTGCAAAGTAATAATAACAAAAAAACATTCTAATTTCATTTGGCAATAAATACTAAAATAGTATGAAATACATTTTTATAAAAAAAAATAAGGCTTAATAATTATGGCCGGTAGTATATATATATATATATATATATATATATATATATATATATATATATATATATATATATATATATACTAGCAGTATAGCTCGGCGTGGCTCGGGTGTAATGAAAGCTTTAAAACTAATTCATGGTCCTGTATCACAGCTCATCAGTACGGTTAGACTCCGGTTGCTTCCTAACCCAGACTAGAAACCCGACTGAATTGGCGTCAGACGTGAAAATTATAATATTAGTTGAGTTAATACTATATTTCATATATCTATCTATATTTGCATACAATCTTCTTCAAATACTCAACAGGGCCAATTTGATATATATTCAGATTTTCCGTGAAGATCTGCATAATTTATTCTAATCAAATGAGACAGTTGATGGCTTTATCGATGTACTTAGTAATTTGTTTTCTGCCCTATCATTGTTGATTAAACAATCGAAACATCCGGATATTGAAACCGGTTTGCCGTTCCAAAAGCTGTGCCCGACATAAAGAATATTTACGGCTTTCGACTGGTCAAGTTTCACACAGATTAGATGATTACACACTGTTGGAACATATTTCGTCATTTTGAAGATTGCTGATTGCAACACAGATATAAAAAAAAATATAGCTTAATAATTGAATAATCATGCGAAGCCTATGCACAGCCTGCCTGAACAACCATGATACCCACGAGTTCAAATTGAGCTCTTATAATTTAATGGTGCAATCAAAGCAAATACAGTCCAAGAACCATTCAAAGCAGCCTCGTGTAAATGAGCGTGTTTGTTTTTCCATATATATTTTTTGGAAATGAGTTATTTCTTCAAACTGGGTTTCAAGCTTTCAGTATCTTCAGTCAATTTGCAATAACGGATTTTTCAATTTTTCAAAATTAGGAAAGAGTTATTCAAGGATCTTACATTACTTGCATCGCTGTTTGTATGATCCTAGTATGTATTTATAGGATCACACGCACATTCGTAAAAAAATCCCCGTTTGAGTGTTTAAAAAATGGATTAATCAGTTATTGAAAATTCGCTTGAAGATACCGAAACGTTGAAACCTAGGTTGCGATAACTCATAACTCATTTCCAAATAAAATATATTTAAAAGTTTACAATGTAAATGTATTGAAGACTTTTTAATAGAACATTTAATTATGACCAAAAATTAACTAATTATATATATATATATATATATATATATGTTTTACAAGGCAAGAAAGCAATGATGAACTCGTCCGAATCACCCTAAATTTTCATCATTCTTTCATTGATGAAACTGCAATATAGTTAATTAAAAATACTTTATAAATTCATTTGATGCACATGTTATTGTGCAATATTAACAAAAGAACCATTCTATTTTTAATTTTTATTTATAATTATTCACTTGGCAATAAATGCTAAAATATAGTATGAAATACATCTTTCTTTTAAAACACTGGGGTGGCCTAATGATTATGGTCGGTAGTTTATATATATATATATATATATATATATATATAGAGAGAGAGAGAGAGAGGGGGGAGAATAAACAAAGGAAGAGTTAGAGAGAACGTACCAATGCGAATCTGAAAATAAAAGAAACAGACATCTAGCATATCAAAAACACCCATGTTCAATGCCTATATTATAAAGAAACCCGAAATGGGAAAACAAAGACTCAGTTGTAATAATCACCAGGAATGTCTCTAAAAAAAAAACAGACATGTAACCGTTACGTTGAATCATACGCTAATCACTCTCTACAAAATTAATTCTTACATTTCTGGACTTAAGGATTTCTCACGTTAAAATACCGCTTCCAGTAAGATCCACGAAGTTAAACACCGTCGACCCTGATCAGTATCTAGACGGTTAAACGCTTGGGAATACGAAGTGCTGTAAACTTGGATATTAGCTTTGAACTGGAGTTTCAATTCCAACTGTATTATTTATATTCACTTACGAGTAAATGTTCTTCGGAAATGTATGAATCTAATTCCAGTTAACTAGTAAGATTTGTATGATTAAAACATTATTATCTAAAAAAAAAAAATTCTTACAATCGAAAAATATATTCTGTCTTTAAATAAATTGTAAAGGGTTGATAACCCGTACAAAATTAATCAATCAATCTTATATTTGTTTTCGCTTTAGAAATGACATAAAATTCTCGAACCGAATCACTTTTCAAAATCAATATCCTAATATTTTGACAATAAAATTGTTATTTTAGGAAATTTTCAGCACCCGCTATTAATTCACTTTTTAATCTTGTTCCCTAGTTCATTCGGTTTTTTTTTCTTTTTATATATTTGTTTAATTATAACTTTTTCTTTTTCTTCGGCTGTCATTCATTTTCGCCTTTTCAGCCACGTTGTTATTTTATCTCTCCTACGCAGAATCTAGCCGATACATTCTTATTCCCCATCGTTTTGCACAAAAGCCTCTACTGTGTTTTCACAGACATTGGCGAATTATTTTCTGAAATTGCGTTTCGTTCCAGTCCCACACTCCATATTTTTATACCGATCGAGAACAACGACACACGGAACGATGCGCGCTGAAGAGACTAATTCTGTCTATCCGTCAACAGTGTGATGGAGTCAGTGTAGAGAAAAAAAATAAATGGATATTAGGTTGGGTGTGAAAGCACAAGCGAGTCGACGAGCACAACCCACCAAGAAAAGGATGTAGGTAGTTGTAAAAGAAATGGTCAGAAAGCTGCAAAAGATTTTATTTTTATTAGTTACAGAATTAAATTCTGTTATGCTGCCAGTGATGGTATTAGGGATTGTGTTTAATCTTCAAAAGACGAAGAAGTGTTAATAAGTATTTCGATGCTGGATATGGTTGATTGGTTGGTTGACTAGCTGTATTTTTGGTTCGGTAACGAATGTAAGCTGCCAAGGATGGGTCCCTCGCTCCGTTTTTGTTCTACGGCAGTGGTTCGTCTGGCATGAAATCTCAAGGAAAGATTTTAACTGCTGTCAGGAAAAAGCAGCCTTTAAAAATGTGACGGCCAACGGAATATCGACAATATGCACGTACTAAGAAAAAAGATAATCAATATATATATATTGTATAAAGCATTATGCATTTACATGTCTAGCTATTATATAAAAATAATGAAAACTTCAGATACATACGTATATATATATATATATATATATATATATATATATATATATAATCATAACACCACGAGCAAGGCGGTAACGCCACTGATGCGCAGGGGGCTACGTAAAAGTGAAAAGATTAGAAAAGAGAAAACCGGAAACCTCATCCTAAACAGGAAACAAGGGATGAGCCTCTTCACCTGTTCAATAGAGGTGGGTGGAGTGTGAACCGGGCGATATTTTAGTCTATCTATCTATCTATCTATCTATCTATATATATATATATTTATATATATATATATATATATATATATATATATATATATATATATATAGATGCATTTTTCATTAAATAATATAGACATGTTTTGTCTATTTATTTTAGGTAAAATCTTTTCATATCTGATAAGATTCATAGCATTATCGTCGAAAGGATAAAGAAAATCACAATATTGATACATGTTTTTAATCCTCACTGAGCTTTCGGCTTACATCAGCCATTATAAACGACGACAATTATATTAAGCGTATTAAACAGTTCGCGGATGAAAAATTGCAGTAGTCTATTTTGTTTGCATGGAAGATTTTCAAAGCAGCGACGAACACGTGCGTGCGGGACACTGGAAGCGAAAATCGCACGACAGCTTATGACGTATCACATGACCACGCGAGAGTGGAGGCGAGAAGTATCAAGTATGAAAAGCCATTGAGATAACCAATCGCTTCTGTTCTCTATTATAGGCATTTAAGAATGTTTGTGGAGATTTCATAGATTATTTTGTTCAGGTCAAAAAATCTGTTTTGTGGATGAATTAGTTTCTGCACTATATATCAGATTTTTTTATAATTGCTATTTCGTAGTAATATGGGCATTCGCTCTTGCAGTTAAGTGTATCTGAACTTATGCTGGTAGGTTTTTTGTATGTTGAAATAGTAAATTTGTTATTTTTTGTGTTTATCAGTGTGACGAGGAAGGGAATGTTGCTATTAGTATTAAGATCATGCGGGAATTTAAGGATATAATTATTTTGGAAAAGTTTTTGAAATTGAAGTATTTCATCTGTATTTTTAACTAACATAAGGATATCATCAACATATCTAAGGTAAATGGATGTTTTTTAAATTCTGTAATTATATCATTTTCGAGGTTCGACATCTAAAACTTGCTAAATGTCGGACCCAGTACCGAAACTATTGAAACACCATCATTTATATATATATATATATATACTATAAATAACTGTTTTAGAACATGTACATAATTTCTTCTAAAGAGGACATATATAGAAGAAATTATGTACATGTTCTAAAACATAATTTATAATAAATATTCACTGCTGTATACACCATATATCGAGCACTGTTTTAAATTAATGTTTTGGACGGAAAAATTTTTCTTTTTTCTCTCCTCATTCTATACTCAGTCGGATATATATATATATATATATATATATATATATATATATATGAGTGTGCAAAGTATTAGGACAAGAAATATTTTATCTTTTATGAGACATGAAAATAAAGTTTAAAATCACCCCTGTCCTAACACTTTCGCACACTGCCTGTAGTGTGCAAAAGTGTTAGGTTAGGGGTGATTTTCCTAAAAATCATACTCAAATTCAAATACAGGGTAAAAAGTCATATAAACTGCTAATAAATATTGATTATATAAAACTTGGTGTAAAAGAAATGTATTAAAACGAAGTTATATTTAATTGTTCCTATTTTCTATTTAACAAGTTATTTTGAATCTACTGTATTGAGCATCTATGTAATTTTTTATAAAGAAATTGATAAATCTAATGTTACTTCGCAAGTGACATTTGGGAACAAATACAAGCTGCATGGCAGGAGATACCATCAGATACATTGAAGAATCTTGTGATGTCAATACCTGACAGAATGAAGGCTGTGATCAAAGCAAAAAAATACTAACTATTAAACTTATTTTGTAACAAGTATATTTTCCTTGTTAAAGCATTTGTTGAGTAAATCAAATAAAATTACTTTAATTAAATTGTTTATTTTCTGTCACTATGCCTCATAAAAGATAAAATAGTTCTTAACCTTAATACTTTTGCATAGTACTGTATATATACAGTACTAGCAGTATAGCCCGGCGTTGCTCGGGTGTAATGAAAGCTTTAAAACTAATCCATGGTGCTGGAGCTCAGACTCAGCCAAAAGACTATTTGTGTGAAGCTTAGTGAGAATCGGATAAAAATTGTGGATTTGTATAAATGACATACAGGCAGATAAACAGACACACACAAACATCTTGCCTTTTACAAAAATATATTATCGATTTTCTGCACTATTGTAAGAACTGCAATTTTGAAACTTCTGAATATCGTTTCTTATGTGTTTGTCTATGAGTGTATCAAATTTGATTAAAATCGGACCACTCCTTCTATAACATGATTTTTTTGATTATCGATTTTCGAAATTTATCGGGGGTACCTCGACACAAAACCTAGCTAAGAACACTCGCAGACGCTTAGTGTACCACTGTGTAACTTTTCAAGAAAATCGATTCAGCCGTTTCAGAGTCTATAGGTAAAGGATACACACACAGACAGACAGCCACACAAAGTTCCATTTATAAATAAGTTTAGATAGATACGCATGCGCATATGACGATAGTGTAATAATTAGCAGTTAGGAAAGTGTTATTGGCATATCAGTTTTAAATTAAAAACCGACATTTTTGCGTTTGCTTTCACACACATACATGAATGCTTTAGAAGAGAGTAACATTGACTTTCCAGATTTCGTCGGCAACCATTTCTGAAGAAGAGTAAAAACGTCTTAGATATGTGACGAACAACTCCAGCCCGCAAAATCATACGTGATACAGAAAGCACATCAGCATAACCGAGTGTTTGTAGCTGTATCTCTTTAATACGTTGGGAGTATACAAGTTAAAAAGGGAGATATACTGACACGGAAAGGTGTATTTATCTATCGACCCGGATCTCTTTCGTGTGTAGAATATCTATCTCTAGAACAAATCATAATTAAATCTGTTTCTATGAGCAATAAAATTTATGTATTTTCGTTAATGTCCCTACGTTGACAGTGACATAAAAATATATAAATATATCTCTCTATCTATCTCTTTATCTATCTATCTATCTTGCATTCTGACTATATGAACTGAGAATGAATAAAACTTATGGACTGGTGTATTTTACACAAAAAATGCATACATATGCATACACATAGAAACACACACACACACACACATATATATATATATATATATATATATATATATATATGAGTGTCTATGTGTGTGTGTGTGACACTCATATATATATATATATATATATATATATATATATATGTGTGTGTGTGTGTGTGTGTGTGTGTGTGTGTGTAAAAAGACAAATGGAAAACCTTTGTCAACTATCGCGTTTCATGTTCTGGTATACTTTCATAAAATTTGCTTTGCTAAAATCTCTTAGAGGACGAAACGAAATATATATATATATTATAAATTATGTTTTAGAACATTTGAATCCATTGTATTCACTTACGCGCAAATACCCTTAGGAAAGGTATTAATCCGTCTCTTCCTTCCAGTTATGGGTTAAATAACAGGACAGATTGGGTTATATAGCCTTGGTCGGCAACCAGTCTACCGCAGAAAGCAATGGCAACCTACTGCGGGATAATCTTCTGCCCAGTCAGTCATGTCTCTTTCGAGACATGATCGCCCAAGCGTGTATCACGTATGGCACTTTAACTGACTGACATAATTTCTTCTATATATGTCCTCTTCTCTACAATGATAAATATTCACAGCTCTATAAATCATATATCGAGCACTGTTTTAAATTAATATTTTGGACGGAATTTTTTTTTCTTTTTTCTCTCCTCATTCTATACTCACTCGAATATATATATATATATATATATATTAGAAAAATGGAACAATATATATATTTGTTTTTTATTAAAAATACATTCCGACACGGAAATTTCTACGTTTCGAGATTTCTACCTCGTCATCAGGCAATGTTAGATCATTCTTTTTTTCTTCATCTCTTTTTTTTTTTTTAATTTTTGTGTTAGAAAATGTTGGGATATAGAGAGAGCTGAAAGAGAAGATTTGTGACAATAATGGATACATCAACGGAAACAGGGTCTAGACAGTTAAAATTGAAAGAAGAAATCATGCACCCCCCCCCCCCCCAAAAAAAAAATACTTTTTCCAAATTTCAAGTGATTCTCTATTCTGATTAAGTAAATTTAACACACGCATAAATTTTTATATATCTACAAATAAGCGTATTGTTTCTAATATTTAAAGGAAAATCATTTTCACAACTATGATCTAACATTGCCTGATAACGAGATAGAAATTTCGAAATATAGAAATTTCTTCGTCGCAATGTATTTTTAATCAAAAAACTAATTTAATTATATGATTATATTATGCTCTACAATATTTATTGTATTGAGTACTTAAAAAAAATTTATATATATATATATATATATATATATATATATATATATTATATAAATATAAATCCAGGTAAAGAGAACCAGCAGTTTTACTTTTCCGAGTCATTTGGCATTTATTTTTTTTGAAGTGCTCAATACAATAAATATTGTAGAGCATAATATAATTATATAATTAAATTATACAAATAATATATATATATATATATATATATATATATATATATATATATTATTTGTATAATTCATTCTGACAATGGGAATGACTTTTTGTGTATATTGTGAAATATTTATGATTACTCATTATTTGTATATATTAGAAGATTATAGGTCAATCTATTCCAAACCTTAGTTTACTTAGTTCTGATTTAGCCAGGAATGTATGTTTAATTTTCCTATATTAAATTATAATTTTCTTCTTACGTATATTACTGCTGATCAGTATTCATAGATGCATATTTATTTTAAACGTCTCCAAGCTTTTCCACGTGCTCAATGTGTCGTTTCCTTTTCATATTATTATTAATACTCTTTCAGTCTGACCACTGGGTTTCGTTTAATTGACGTTGAAATTTTAAATGAGTTTTGAGGTGGGCTTTGTTTAAAATTTGTTATTTAACTTTGGGAATTGGTAAGACAGGCTGCGTTGAGGTGCTGGATAGGATGCAAACGTGAAGAAACTTCATATTTAACATCGGGAAGAGACAGATGATATGTAATGAGGAAAAGTGCCTTGAGAATTTAATACACACAGGTCGGATAGAAGAAAAGAGAAACAGCGGAAAGCATCGCAAGACATACTTGAGAGTCTTGAGCAAATGGATGGCGATGCAGGACTTGTTAGAGATCAGTCAGTCAGTTAAGTGCCATACATTGATACAGGCTTGGGCGATCAGGTCTCTTTCGAGACATGACTGACTGAGCAAAAGATTATCCCGTAGTAGGCTGCCATTACTTTCTGTGGTAGACTGGTTGCCAACCAAGGCTATAGAACCCGATCTCTCCTATTATTTAACCCATAATTGGAGGAAAAAGAGGAGTAATACCTTTCCCAAGGGTATTTGTGCGTGAGTGAGTGCAAAGAATTCAACTAGAATTCGAACTCAGCTCCCCAATTTCTCGTTCCAAGCCGATATCCACCGCACTAAAATGCACATCCACAGTGGAGAGATACCAAGAGGAAAAATATTGAGAGTGACAAGAGTCAGAGCCAAATTGAAGTCCATGATCCACTACGTTTTGAGAAGGTACGGGGCATGAAGAAGAAGAAGAAGAAGAAGAAGAAGAAGAAGAAGAAGAAGAAGAAGAAGGCACTGACTAATTTTGCAAGTTTGGGAATATTCAGTGAAGGAAGAATAGCTATCAGACAAACTAGTCTTTCAAAAATGAAAGAAAAGGAAGAGAGATGAGAGAAATAAAAAGAAAGTGGGTAGAAATGAAAAGAAAGAAAGAAAGAACGAAATAAATAAATAAAGAATGAAAGAAAGAAAGAAAGAAAGAAAGAAAGAAAGAAAAAAGACTGAGAAAAGAACAGAAAGAACGAAAGACAAGAGAAGTGAAGAGAAAGATAAAACCTAAGATGAGGGAAATTGTGATGAATAACAGAATTAAATAAAAAGAATGAATGCGATCGCATAAAGAAAGAAAGAAAGCAAGAAAGAAAGAAAGCAAGAAAGAAAGAAAGCAAGAAAGAAAGTAAGCAAGAAAGAAAGTAAGCAAGAAAGAAAGTAAGCAAGAAAGAAAGAAAGCAAGAAAGATAGAAAGCAAGAAAGATAGAAAGCAAGAAAGAAAGAAAGCAAGAAAGATAGAAAGCAAGAAAGATAGAAAGCAAGAAAGAAAGAAAGCAAGAAAGAAAGAAAGAAAGAAAGCAAGAAAGATAGAAAGCAAGAAAGATAGAAAGCAAGAAAGAAAGAAAGCAAGAAAGAAAGTAAGCAAGAAAGAAAGAAAGCAAGAAAGAAAGAAAGCAAGAAAGAAAGAAAGCAAGAAAGAAAGCAAGCAAGCAAGCAAGCAAGAATGAAAATAAAAAAGAAAAGAAAAATCAAAGAAAGAAATCGTAGAAATAAAAAAGGAGAAAAAATAGAAGAATGAAATAAATAAAATAAAAAAATGAAATAGCATTAATATATAAGCAAAAAGAAAGAAAGTTGAAAAAACTTCAAGTAGAGTGAAATTCTGCAATTATATTTAAAATATAGAATTATATAAGGAAGAAGTCTGATTCACAATGAAGAAAAAAAGATTTTAGAAGGACTAAAATTAAGAAAAATAATGATAGAACGTTTGATTAAAAGAATGGCAAACCAAAAAAAAAATTAAACGTTTGAAAAATCTTGAAAGGATGAAAGGTGTTAGTTAGATTAAATAAAAAAATAATCAATTAAAAAAGAAGCACGTCGTAGGCAATATCGATTAATTATCTTTCTATCTCTCCTTCTAACATAGAGATCGTCAGTGTCATCATTTGCCAATCAGTGTCACTCACGAATCTGCCTTCCCTGCTTAACTTTCTCTTATAGTTTAATCACCGCTTCCTTGTATCATTTAAGCTTTCGAAATTGAACAAATCTGACCAAGAGGAACCTATCAGTGTTCTTAACTCGTTGGGTGTTTGATGATTACTTTAATTATGGCTCACAGGGAAAAGGTTCTTTCTTTTATTTTTCTTTTAATTTATTTTCAAAAATTAACTGCCTGACTGAGCGAGCTATTTTTTTCAAATACAAATCACAAATACACCAGGTTCAGTGTATGTGCAACTTCTAAAGATGTGAATAACTGTCAC
>JBBBDQ010028627.1:80000-140000 GCA_037127315.1 Ascarosepion bandense | reverse complement strand
ATATTGACGTCACTGGTTTGTAAATATTATGTATACTTCAAAAATTTTAACAGACCTGAAGTGGAACGAATACATCAAATCTGTATCCGCGTCTACTTCTAGGACCGTTCAGTCACTGTGCCGGGAGAGAAAGATTTTTCTCGACATCAATCATGCAAATTTAAAAATCTCCTTTTTATCCGTGAATTTTATACTTTTTACCATATCGGGTCGGGCGCTCCTGTTATTCATCTCGAGATTCTTGACAAAATCGAAAGAAGGATCTGCAATCTGACGTGGTTTGCCTACTTCAGTGATTTCCTCACCAACGTGACGTGGCTTCCCTGTATCTTTTCTACAAATATTTTCATGCCAACTGCTCTGACAAACTCTTTTCCCTTGATGCCCCGAATACGTCAATTTAAGCTCACTACTACGTATCTATGTCCTATCCTTTAAATAGCTAAATAAAACCACCACTTCTACTCTACATTCTGGCATTTCCCATTGTGGAATTCCTCCCGTCTCTTTGTTTCCCTCATAGTTAGAATTTCAAAAATTTAAATGCAATGTCAATTTCCATCTTCTATTTTCTTGAATCCCGTTCATTTTTTATCTTTTTACCCAGTATTTTCTCTCACTTTAATCCCCTCCGCACTAGTGGTATTCTCATCTTGCTTGAGATGGCATAATTAAAAAATACGCATATTTCGATTAAAAAAAAACAACTCATATTTATCGATGTCCCTTTCGTCCAGGCATATACAAATGAATAATTTGCTGATCCAATCTATCACTGCCACATATCTATTCAGAAAGTGCTGTGTCTGTACTGACATAAAGATATGAATTAAATTTATTCTATGTAAAGTATATGGGCTACATGCAAATGGTTAAAATGTCTAGTGTTTTAGATTTCTGTTAAAATATATTGGTTCGACTATCGTCTAGTTCACACTGCCTCCGGACTTTCGAAGAGGAGCAGAGCTTTATCTCCTGTTTAAGATTTTATTCCTGGTTTCATATAAATTCTGATTTAGATCTATACACCTAACGTCTCTGAACGCACTCTGACATTTTATTAAATATTTGTTTTTTTCTCCAGTCAAAATAGGTTCACTTATCGTCCGGTTCACAATCATTCCCTGTTTCTTGAAAAAAAAATTGATGTTTATTTCTTGTTTCCTTTTTTTAGGTTTGGATTTACTGTTCTTTCGAAATTCTTTTTCATTCTCTTTCCCTACTAGTCACCCCTTTTCTCTTAGTGGCATTATCATCTTGCTTGGGGTGAGTTGATAAAAATACAAGGAATAAAACGGTCTATAAAATGCGTTACCTAAACGCAATCCTATATAAACGGTACTCTCTTCCAAAAAGGGTTTTGATTTCAGACCGAAATTAAATAAAATTTGATGATAATCACTACATCAGAATGAACGGCACATCAAATCAGAATCAAATATTTAAACAAAAAGAAATTAACACAACTAAATATGGTAAACGAGTTCCCGCACAACGATTCTAATGACTATCTGGACACCCGGTATATCAAATGAAATATAATCTGCTACACGTAGAGGATTTAGGAAGATTGCGTTGTTTATGTGATTCAAGTAGGCAAAATTCAATATTCGAAATCATCGCTTCTAAAATAATCTGCTAGATAGCCAATTCTGTCTTTTATAAATGAATTTAGTTGACAAACACAGAAAACACACAAAATGGGGATATAAGTGACGTGAAAATGTAGATAATTTGTAAATCTATATAAATATAAAACTAATGTAAGTCGATATATATATCGGATAACCACTCCTATATATATATATATATATATATATATATTCTAAACATATACTGTTAAATATAAGAGACAATAAATGTCTATTATGTTTAATCATGAGCCGTTTTAAACATCGTATTTTGGCTTTAATTTCAGAATACAATTGAACAACATGTCTCAGAAAAACATAACCATGTATGTAATATCAGACAAATTTTAGTCAACAATACAATAATCCTCACTCACACACTTCGGATATTGGAGGCCATCTACATTAAATCCAAACAACCCACACTTAATAAAATCACGTTTAAATTTGGTCATAACACATTACATTGCATTTGAATACATGGTTCTGTTGATATTTCGCGCTATCACCCAGTGTGACGTCACAGAACCTCATTGCAAATTTACGAACTGCGTTTGTTATTTTTGGTAGCTATTGTCGTTGCTTAGCAGAGTTTTATGCCAGCATAAGATAAAATTGTCGCTGATGGTGAATGTTTTTGTGTTACCGTTCTTATAACCTCTCTGAAGATTACTCATGTGAGCCGAAAGCTTAGAACCAACTTAATAAAGGATTGTCTAAATGTTGGAGAGTTTTTGTCTTTATTTTCAACTGAATTTAAACCCCAAATACTATGTTTAGAATGGCTCACACACACACACACACACACACACATATATATATATATATATATATATATATATATATATATATCGAATTACATTAGTTTTATCATCATTATTAATTACGTGATGAGACATTGAAATGTACAATTTTGTAGTAGTTTGTAGTTTGCACATAATAATTATATATATGAGTATAAAGAAATTGACACTAACAATATAAGACTCTATAGAGACGACGTACTCATAATAATAAATAAATCTACTGGAGGTAAGGTTGATAAAACTAAAAAATTAATCCATAAAGTCTTTAAATCCTTTGGTCTTAACGTAGTAATTAACGCTAATATCAAGCAAGTTGACTTCCTAGACATAACATTAGTCTTAGTATCGAACATTTTCCAGCCTTACATGAAAAATAATGCTAACCCAATCTATACAAACCCCAATTCTAATCACCCACCATCCATTATCAAGCATAGCCCAGCATCAGCGGAAAGCCGCATTAACACGCACTCCTCCAATAAAGTAATATTTGATAAACACAAGATAATTTACGACAGAATCCTTAAAGAAAGCGGATATCAATCATCCAAAATCAACTTTGTGGAAAAATTCAAGAGCTCAAAAGGCAAAAATAGGAACAGGAAAATCGTATGGTATAACCCTCCTTTTAATCAATCAGTTAACTTCAAGCTGGGACATAAATTTCTTAAACTAATAGATAAGCACCTTCCTAAAAATAACCCCCACAAAAAAATCTTTAATAAAAGTACAATAAAACTAGGCTATAGCTGCTCCAACAATCTAGAAAAAATAATTAAAGTACATAACAGCAAAATGTTAATAGTACACAACAAAAATAACTCCAACACTAATACCAATCTGCCCCATAATAACAACCTCTCTAACTGTAGAAACCCAAACCAATGCTCGATGACCAATAAATGTTTAACGAAATCCCTGATATATATGTGTTCGATTTCATCCATGGAAAATCCTAAAGATGAAAAAATATATATCGGAAACACCATAAACATATTTAAAAAGCGATTTACAATCACCTCTCATCCTTCAATAACAAAGAAAAACAAAACATGACGTCTCTCTCCAAATACTTTTGGAAATTAAAAGACGAAAATAAAACACCTAAAGTTAAATGGAAAATCCTCAAACAAGCAAGAACAGTTAAATCAATAAAGGAATCATGTTTCTAATGTTAAATCTGTGTACAAAATTTCAAAACACTCATTAATCAACTATATTCATTACCCATACCACTTTCTTCAAAATTCAAACGGACAATTCACAAGACTTATCCCCTTATCACTAATCCCCACCAACATCCAACACACAACTCACCAAATATAAGAAAAGATGCTTTTCATTCCTGTCCACAACACCTGATGAGACATTGTAGTTTCAATATCGAAACAAATGTACGGATTGTTGTAGATATATAAAATATTGTACATGTTCTAAAATATAATTTATAATAAATATTCAGAGCTCTACATATTATATATTGAGCACTGTTTTAAATTAATGTTTTGGACGTTGTAAAAAAAAATTTTTCTTCGTCACTTATTCACTCGCATATATGGGCTATGTTTTATATATATATATATATATATATATATATATATATATATATATATATATATATATATATCGACTTACATTAGTTTTCTGTTTATATCGCTTTCTTTAAATATATTGGTGTGTATAGATCATATTTGTGAGTATATATTTGTATAAGTTTATCGTGAAAAATATTGCAGATATCTATCTATCTATCTATCTATATATATATATATATATATATATATACTGTTTTCTTTTAAGAAAAACTTTAAACACCGGTCATATTTCCGTAATAAATTTATTTCAGTCAATAATTGTTGTTGCCAACAATCACCGACTTCATCAGACGGAAGGCCCTATTCGACTTGTTTCATGTCGTATTACTACGGAATGAAAGTTCAGTCAAGGCCAGGCGGAGGGGGAGGCAACATAGGATAGCCCACTATAATAAGTATTTCCGTTTCCATTTGTCGGGATATAGTGGGAGGAGAAGTTTAATACAAACAAAACAACACGTGACTAATGTCACCAGCAAATTTATACATCAATTCATAATTCAAATTTCTAAGCCAAAATTTTATTTTTATTTTTATTTTCCTAGCTCTGTGATAAGTTAAATTAGATTAAGTTAAGGCTATTATTTCTTTTCTTTACTCAATTGTTGATAAGATAATTCCATTCTATTTGTTGCAAGACTAGATTATATCCATGTTATATCTAAATTCCTTGAACTTCCATTCCGATAGGTGTCGTTGGTTACCAGCAGTCCTGTCTTATTTCCTACTACCACTCCTGCTAACTTTCCTGTTTTATTAATATTTATTTACTCCCCCGTTCTTCCCATCTTATCCCACTAGTATGCTAATTTTCGCACCTCCTTTTATCTGTCTTCACTAGAGACCATTTTTCAGACTTGGTGTCTACTTATCATTATCATAGTATTTTGAACTTCTTCTTTGTAAATAATTCCTTCAGTCTCACATATATTTTGCCCAAATCTGCATTGTGCACTTATTAACTGTTTACTGGTCTAATTTTACTCTGACCAATAACTGGTCAATATATATATATATATATATATATATATATATATAGATAGATAGATAGATAGATAGATAGATAGATTTGGGTGTGTGCGCAAAAGGAAGAGAGAAAGCTATGTTGACGTTGGTTAGCTAAAATATGTGTGTATAAATGTGAAACTCTTTTCAAATTAAATGTTTATTTATGTAAACATGTGAAAGAATATATTGTATATTGCTAACATGTCAGTCAGTTAAGTGCCATCCCTTATATAATCTTGGGCGATCATTTCTTAAAAGATACCTGACTGACCAGAAGAATTTCCTGCAGTAGACTGGTTGCCAACCAAGGCTACAAACCTAATCAATTCTATTTAATTCATAACTGGTTTGAGAATCGACGGATTAATACCTTTCCTAAGGGTATCTGCGCGTAAGTGAATGCAACACATTCAAGAGAAATTCGAACTCGGCTCTCCGAGTTCTCGTTCATTGCACGACAACGCCCATTATAAATTAAACTATAAGCATTCAAATTGTCGCATTTCTACTTTGTTTTTCTTTTATATTTTTATTTAGAATGTCATAAAAGTAATTCTGTAAGTCCACGTAGAAGTCTAAACTTGCATGTTTATCCTAACGACTACACATCCGTTTGCTCTTGATTACCAATCATTGGCTCAAAATTTAAGTTTGAACGCGGATATTTGTTGCTAATGCTGTGACCGCCGTTTTACTTCCATGATCAGTCAACCGCTATGTCTGATGAGTAATTGCCTGATGGCAATGCATAGTTTTCGGATTTTGAAAGGCGATGCATTCGCAAAGGAAGTTTCCTGACTTCCGTCGGATATTAGACTGCAGTTTCTCTATCATCGAATTTAGTGTCAATTTTCTCAAATGATTGTTTCACGAAAAATAATCACAGATAAAATGTACCGAAATAAACAAAGTGCAATAATTTACTTTTTATTTTTATCTATCTCTATATGTTTCAGCACATCCTAGTATCCTTAGGATAAAGAAGATAAAATGAAAGAAATTATATATATATATATATATATATATATATATATATATATATATATATATATATATAATTATTAGAAATTTTCACAAAACTTTTGCTTTAATGTTTTTGGCGGTTGCTATTCAAGGTGTTTATTAGCAAACAATTCTTCTATGTGACTTGTCCCTTCAGAACGTAGGCGATCATGGCTTTCACCGTCTCTCTCTCCCTGGTGGCTCTCAGCACGCCTTTTCCTGTTACATCACCCAAACCCCGCTCTGCCATCCACTAGCTCAAGCCGATAAAGCTAGAATATAAATGTATAAAAACTAGCATGGCCACAAAATGAGGGATCAGTTTATATATTGATTATAATATAGAATTGATCACCCATTTTTAACCCACATGATAAAATTTCATAAAAAGTTGGCATATATCTTTTTCTTCTTTTATGTGCTCTATTCTTTCAGGACGTAGGCAATCATGGCTTTTCACGTCCGCCCTGGTGGCTCTCTGTTACACCATGTAACATTCGTTCCATCATCCACCTGATTAGGTCCTTCAAATATGTTATCTGTTGCTGTACCCTGTTTTTTTCTCCTCTATCTGGCCTGTTAGTATCAGTTTCTCTAAGCCCCCCCCCTTCCTCATTGCATGTCCCAGGAACTTCAGCTCTCTCTTTCTGATAATCAGTATTAATTTCCTTTTTGTTTCCATCATTTCTAAGACCTCATCATTGTTCACTTGCTCGATCCAGGATATTCGCAACATCCTTCTGTAGAACCACATTTCAGTTGCTTCAAGTTTTTCCTTCATCTTTACTGATATTGTCCAGCATTCACTGCCAGATTAAAGAACTGACAGCACATAGCAATCTAGTACTCTCTTCTTTGTTTCTAGCAAAATTGTCCTGTTTTTAAATACTTAACTCAACATCTGGAATGTTTCCTCCGCCATGCCAATTCGCCTTCGGATCTCTGTGTTACCCAGCTTAAACTTTTGACTGTATAAGTATATTTTTCCAAAATTCATATTAACATATTAGATAACTACTAACAATTGAAATATCTAATACTATGCAAGTATTTCTACAAATATTTTCACGGCTTCTGCTCCGATGAACTTAGGTCATTAGTATCCCCCTCTATATGAATTTACTCGAGCCACAATATTAGCAACTAGGTCCCACTCTTTTACTGTGAAACCAATATGACGTACACGCAAATTCTACTCCATCAGCTTCTTTTCTCGCACCTCCCGCCTGTAGAATTCCCTTCCATTTACCTTCTTCCCCAACAGCTACAATCTCCAAGAAATTAAATGTAAAGTCAATAGTCATCACTTACCCCACTAACCTCTCTCTCTCATGTTCCTTTCTCCGCCCACTCCACTCTCATCAGTATTCTCATCCTTCTCTTACCCACTTCCTGACACACCCTATATCCTGTCAGTCTTTCTCACAACTTCCCTCCTATGTAGTCCCCTGCAAAACAGTGGTAGTAAAATGTCTTGATTGGGGCGATATGATTATGAAAAGAAATATATATTCAAGATAATTTGTTTCATATATTATCAATTATAAACAATCTAAAATATTACAGAGTGCTTACTGAGATACTTCGTCTGCGTCAAGAGAAAGGAAGCCAAACGCAGACGACAATTCTACTCCTGCAGCTTCTTCTCTCGCACTTCCCGCCTGTGGAACTCGCTCCCGTATTCTTGCTTTCCTGACGGCTACAACCTCCAGAAATTTAAATGCAAAGTCAATACTCATCTACTAAACACTGGACTCTAGCTCTCTCCCCACCCCTGTATAACCCTCCTTTTCTCTCCACCTATGTATCTGTCATCGCACCTGCTTTCTCAGCTTTCTATTGTTCCTTTCTAACTAGTTTGTACTCCTCACTCTTTTCTAATTAATCTTTTTACATTTATGTAGCCCCCTGCACATCAGTGGCTTTTCCGCCTTGCTCGGGGTGAAATGATTAAAAAAAAAACCCAAAAAAACGAGTTATCATCCGAGCAATTCTTTACAAGTATGCAAGAAATAAAAATGTTTTAGAGAAGTAATCATACAAGCATTTTTTTAAAATCATTTTAAGCAATAAAACTACTAAGATGCAAGGAATTACTGAATAAGAAAGACTATGAGACAAGAAAAAAACCTTATAAATGAGAGTGGACAATAAAAGAACCGGTATTAAGAAGACGAACGATAACAACTGGCATTGCATTTAAAATTTTAAAGATCAAACGTGACTGGAAAGTAAAAAGCCGGAAGAGAGTACCACAAGGGAGAAGCATGTGTGATGAAATTGTCAGCTTAAAACTTTTTGTTACCTCGAGCAATTTTGTATATAAACGGATGAGACCTAACTGCCAATCTAGTTCTGCGATTAAATTAATAAAATACTACTAATAAAATGTGATGTAATATACAATCTTCTCGTGAGCAGTGATAGATTACAAAAAGACTTGTAGCAAGTAAGATGTTATTCTAACGACGAATATTGAAAATTTCATGGACAATGTATATGACCAACTTAGAAGATTTAAGAAAAATATGAACACTTTTTTAATCGTTTCAATCCAAGTAACGCAATAAAGTTAATAATAATATAAGGAGTTACTGAGTATGTAACAGTGTGAGAGAAAAAAAGGTTATTAAGGAGAAAGAACAATAAAAGAATAATTACTAAGACTGACATTACATTTAAAATTTGAAAGATCATTGTTGGCCGGAAAGCAAGAAGCCGTAATAGAATGCTACGAGCGAGAAATCGAGTGGGGGTCAAACTACTAGGGTAGAACTGACGGTTGCGCCTAGCAATTTCAGCTTAAAATTATGAAACCTAACTGATAATGTAGTACTACCGTTAAATTCGTAGAATAGACAAGCATATATATATATATATATATATATATATATATATATATATATATATAAATAATAACTAAATAGACTCTGTAAGTATTTAGGCCGTAAATTTATACTAAAATAAACCTACAAAAAAACCATTAATAAACAGAACCTAAATCCGTTACAATCCGGTGCACTAAGACGTCGGATAAATGGGGAGAAAAAAAAAGAAACCCGCGGAACAAGAACAAAACATTCAATACTCCGCAGTAAAGAAAAAACCCCAAACGGAACCAAACACAAGAAAAAGTGCTCGATACAAAGTACAAAAGAAAATATACAAAAGTAGAGCAAAGACACACAACACATATATATTTGTCATCCGCAGACAGATCTGTTTCGCCATATCACAGCTCATCAGTACGGTTAGACTCCGATTGCTTTTTTACCCAAGATTGAAACCCGACTGAAAAGGTGTCAGTCGGCGATTCTACCCCTGGGCTATGGGCGTTCGATGGAAGTAGGCAGACTTTTTAGTGCATATCATTATACGCGCCCAATAGCTAGCGCGCTCTAATTCATTTCACTGAATGAGCGATGCGTACATGACAGAGTAGCTACTGTTTATCAAAGTCTATTATTTTTCAGAAATATATAGCAAAATATGTGTCAATATAGATTCAGATATTTCATTGCATATAAATACGCAAATATAAACACAGAAAATGTCACAAGTTAAACGTCAGCACATCCAAATTTCTTTGATTTATTAGTTTATTAATGTTTGCAAGATATTTAGCATTTCAACATAGATATGATATTTGTATTCACTCAGCCTTTGTGCGGATATGGACATAAAATGGACAGTATCCTGGAGAAGAATTAGTTAATGAATAGAGAATAGTATTACGAAAAATTTGCTGAGAATGACGAAATAGAGAAGAGAGATTTAACTAATTAGATATTTTAACATTAACAGGAGAAAAGCAGAAAGAATAAAAACATTCAGCTAAAACACATGAAAAAGTAATAATAATATGAAGGAAAAAGATGAGTGAATACTAAGAGCAAAGAAAAGCAAATGCGAAGCTCTGAAAGAATGAACGAAAACATGAGAAAGAAAAAATTAAAGAAAAATGGATGATTTAGAAAGGAAAGAAAAATGGATGATTTGGAACGGAAGAGAAAGTTGTTTGAAAAAGAAAGAATTAAAGTAAAACGAATATGAATAAAAAATCTAATTTGTGCAAAAAATAGTTTTTTAAAAAATCGAATGATTAAAATCATATAAATGTGAAAAAAAAAAGTAATCCTAGTAAAAAAATCAAATAATTTTCCAGGATCAATGACAGAAAAAACCAAAATATGTAATTGATATTTGAAAGAATCGAGACAGTCGGAAAATTATGTGAAAAGAAAGCTCTGTAATAAAACAAAAAAAAAAACATGCGAGAATATAAAAAGAAATAAAACAATGAACGTGTAAAAAAGAAAAAGTGAAAGTAAAGAATTAAAAAAAAAACTTAAATTAAACAAAATTAAAAGAAATACATAAAAAACCACCGAAATTTTAAATCGAAAAAAAAAAAATGATATGAAAAAAAAAAGTGAGTGTCGAAAGAACTAAATAAAAAGATAAAAAATGAGAAAAAAAACAAAACAAAAAAAACAAAAAACAAAAGAAAGAATGAGTGAATAAAAATCGAAAGAAAAGATGAACGAAACATTTGTTTTCTTTAGTACAGGAAATCTGTCCGGATATTTGCAGGTTTAGAAACTTCTTTCCCGAAACAATTTTTAAAGTCCTTCGTCTCTTCTTTTTATTGTTTTTTCTTTGGACGTTTCCTCGTTATCTTTTGTTTCTTTGATTTTTATACCTAGATTTACTTTATCTTTTTCCATATCCTTCTTCTGCTTTGGTTGGACAGTTCTTGCAATTGCTCCAATCACTGGAGTCATTCTGTCTTTTTAACGTTTCCTTTCCTCTCATTTTTCTTTCGTTCTTCTTGGGTGCCATGGGCGGGCGAATCGGCAACAATGGTAATCCCCCGACAGTCTCCAGTTTCTTGAAGGTTGGTATTGGGTTTCTAAGCCGCTGGTTTTATCAGATTACTCTCAACCCCGAGCAGATCTGGCTGTCAAGAAAAACATGGATTCGTTGAGGCATCGCTCTCGCAAAGAATGCTTGGCGCATGACGAATGAGTAAAGGGACGCTGGTGAGCGCATGCGTATATATGGCAACATATGCGTGTTTTTTTAACAAATATGTATATATGTATACGTTTAAATATATATATATATATGTGTGTGTGTGTGTGTGTACGCATAAAAACTATTTATTTGTCAGGTAAACATGCATATATACTCGTGTTTGCGTTTGTGAATGTATGCATTTTCACATAAACAGGTGTATACATAGGTTAGTGCTGGTTTTATATTATATATATATATATATATGTGTGTGTGTGTGTGTGTGTGTGTGTGTGTGTGTGTGTGTGTGTGTGTGTGTGTGTGCTTATTTAGGCAGCAAATTTTCCTTTAAACATGTCAGATTAAATAAATTGCAAACAATATGTTTGCTTATTTTTAATAAAATCCGTTCATACTCACGAATAATCTTTCGCGTATTACAATCAAAAGATGTCAGAAATGAGCTGCAACGTTGGTAGATGTTATTTCCATTCATTTCGTAAGGTACCCAAGTACTTTCATCCTCTTTCCGAGATCATCTTCAGGGGTGTGAGTCATGGTAACAAATATAACCGGAAAACTGTGTTGCTAAAAATTACTGTACATTTTTCCTGCTTCAAATATAACGGTTGACAAATTGCTAGCGTTCATTAAAATGGGAAAATTATCCAAAATGGAATTGTTTTATATGATGTAATGTCATGGTCATGCACCTGTTAAAGCATGAAAAAAAACTGTTCTTTTTACAAACATTTTAGAACATTACTTCAGTATTCATAGCTGATTCTATGAATTGACGGCTTAAGTGTTTTAATGAATATTGCCTCGAGAATCTGTAGTTTGCTTTTATTGTTTTCTTCGTTTAGAATATCTGTATTGTCGATCATTATTTTTTTATATTGTGAATGTAGACAGGATGGATGAATGGTCGGACAAATGCAACGTAAGACGTTTATTTCATGTGGTTGTTGTAAATCCAACATATATATTTGTTTTTTTTGTTTTTGTTTTTTTTTTGTCGGCGATACATTCTCCCAAGGGACATTTGAATTGATATATAATGCTGAATTTACGTAACACATCAGTTAGAGGGGAGGAGTTATTACGGACAAAATGAGTAGTGTATATATATATATATATATATATATATATATATATATATATATATATATATGTGTGTGTGTGTGTAATCTTCCTACGTAGTTATAATTGAAAGTTTTGTGGGATAAATTCAAGTAGACACCCTTTTGCTTAATTTGAATCAGATGCAGGTTTTTCAGGCATCCTGTGAAGATTGAACTTACAATCACTGATTGTGAATCTAATTCGCTATATATTACGAGGTGACAGTGAAACTTTTCAATGAGTAAAATTATTTCTATTTGCAATTTTTAGAGTGCGTGACTTTGTAGGTTTGTTTTGCTCTGGTTAGGGACACATAACCTATTGGTTAATGACATTTCGGCGTGATATAAAGGTTAGCAAGCTTGTCTCGCTAAGACTTTTAGAAGTGATTTCGATTCGCATACGATACCCTATACTTTCGGCCTTGTGCCACGTCTGAGCGGCGCTTAGAAAGTCAACATAATATATATGTTAAAAATTTTCTTATATTAAACTGTCCCGCGCTTATATGCTTTATGTATGTATTCATAAATATATAGAAAAGAGAATGATTTATGTAACAACATAGATTTTCTTTTATAGTTTTTCTGAATTTTAAAAAAATATTTTTCTTTAGTAGGTTATTCAAGGCATCCCTTAAATCGCGCATGTTTTTTTTTTGCATATATATGATAGTAAATATCAAACTCTAAAAATGTTTGTAAATTTGTTACGTTTGTTGGAACAAATATGTTATTTATTGCGCTCGACCTTGAAGGATCTGGTCGTCCACCGTTTGCAGCGATAATTTGTCCTTTATATTTGACGTAAACAATTTTCTTTCACTGATTTTAAAACCGTACACAATAATTCTATCAAATGCTATTTTACATCATGTGTATGTTTATTTCGGTTCTCGCTTTTAATAAGTCAGTCAGGTAAGTGCCATACCTGATACACGCTTTAGGCGATCATGTCTCTTTCGAGACATGACTGACTGGACAGAAGATTATCCCGAAGTATGTTGCCATTGCTTACTGCGGTAGACTGGTTGCCATCCAAGCCTCTAGAACCCAGTCTGTTATGTTATTTGATTGATAGCTAGAGGGAGAAGCGTTGTATTATATTATTACGTAGTAATTAGTGTGGGATCAGTTTATTACTTCATAACAATAGAAAACCGATCCCTCTCTTTATGACAAGTAGAAGCCTTAATCATGATTCCAACTATTATATTCAGTTAGTCAGTTAAGTGCCTTACATGATACACTCTTGGACGATCATGTTTCGAAAGAGACATGACTGATTGGACAGAAGATTATCCCGCACTAGCATGCCATTGCTTTCTGCGGTAGACTGGTTGTCGAGCAGGCTATAGAACTCAGTCTGTCCTATTATTTGACCCATAACTGGAGGGAAGAGATGGATTATTACAATTCCTAAGGGTATTTATGCCCAAGTGAATGTAAGTAATTCAACTGGAATTCGAACTCGGCTCCCCGTTTTGTCGTTTCGAGTCGATATCCATTGCATCACAACGCACATATAAAATCATATATGCCTTTAAAAAGTTTAATAAAGATTTTTTTTCTATCCAAAGAAGCAGTCTAGTGTTAATGTAGATGCAGGTAACACCAATGTTATCGGCGCGAATGTAGAATATGTGATCCGAGTTCTTGTTTCTTCCACTTCGCGTCAGCCTTTGCAAAAGAGTAAATCCATTTCTCTCCAGCTTTGGGTTGCATGGCAGGTTTGATTTTTTCTCATATATATATATATATATATATATATATATATATATATATATATATATATATATATATATATATATATATATATATATATATATATAGTGTGGTTATAGCTAGTATAGAAGAAACAGCACTCTGGATTTAAACAATGTCTTAGCGCTAAAGGATGTGCGTTGTGGTCCAGTGGATATCGGCTCGGAACGAGAAACCGTGGAGCCGAGTTCGAATTCCAGTTGAATCCATTGTATTCATTTACGCGCAAATACCCTTGGGAAAGGTATTAATCCGTCTCTTCCTTCCAGTTATGGGTTAAATAGCAGGACAGATTGGGTTCTATAGCCTTGGTCGCCAACCAGTCTACCGCAGAAAGCAATGACAACCAACTGCGGGATAATCTTCTGCCCAGTCAGTCATGTCTCTTTCGAGACATGATCGCCCAAGCGTGTATCACGTATGGCACTTAACTGACTGACTTAGCGCTAAGTGTACAGTGACATTAAAGAATTAAGTGAGCTGCTGAAAGATTTCAAGAAATTCTGAGCACAACATTCTCCGATATGAAATCCCCCGAAAAGTAAAGCTTATTCAACACATACCTTCAGAACTGGAATCAAATCATTTGGTATTGTTGCGTTTCGTTACTAAAATCAATTGCTTGGTCATCAAGCACAGACACGTATATATATATATATATATATATATATATATATACAAGTATTGTTGGAATAATATTCCTTGTCAAAAGAAACAATTTTTTTAAGAAGGTGCTCAATACAAAAGTAGAGTATGAATAAATAATATATATATATATATATATATATATAAAGAAAGAAAGAAAGAAAGATAAAGAGAGATTGATGTAGCTACGGCCAAGATAGAGAAGATGGTTTGGTAAGGGTAGCACTTGGTCTCCATATAACATCAAACAGACTTGCGTCGAGGAGAGGTCACTACACTCTCACCCGCAAAAGACTGAATTAATGTGTTTTAACACAAAAAACTACCATATCCCATCCAAAATATACACGTATAAAATAGTATAACAGCCTCATCGACACGCAAAGCTAGATAAAAATATAATTGAAACCATGAAAATGAAAAAAATGGAAAAGCCAATACTCAACAATATTTACTATGAACACGGACATATAAAACATTCGTATGAGATTAGGCACATACACAAAAAGATATATATTTAATTAAAAATGAAAAAATAAAATAATGGCTTCAAAAATAGTCGAAACGTCCTTGGATACATGCAACATTTGTACAGTTTTTAAACCTTTATACGAACAGAAGATAAAATCAAGTAAGAAGCTTAATTGCTGTACCGTTTAGCCGTCTTGAACGAAACATGTATAAAAGAGGGTCTGCTGGCATATATATATATATATATATACAAACTTATCACTATACTCGTTTCGAAAAACCCTCCGCGTGTATACGCGAAAGGAAAAAATGGTTTAAACAAATGTAAGATCTAAGCACATGAACGTCAGCCAAAGCGATTTGGACCGAGCCAGTACGTAGCCCAAAGAAAAAACCCGAGACGAGTAATCAATTAACAAAAAAAAAAAAAAAAAACGCTCAATACGTAAGTAGAGCAGAATAAGTAAATTAACCTAGTGAGCCAACAAACCTACCAAGATTTCACCTAAACGGACCTTCCTTGAAGATCCGCTTAGGTGAAACCTTGGTAGGTTTGTTGGCTCACTAGGATAATTTACTCATATATATATATATATATATATATATATATATATATATATATATATAGCTGCATAAAAATGTGCTTATATGCTTATACAATTATCGGATATTTAGCATACTAACCACACTTGAGCATTATTAAAAGACAGTAAACTCAATAAGACATCAAGCGAAACATTCGGTTTACGCTTCCACGGAATTAGATATGCGCCCCGAAATTAATTTACATGCTAGGACATACTCAGAGGCTTACCTCAGCGTATGTCATATATACATAAAGTGTCGCTGCCGACATTTGACTGTGAACACGTATCGCCAGAGAACAAACGTAGCCGAACTTGATTTGATGTAGCAAGAAGAATTGTGCTGCAGGGATTGCATGACGTTGTAAAAATAATAAATATGTGCGGCACATAATAAGCATTCGAGTCAGAACAAGAAAAAAATGATTGACAGTATTCTTCAAAGGCGTTATTCCAAAAGTGTAAACCAGTATTTTTTTTTTAAATACGCTAGGAGAAAAGTATCCTACATGTAATAGGATATTCAGTTAATATTTATCCCTTCACCAAAAAGACATCATATTCGCAAAACTACAGACGAAGTTATTAAAAAATTAATTGACGAAATATTCAGCGCGGTACAGGAAAATGGAATAACTAAAATTTGTCATGATTCAAATGTTTTTTTTTTCTGCAAAAACAATAACAAGACCAACGACTGCACCTACAAAAACAATAACATGAACTGCAATAACAATTACAAAACAGAATTATTTGATAAAAGTACTGAAGAAATGTGCGTTGTACTGAAGTGGTACAGTGGATATCGGCTATGAACGAGAAAGCGAGTTCGAATTCCAGTTGAATCCATTGCATTCACTTACGCACAAATACCCTTGGGAAAGGTATTAATCCGTCTCTTCCCTCCAGTTATGGGTTAAATAACAGGACAGATTGGGTTCTATAGCCTTGGTCGGCAACCAGTCTACCACAGAAAGCAATGGCAACCTACTTCGGGATAATCTTCTGCCCAGTCAGTCATGTCTCTTTCGAGACATGATCGCCCAAGCGTTTATCACGTATGGCACTTAACTGACTGACTGAAGAAAAACATCAGATTTATTTAATTCATATGATTTTACTATTTCAGTTAGTGAATTTTTATATAATCATGACGAAGTGATAACTTTTCCATATTATTATAGAAGATGTGAAGAGATCTTCAATAAGGATTGGTCACATAAGAATGATGAAAAGAAATTTTGTTTATTATTAAGAATATTGTCATTGCTGAACATGAAAAGTAAGTAAACTTTATTTTGGAAAAAAACAAAAAAAACAAAACAAGTGATACAATCGATAATTTTGGAGCTCACTATTTAATACACGCAATGTCTAAACGTAATAAAGGGTGACGATAATGGTTTTGTTACTTATGCAGAAGACGTGAATCGAAAATACGAGCAGTTGAAATAAACTGAATTAACTTCGAATTTATTAAAATGCCTAAGATTCGAAAAGAGCTTAACTTCTAATAAGGACGCGGAAACAAAGTCAAGGATATTTGTTAAATTTTTTAATGGATCCCAAATTAACTCTCTAGAAAATAGCGGAAGAATGCCAAAGTATTGTAAATCTAAAACCCGATACCGCAAAGGTTGTGGTGCAGTGGATATCCGCTCGGAAAGACAAATCGGCGACCTGAGTTCGAATTCCAGTTGAATTCGTTGCATTCAATTACGCTCAAATACCCTGGGGAAAGGTATTAATCCATCTCTTTTCTCCAGTTATAGGTTAACAGGACAGACTGGGTTTTATAGCCTTGGTTGGCAACCAGTCTACCACAGAAAGCAATGGCAACCTACTTCGGGATAATTTTCTGCCCAGTCATTCTTGTCTTTTTCGATACATGACCGCCCAATAATGTATCACGTATGGCACTTAAATGACTGACTGAGAACACAAAAGTACTTACTGCAAATACAAAAAAAACAAAATAAAATGGAATAAAAAGAAAATGTATATAAATATGGTAAATACATGGTGAAAAGTCAAAAAGCATAAATAAAAAAATTTACAGGACTTCGAACGTGTCTTTAACTGAGTTAAAATATCTCGAAAGAGGAAATATATTTTTGGGAAAATTAATCTAAACTTATTTATAAATGGAACTTTGTGTGTGTGTCCGATACCTATAGACTCCAAAACGGCTGAGCCGATTTTCTTGAAAATTTACACAGTTGTACCATAAGCGTCTGCGAGTGTTCTTAGCTACGTTTTGTGTCGAGGTAACACCGATAAATTTCGAAAAAAATCGGGTTATAGAAGGAGTGGTCCGATTTTAATCAAATTTCATACACTCATAGACAAAGACATAAGAAACGATATTCAGAAGTTTCAAGGCTGCAGTTCTTACAATAGTGCAGAAAATCGACAATATATATACAAAAAAGGCAAGATGTTTGTGTGTACGTCTGTTTATCTGCCTGTATGTTTGTATTTTTTTCAGCCCTTTTATTTTAGTTTTTGCTTCAGGTTTGGCTCTAAGTAGGTATAATTTTAGTTCTTAGTCTCAGCCATGATACTATTTACTCAGAGGACTTATTTAACCTTCAAAATTCAGTTTACGACGAAAAACACTTATTTGATATCGATACCAGGAAATCAAAATTTGACTTACATCCATTTATTTTTCTTTCAGTCTACGGTTTCGCTTTAACTGGAAACAACTATTTCTTTTTAGTCTTTCATGCCAACGTCCAAAGTGTCTGAGCTCCAGGAACATGGATTAGTTTTAAAGCTTTCATTACACCCGAGCAACGCCGGGCTATACTGCTAGTAATGTAAAAAAGGTATACAGGTAGATACAGGATCTGATATCGCCATCGTAAATGAACAGACATACAAGAAAATGGGAAAACCAAGTTTAACCTCTGAAAAGGTTGCTCATAGAATTTCAGGAAAGAAGTTGAAGTTTATAGGTGAATTCACCTGTAACATTTCTTTTGTTGGCAAAAATAAAAAAAACAAACTTGTGTTTGTATAAAAAGAATACAGCTTATTTGTTTGGAAGAGATTGGATTGCATTATTTGATCTTTGGAACCTCCCAATTAACTCTTTCTGCAGCAAAATAAATATTGTTAACTCCAGTACTAATACTGCAACTGAAAAGTTTAAGAATGAATTTAAAAATTTCTAGAAGTCTTCACGAAAGGGCTAGAGACATGCACAAAAAAAAAAACAAAAGCTAAATGTGATATAAAAAAATGTAAAACCAATATTCTAACCAAAAAGTAGTGTACCATTTGCTACTTTGGAACCTATTAAAAAAGGAATTAAAAAAGTAGTTGTGATATAAAAATAGACTATGCCAAATCTGTGTCACTAACAGTTTACAATTTAAAAAAAAAGAAAAAGAAAAAAAGAAATGCGCTGATTTTTAAACAGGGCTAAATGAAAGTTTGAAACAGTATAATTCAATTCCAGAGGAAACTTTCGCCAAATTAAACAGTGATAATATTTTTCTAAATTAGATCCATCAGACGCTTACCTGCAAGTACCAGTAAAAGAAAAGTGCTGACACCTATTAACAGTTAACGCTCATAGAAGACTATACGAAATTTAACCAACTTCCTTTCAGTATAAAGGTAGCTCCAAGCATATTCAAACAGATTAAGAATACGATGTTTACCAATTTGGGTTGTGCACAAGTCGTATTTGGTTATTGAAATGTGTGTTGTGGTGCCGTGGATATCAATTCGGAACGACAAATCGGGGATCCGAGTTCGAATTCCAGTTGAATTACTTGCATTCACTTACGCGCAAATACCCTTGGGAAAAGTATTAATCCATCTCTTCCCTCCGGTTATGGGTTAAATAACAGAACAGATTGGGTTTTATAGCCTTGGTTGGCAAACAGTCTACCGCAGAAAGCAATGGCAACCTACTGCGTGATAATCTTCTGCCCAGTCAGTCAAGTCTCTTTCGAGACATGATCGCCCATAGTGTATCATGTAAGGCACTTAACTGACTAACTGAATATAGTAGTTGGAATCATGATTAAGGCTTCTACTTGTCATAAAGAGAGGGATCGATTTTCTATTGTTATGAAGTAATAAACTGATCCCACACTAATTACTACGTAATAATATAATACCTCTCTCCTCCATCTAGTTATCAGTCAAATAACGTAACAGACTGGGTTCTATATGCTTGGCTGGCAACCAGTCTACCGCAGAAAGCAATGGCAACCTACTCCGGGATAATCTTCTGTTTAGTCAGTCATGCCTCGAAAGAGACATGATCGCCTAAAGCGTGTATCAGTTATGGCACTTGCCTGACTGACTTATTAAAAGCGAGAACCGAAATATCCATACACATGATGTAAAATAGCATTTGATAGAATTCTGGTGTACGGTTTTAAAATCAGTGAAAGAAAATTGTTTACGTCGAGAATTAAATATAAAGGACAAATTATCGCTGCAAACGGTGGACGACCAGATCCTTCAAGGTCGAGCGCAATAAATAACATATTTGTTCCAACAAACGTAACAAATTTACATGCATTTTTAGGGTTTGATAAGTAATATCATATATATGTTACGGAAATTAACGAAATTTAACGAAACTTGGTTATAAGCAACCGACAATTTGTAATGAATTATTTTGAACATTATTTTTACCGATACTCGTATTTAAGTAGATATTCTGTTTTTAATTAAACAGTATTTTATATTTATATCTACCGGCCTGATTATTTCACGATAAATACAAGTATCGGTAAAAATAATGCTCAAAATAATTCATTACAAATTGTCTGTTGCTTATAACCAAGTTTCGTTAAATTTCGTTAATTTCCGTATCATGTTTACATTTGTTTGACATTACGATACATTACAGAGCAGATATGGTTTGTTTACGATAGATCGAAAATTGTGTTATATAAGCATGATAAAAACCTCGTCTGATCAAGAGGCTATCCGTGGTCGAGTGGTTAAGACGGTACCAGATCAAATGGTAGCTTCCCCTATGTAAATAGGGGTCGCAGGTTCGAATCCTGCTGGGTAGCACACATTTTCGTCATAAAAATTTATCGTGAAATAATCAGACCGGTAGATATAAATATAAAATATTGTTTAATTAAAAACAGAATATCTACTTAAATATGAGTATCGGTAAAAATAATGTTCAAAATAATTCATTACATATCATATATATACAAAAAACATGCGTGACATAAGGGCCCCCCTTGAATAACATACTAAAAAAATATTTAAAAAAATTATTCAGATAAACGATAAAAGAGCTTTCGAAAGGATTAAGGTCTTAACATCAGTAGCTCATTTTGACCGTAAATTAAAGATAGTGGTTGGATCAGATGCGAGTAAGTCGGGTATTGGAGCGGTGATATTACAGATATATGAGAATGGAAAAGTAAATAAATGGCTCATGCATCATTAATATTAGCTGAATAAAAGCTACAGCCAAATAAAAAAAAAAAGGAAGCATTGGCAATCATATGAAAAATTATGAAAAAGTTTCATGAATTCATATATATTCATATGCAGGTAAGTCATACTACAGACAGATAATCGTCCATTATTGTCGATATATGGATAAAAAAAACAATGTCCTCGCACATAGAGCGAATAAGATGCAGCGCTGGGGAACTGTCTTATAAAACTCTAATCATGAAATAATCTTTACCATTCAAAAAATTGAATTATGCTGATGGAATATTTAAATTAATACCAAAATTCTGTGAACTATTTGATTACACAGTAATCGCGGCGGTAAGATCCGAAAATGAAATAAATAATTTATTATACAATAATTGTTGTTAATATCTACTCCTGCAGCTTCCTCTCTCGCATTTCCCGCCTGTGGAACTCACTCCCGTATTCTTGCTTTCCTGACGGCTACAACCTCCAGAAATTTAAAAACAAAGTTAATACTCACCTACTAACCACTGGACTCTAGCTCTCTTCCCTCCCCTGTATAATCTTCACTTTCTCTCCGCCCATGTATCTGTCATTGCACCTGCTTTCTCAGCTTTCTATTGTTCCTTTCTGACTAGCTTGTACTCCTCACTCTTTTCTAATTAATCTTTCTACATTTATGTAACCCCTGCACATCAGTGGCGTTTCTGCCTTGCTCGGGGTGAAATGATTAAAAAAAAAAAATCACAGGTCTGAACATCTAGTTTAATTTTCTTAGGTTTTCTCAAATCTGCAGACTAATAGACGAAATAAACACAGTTTACAAAACGAAGGATATCCTCTAAAACTGAAGTTTTAAGTAATATATAAGTTCGTTTACATGATAAATGCGTCCATACATACCAAGAAAAACAACGGAAAAATAGTAAGGATTGTAATAAGAAAGGGAAACACTATAACTGTGAAACCTGCAAATATGAAATCTCCAGCTCCATATTGATACAACCATATAAAAGTATAGAAAATGTCACATATAAAAACGAGAATGTAGCAGATGTATTTGTTTTAATTTAGTACTTTTATTTTTGTTTATTTTTCCTTTAAAATACCTGATGGCCAGTTGATTAGCGATACATTCTATTGTTGTTACTGCACCATTTAACTCTTTCAGATTGTCTTGAAGAATAAGGCTTACATCCACGTCATTTTGAAACGGCGGTTCCCATTCGGTCACCCAAGTTAAGCAACGTCGATCCTCGTCAGGTCCTGGCCGCATGGGAATATTGGATGCAGTAAATAATAGCTCGAGTTTGTTCATCGGAAAACCGAGTTTCTATTTCAGTTCAATTTGTTATATTCACTTATACGTAAGTGTCATTAAGAAAAGTGTTAATCCACTTCTTCCCCCCACCCAGATATGGGTTAATTAGTAAAATTTTAAGAAATTATTATTTTAAACCAAAAACTTCTTGCAAACTAAAAATATTTGCTGGCTTTATATGATCTCCAAACAGTTAAGTCGTAGAAAACGAATCAGTCAATCAAATATTGAAAACCATCTCTTCCATTATAATTTCACAGGTAATCAACGAACCAACCAACAGCTATTAACCTTCTTGAATATTTTTTATTCGTGTTATAGAAAACTCTCTTATATCAACATTTTTTTCTTCTCAAGTTTTTTTTTGGTGATCACGGCAAGTAATCTGAAAATATAGAGTTGAGCTGGTTCAGAAAATAATGATATCTTAGAGTTATTCATTATTTTTCCAATGATTTAAAAAATATTCTTAATTCGGATTTAGCATCTATTATTAATCGAAAATTTCTTTGGAACAAAAAACGTATGAACAAAATCTAAATTATCAAAATTCGTTAAAATACGTTAGATACATTAGCAATGATGTTTTCGAATGCAATCTATTTGGGCACCTTCATTCAATTCGTTCTATCTTGATATTTCGTTGGATTTAGCGTATCAAAAATATTTTAAACATACCCTTGATCTTCAATATGCGCCCATTGTTTGTTACCATTTTCATTTTTTGTCAAATCTATTTGTGACTTACATAAATTCAGTTGTTTTTCTGATTTTTATCTTACGAGTATTTTCAAATTGTGTGATTTATGCTGTGTTCACAGTTCAACAATTTTCAAAGTTGTTTTATCGCTAATTAATAAAGTTATGACGCTGTCCTTATTGTTTTGAGATTATATATTTCTTATGATCAGTTCAGCTGCCTTTTTCTGATGCTCAGTATTAATTTCCTTTTTGTTTCCATCATTTTCAAGACTTCATCATTGCTCACATGCTCGTGTTTGTGTGTGTATGTGTGTGTGTGTGTACAGAATTTTACAAACGCCGATATGAAATATGGTGCGCATATTTTTCTAATAAAATATTTTCCGTTATTCGAACCAGTAGATGTAAATAAATATATAGTTTAATTATTAAAAAAATCTATTCAAATACCAGTATCCATTAAAGATAATGTTTAAACACACACACACACACACACACACACACACACACACACACACATATATATATATATATATATATATATATATATATATATATATAACAATAATAATAATAATATTAATAATTTTTATAATATATTTCAATCCGTTTCAAAATACCCACCGATTATAAACGCGGAGGAGAAAAAAGGGGAAATAAAAAACGAAACAAACTAAGTACTTGAACATACGTCAAAATACTCGTTGAAAAGGAAAAAAAACGAGACGAGAACCCTGACACTAAAGCGCTCAAAACAATAGTAGAGCACTGACGATCCGTTAGGTGAAACCTAGGTAGGTCTGTTGGCTATAACTTAGATTTATTCTTATATATATATATATATAAGAATAAATCTAAGTTAGAGCCAACAGACCTACCTATATATATAGGCATTATGGATTCCGTTTTGCCAGGTCCACGGCCGACCTGCTAACAACCGTAACGGATTACATGCTACAGGCCCTTGATGAGTCTGACGAGGCTCGCGCGGTTGCTCTGGACATCTCCAAGGCTTTCGACAGTGTTTGACACTCTGGCCTCCGATGCAAACTACGGGGTTACGGTATTACCGGTCACCTGCTTGACCTAATCCAATCTTTCTTAAATAACCGCAAAATGAAGGTCGTTTTGAATGAGCGTGCCTCTTCATCTTACAGGACGAATGCTGGTGTCACACAGGGCTCTATCCTGGGCCCGATGCTCTTCCTTATTTTCTTCAACGACCTCCCAGATGAGATCAAGTCCCAAGTAGGCATCTACGCAGATGACTCTGTGGTGAACCGGGGCAAGAAGTGGCATGTCAACTTCAATTCATCTAAGACCAAGCTGTTGTCTGTCAACCATTACAGGCAACCTCTCCTGCCTCCCTTAAGCATGGACCAAGCGATTCTCCCGGAGAGTAATGCACTACGCCTCCTCGGACTTACCTTGTCCTCAGACCTCAAATGGAACCACTATATTGAATCCATAGTAAAAACTACTGCTAAGAAGTTTAGGTCACTATGTCGATCCAGGATGTTTTTTTCCGCCTGAATCCATCCTGCATATATCCAAGTCAACCATCCGTCCGTGCATGGAGTACTGCTGCCATTTATGGTCAGGTGCCCCTGCCGTTCTCCTCAGTGTTCTCGACAGGCTCCAAATGAAAGTCTGTAATGTGATAGGTACTGATCTGGCAGCTCGACTGCAGCCAATCCCCACCGTCGAAATGTGGCCTCCCTTTGTCTGTTCTATAAATACTTTCATGGCTTCTGCTCGGACGAACTTAAGTCACTGGTGCCTCCTCAACAGGTGTTTACTCGTGCAACCAGACTGGCAACTGGTTCCCCCCCATTCACAGTCAGGTTAGCCAAATGCAGACGACAATTCTACTCCTGCAGCTTCTTCTCTCGCACTTCCTGCCTGTGGAACTCTCTCCCGTATTCTTGCTTTCCTGATGGCTACAACCTCCAGAAATTTAAATGCAAAGTCAGTACTCATCTACTAACCACTGGACTCTAGATCTCTCCCCACCCCCGTATAACCTTCCCTTTCTCTCCACCTATGTATCTGTCATCGTACCTCATTTCTAACTAGTTTTTACTCCTCACTCTTTTCTAATTAATCCTTTTACAGTTATGTAGCCCCCTGCACATCAGTGGCATTTCCGCCTTGCTCGGGGTGAAATGATTAATATATATATATATATTGCAGACCGTTCATATCTGAGGATGATGTTTTCAAAGGCGGCTAGCTAATTGTCTTTGCAGACGCTTCCATAGGCACACTTGTATTTGTTTAATATCCATTGAGCCCACCTGTGCTTTATACTGCAACTTAGTTGAGAAGATCTTTGTTTCTTGTAATCTGGCGTACACAACAATCGAAACAAGACCAGGACGCCCAAACCTTTAGTCACGATGACTTATGATTTCGAGCTAGCACAGATATTGTCCACCCAGATTCAATCACAAGGATTGGGTCAATGGATAGTATGATTTTCAGACACTTTTCAAAGGTGATGCTGGCCGGGATCACTTCCTCCAGACCAATAACATCAAGAAAACACCTTCCCGACACTCGACCATGCTGAGAATCGAACCAAGGTTTCATTGTCAGAAAGCTAGCGTTATACCAATTTATATATATATATATATATATATATATATATATATATATATATATATATATATATATATATACTAGCATTATAGCCCGGCGTTGCTTGGGTGTAATGAAATCTTTAAAACTAACCCACGGTCCTGGAGCTCAGACTTTTTGGACGTTGGCACGAAGCACTAAAAAGCAATAGTTGTTTCCAGTTAAAGCGAAACCGTAGACTGAAAAACAAATGAATGGATGTAAGTCAAATTTTGATTTCCTGGTATCGATATGAAATTTTCTGCACTATTGTAAGAACTGCAATTTTGAAACTTCTGAATATCGTTTCTTATGTCTTTGTCTATGAGTGTATCAAATTTGATTAAAATCGGACCAATCCTTCTATAACCCGATGTTTTCGATTATCGATTTTCGATGTTTATTGGGGGTACCTTGACACAAAACCTAGCTACGAACACTCGCAAACGCTTATAATACAACTATGTAAATTTTCAAGAAAATCGGTTCAGCCATTTCGTAGTCTATAGGTCACGGATACACACACACACAGACACACACACACAGAGACAAAGTTCCATATATATATATATATATATATATATATATATCCAGGTTAGAATTCCGAGTTATCTGTTTATTGTTGTTTTAGAAAAGTGCTCAATACAACACACATCGTAGAGCATAATATAATTAAAATGAAATTTGTTTTTTATTATAAAATTAATTTAGGTTTACATTGCGACACGGAAATTTCTATGTTTCCAGGCAATGTTGACTGACATTACATTATGCTCTACGATATATGTTGTATTAAGCACTTTTTCAAAATGTAAATGCCGGAATTCTAAAACGGTTGGTTCTCTTCATCTGCATATACATCGCTAGCACGTGGTTAGAGCATTGTATACATTCATTTAGGAACAGAATATACAAAAGAAAAATTTTGGGGTCTCACCGAAAAATTTACCTAATACCAACAAAAGTGAATATTTCGTAAGATTATTATACAAAACAGAGGATTTGATTCGAAGAATGAGATGGAATCTCATTTCTTTTTTACATAAGGAAAATTTACCTAAAGAGCTAGAAGTATATGGTTTTAAAAAACAAAAAAAATCAGCCTCATATATTGAAACGTTGTGTAAATTTGAAAATGATTTACGTGTTATAGTAAATAATATTACTTTTCATAAAAAAATTATATATTTTAAACAGCACCTTGAAAAGTTAGTGAAAATATGAAAAAATAATTATAAAATCGTATAAAACAGTAAATTTCTACAGATTAACATCAAAGAAATTTAATAATCTAATTATAAAAAAATGTAACAAATAATTATAAAAACGTAAATAATAACAGAAAATTTGGTTGAAAATGCAAATCACCGATACACTGAAAAAAGCAACTGAGTAGCTAAAGCCAGCACAAAGGACTATTATATTATAAAAGACCATAAGCAAAACTTTAATACAAAATTTATTACTAGGATAATAAATCACACAAGACCTGAGAATAGAACAATAAGCAAAAATATACGCGTAAGATTAGATAAGCAAATTATAGTGTATCTTGGATGAAAACTATGGATAGATACCACCAATGTAACAAATTGGTTTTGTAATATAAAAGAAAAAACAAAAGAACTGCTCTTTAATCCAATTCGATATTTAGGAATATTCGTTTTCTTCTATGTGCCTTGTCCCTTCAGGACGTAGGCGATCATAGCCTTCCACGTTTCCCTATCACTGGTGGCTCTGAGCACGCCTTCTCCTATTACAACATGCAATCCTCGTTCCGTCATCTACCTGATTAGTTCTTTCAAATATGTTATTCGTTGCTTTCTCCTGTCTCTTTCCCTCTATCTGACCTGTTAGTATTAGATTCTCCAAGCCCACCTTCCTCATTGCGTGTCCCAGGAACTTCAGCTGCCTTTTTCTGATGCTCAGTATTAATTTCCTTTTTGTTTCCATCATTTTCAAGACCTCATCATTGCTCACATGGTCGATCCATGATATTCGCAGCATCCTTCTGTAGAACCATATTTCAGTTGCTTCAAGTTTTTCCTTCATCTTTGATGGTATTGTTCAGCATTCACTGCCATATTGATAGACGGACAGCATGTAGCAATCCAGTACTCACTTCCTAGTTTCTAGCGAAATTGTCCTGTTTCTTAATACCTTACTCAACTTCTGGAATTCTTCCTTCGCCATGCCTATTCGTGTCGCACTTTCTGCCTTCTGTTATAACGCTTCCCAGGTATTTAAAATTTTGTGCCTGCTTGATTCTAGTATCCCCGACCTGTATTTGGCTTTTGGGCTGCCTTTTTTACAATTACCCATCGATATCAAGGGAACTATTTCTTACTGAATTAGAATGTCTTACTGTTTATTCGGATCTATCGGATGAGAGTAACATCGTAATGAATGCAAAAATATCTGTTCTCATTCAGAATAAAGAACAGTTGACAAAAATAATTCAAAGAAAAATTTTGATATAACAATTGGGTTTTTACACACTGCCAAGTCTTTAAATATGGTTGGCTTATTTATGTTATATAATCTTACGGACCATAATTATATAAATGCAGAAGTTATTGGGTTATACATGGGTGATGGCCTTATGTTAGTGATGAATCCCACAAATTTTAAAATAGATAAAATTAGAAAGCTTATATATCGAGAAATTTGAAACCTGACATATATATATATATATATATATATATATATATATATATATATATATATATATATGTTACGGAAATTAACGAATTTTAACGAAACTTGGTTATAAACAACCGACAATTTGAGTATCGATAAAAAATAATGTTCAAACAATTCATTTAAAATTGTCCGTTTCTTTATAACCAAGTTTCGTTAAGATTCGTTAATTTCCGTAACATGTTTACATTTGTTGACATTACGATACATTTCAGAGCAGATATTGTTGTTTGCGATGAATCAAAAATTGTGTTATATAGGCTTGATTAAGTCGTTTAGGCTGGATGTCATTCGTGGTCGAGCGATCTAAGACGTTGCCAGATAAAATGGTGGCTTCCCCTATGTAGATAGGGGTTGCAGGTTCGAATCCTGCCGAATGACACACATTTTCGTAATAAAAATTTATCGTAAATAATCAGGCCAGTAGATATAAATATATAGTACTGTTTAATTAAAAAACAGAATATCTATTTAAATACGAGTATCGATAAAAAATAATGTTCAAACAATTCATTTCATACACACACACACACACACACATATATGTATATATATATATATATATATATATGGAAAGTGTATGTATACAATTATAAATATCAATATATATATATATATATATATATATGCAATTTGTTATATTATATTATTTATATATTATATATGCGTGGTTCTTATTTGAAAGCGCTCAATATCAATGATAGATGGATATATATATATTCTTACAAGAGTCGAAAGTAGTCTGAAAATAACATGAATTCCGCAAAATACATTCAAAGTTGTCATCTGATACGAAACGATTTAAAGACCACTGCCAAAATATATGTAAATGCCGCAATTTAAAATTCCACACCAGGAAATAATTTGCTACAAAATGCTGCTAACAAAATTTAAGATGGCGAGATGAAATTCATATATATATATATATATATTTATTTATATATATATTAGTCATCCACATACAAGCCTGTTTCGATGTATCACAGCTCATCAGTGTGGTAAACATCCACCTGTTTCTGGCTGGAGTCAAAATCCTACCGATCTGGTGACAGTCGGAGTCGGCAACCTCTAAGCCATAGGTTCTTGGTTTCAGAGAAGGGAAAGTTTAGGGCGCTATATACAAGCGGTCTATACACACGCCAGTCACAGAGATAAATCAATTCATTGCTGAGGAGTAATGCTTAAATGGCTGAAGTGATAACTGTTTTTAACTCTTTTTTCTAGAGAGCTCAATCGCAATGAGAGCATAATATATTATTCATTCATATATATATTCGAAAATCCCGTCTTTATGAAGTGTACATGTGTGAGTATACGAACGCAAGATCCGTATGAAGACACGAAAATGTGTAGGTCGGTAAGTATGTATAAGCATAAACAAAGTCACATTTGTAAGTATATGTGGAAATGTACACATATGCATATATGGATATAAGTTAGTGTAAATGGGTGGGTTAGTTTATGGGGGTCACACATACACACGTATCCATGGAATCCGAAGTTTCTTCAGAGGTCAACCTCTTCACGACTGGTCTGATCATTCCCAGCTGATCTGACGCTAGTGCTGACTCTCTTTTCCTTTTTCTTCTTTCCTTTTTCTTTTTCTATTTATATATTTTATCCTTCTTTTCAGTTAAAGAAAATGCTTATTTCGGCAAATTTTTTTGTACCAAATGGAAGGAATATTGTGTGGTTTGATGAAATGAGCTAATTAAGCTCATTGAAATGAATTATAATTTATATCCAATTTAAATGATGTGTTGAGTTTTCCTTTATATATATATATATATATATGAAATGGTGTGTTTGAACATTGTTTTATGGTAGCTTCTCCTATGTAGATAGGAGTCGCAGGTTCGAATCCTGCCGAATGACACACATTTTCGTAATAAAAATTTATCGTAAATAATCAGGCCAGTAGCTATAAATATATAATAAAAAATAATGTACAAACAAATCATTTCAAATTGTCGGTTGTTTATAACCAAGTTTCGTTAATCTTCGTTTATATATATATATATATATATATATATAATGTTCATATATATATATATATATATATATATATATATTATGACTAAAATTGAATATATTTTTGTATAAATCTAGCTTGCCAAATCTGAATGCCTTTAAAATCAGTTATTCCACAGATATTCAAATTCAGACTCATAAAGTAGAAATGCGATGGTTTATCTGTCGAAAATGAATAAAACTTTCACGAAACTTATGGACGTCATATTCGAAATAGAATGTGGGGGCGAATAAATTCCAGAAAAACAAATACTCGAATAAAATGGCCAATCAAAATCTTTCAGATTTAAGAATCAATTTATTGATTAGTTCTGTTTCTCAGTTGAATATATGCATTTGTTTCGTCTTTCAACATGCCTGTTTACTTACATTGACTTGTTTCGAATAACCAAAAATATAATATCGTTTGTTCTTTATTTTCTGATGATTCTCGAATCGGAGATTTGTTTAATTTTCTTTACATTTGAATTCCTCTCTTAATTTACGTTTTCATTTAAATCAATACTAGACTAGTATACGTACTTTAAACTATCTATCTATCTATCTATCTATCTATCTATCTATCTATCTATCTATCTATTTCTCAATCAATATTTTTTTCAATCTATCGGTATCTGTTTATCAGTTTCAATCTTTTTATCTATCGTGTTTAATATATCCACCTGTATGTTTTTATATATCTCTATATGTTTTCTATCTCTACATCTATCCATATATCTATTAATATGTCTGTCTCTCTATTTTCAATCTATTTTTCAATCTGTACCCTTTTACGTGTAACTGTATATGTTTATCAGTTTTTCAGTCTATTCATCTGTGGGCCTGTCTGTCAGTTTTACAATCCCTCTATCTATCTTGTTCAATCTATGTACCTATATATTTTTTAAAATCTTTATATGTTTTCTATCTATCTATTTATATGTCTGTCTGTCTCTATTTTCAATCTATTTTTCAATCTGTACCCTATTCACTCTAACTGTATGTGTTTATCAGTTTCTCAGTCTATCTCTGTGTCTGCCTGTCTATCAGTTTTACTATCTATCTATCTATCTATCTATCTATCTATCTATCTATCTATCTATCTATCTATCTATCCCAGTCTGTCATATCTATCTATCTATCCCAGTCTGTCATATCTATCTATCTATCTATCTATCTATCTATCCCAGTCTGTCATATCTATCTATCTATCTATCTATCTATCTATCTATCTATCTATCTATCTATCTATCTCTCTTGTATTCTGTAATTATTTTGCTTTATAGCTCAAGTCCTTCATGTGTGCATTTGTAGTTTTCTATATTCTTACTTCTTGTTTTTTGATGTATTTTCTTTAGATTTTCGTCTGTCTGTTTTCGTAATTTTGTTTTATATTCTTGCTTTTTTTTTATTCATTTTCATTTTTTTTTCCTTTTCTTCTCGTTCGGTTTTTATTCATTATTCCTCGGAAAAGCATGGATTTTCTTCCTGCTTCTCACCTTCGTTTTCTAATTTACTTTGCTTGATATTTTTTTGGTTTTGCTTTCTTACACGAAATTCCTATTTTCTTGTTCTTTCTTCTATTCAAAGATTTCATCCTAGAAACCCATTCTTTGGCCAAAATCTCGCAGTTTGTGTTGTATATTTGCTTCCATTTCGATGCTGTCTTCGTTCGGAAGTGCGCGGCGTGGTAATGTTTGACAAACGTGACGACCAAGTAATTCAGAGATGGATCATGGCGATCAAATATGGTGATCAGCCGGCCCATGAGCCCTTTTCGTGTTGACGAGATATTTACATGCAAACCTCGATGCAGATTCATCTATTATCGACTGATTCCATGGAGGCACTCGCCCAGTTTCTTATTCTTTAGAATCTCTTTTTCTGAATGTTACACCAAACAAGACTTTTCTTATCATTAGAAACGATTGATTCTGTACTAAATTTATCAAAATATATATCGGGACGTGATCGATAATTTTACAAAATTTCTAATTTCTGATTTTACTTTGATTCATCTTTGTAATGTAAGTTAAAATAATCAAAAATATGCTGTCAATTTTTTGTCCTTCAGAAAGTGTCCTATGATTTCAAAAGTAGTTTCTGACAAAGTAGTATTAAATCAATTTAAAATTGCCATCACACGCACGCACGCACGCACGCACGCACGCACACACACACACACAGGGGTTAGCAACTCCGATTGACAACAAATCGGTCAAGTTTCGATCCCGCAAGTGGATGTCTAGCCGCACTGATGAGCTGTAATACAGCGAAACAGGCATGTATGTGAATGACGAATATAGATATATATAATCTATCTTTGAGTAGCAAACATGTTTTTTCGAATACGTATTGTTGAATATGACAAAGAAATTTAGGTTAATTTTTTATTTAGTTTTTCGAAGATTATTTCAGATTTACCTATCGGTGGATGTAAGAGAGTGCAAAAATTGTATGTATTGCTCATTGTCCCAAGCGCTTTCGTCCCTCTCCTCAGCCTGCACAAAACTACTCCTTAAATAGCAACCATGAAAATAAATTAACAGCACTTAAAAACGAACTTCCTTTACAATTGATTTAATTCGTTTTTATTTACACATCACACACACACGCAAACATATACACACTACCAGCCATAATTTTAAAAGAAATTATGTATTTCATACTATTTTTTAAGTGGATAATTCTTAATAAAAATAGAATGTTTCTTTTGCAAAATTTTACAAAGCAAGAAGCTAAGATGAACTCGTCCAAATCACTCGAGTGTCGATCCCGGCCAGAAGCAAGTGGTTGTCTAGCCACACTGAAGAGCGATGATACAGCAAAACAGGCATGTATGTGGATGACGAATATATGTGTGTGTGTGTGTGTGTGTGTGTGTGTGTGTGTGTGTGTGTGTGTGTGTGAGCGCGAGTGGACGGGTTATGCTGAACATTTATCGAGCCCCCTATTCTTTTCTTACCTGCTCCTCGGAATCGGAATTTGGTTAAATTTTATGTTAATCTTTAGGATTGAGAACTTTTTAACTTCATTTCGTAGTAGCGTTAATTTTGCGAAGATGTGAATAAGCGTAAGGTATGTTCAAATAAACAATAGATTATCAGTAGTCGTTTATTTGGAACTAGCAGTATAGCCCGGTGTTGCCCGAATGTAATGAAAGCTTTAAAACTAATCCATGGTCCTGGAGCTCAGACTCTTGGGACGTTGGCACGAAAGACTAAAAAGCAATAGTTATTTCCAGTAAATCCGGAACCGTTGCCTGAAAGAAAAATTAATGGATGTAAGTCAAATTTTGATTTCCTGGTATCGATATCAAATAAGTGTTTTTCGTCGGAAACTGAATTTTGAAGGCTAAATATATCCTCTAAGTAAATGGTATCATGGCAGAGACTAAGAACTACAATTATACCTACCTAGAGCCAAACCCGAAGCAAAAACTAAAATAAAAGGGCTGAAAAAATACAGACATACAGGCAGATAAACAGCCACACACACAAACATTTTGCCTTTTATAGATATATATTATCAATTTTTTGCGCTATTGTAAGAACTGCAACCTTGAAACTTCTGAATATCGTTTCTTATGTCTTTGGCTATGAGTGTATCAAATTTGATTAAAATTGAATCACTCCTTCTATAACCTGATGTTTTCGATTATCGAGTTTCGATATTTATCGGGGGTACCTCGACAAAAAGCCTAGCTAAGAACACTCGCAGAGGCTTATAGTACAACTGTGTAAATTTTCAAGAAAATCGGTTCAGTTGTTTCGGAGTCTATAGGTAACGGACACACATACACACAGAGACACACACACACACACATACACACACACACACACACAGAGACAGGGCTGAAAAAATACAGACATATAGGCAGATAAACAGCCACACACACAAACATTTTGCCTTTTATAGATATATATTATCAATTTTTTGCGCTATTGTAAGAACTGCAACCTTGAAACTTCTGAATATCGTTTCTTATGTCTTTGTCTATGAGTGTATCAAATTTGATTAAAATTGGATCACTCCTTCTATAACCTGATGTTTTCGATTATCGAGTTTCGATATTTATCGGGGGTACCTCGACAAAAAGCCTAGCTAAGAACACTCGCAGAGGCTTATAGTACAACTGTGTAAATTTTCAAGAAAATCGTTTCAGTTGTTTCGGAGTCTATAGGTAACGGACACACATACACACAGAGACACACACACACATACACACACACAGACAAAGTTCCATTTATAAATAAGTTTAGATTAATTAAATCTGATATAAACACAGTAACACAATAAGGACATAAGTCTTCGTAAAACAGACATGTTCTGTCACAAATGGGTGCCGAGTCATGTTAGTAAAATGCTTTCATGGATCGTTAATGCATAATGTTGTTGATTCTCAAGAATCATAGCTTGGCAAATAAACATTTTACGAGCATCCACTGACAGATATATTCTATAAAAAATATATTTTGAATTTGATATTAGCCAGAAAAAAATCTGTTAGAAATGATAGAATTTTAGTGAACATTTTATTGCCTACGTTGAAAATGCATTATAAACAATGAAAACTTTGAAAGATTTAAGTTAGCCTGAAATAAGCGTCTAAATTTTATGAATATAGTTTAAAAACGTCAATAATAAAATACTAAAACAGTATATTTAAGAAATTCACCGCAATATTATTTCTAAAATTTGCGATAATATGGAAGAAGACACAAGAAGAAAGGAAATAGACGAAAAAGAGAAGGAGAGAGATGAAGAATTAGATGTGGCGTGAGTTGGTAATGTCGACTGTCCGAAAACAAACTGATTTCGTTTTTCTAAGATTTCGGAAATTGGCCTCCTGAGGGGAAAAAAAGAGATGAACAGAAGAGAAGAATTCAAGTGCGACCGGAAGTTGGTGCTCACGTCTGTTTGCCCATGTTTGTGTGTCTGTAAGGGTGTTTGTGCGCGCTCTTGCGTACCCTCGGCCAAATTCAAGTGCCTGGTCAAACCTATTCCTGCTATTGTGATGATTTTGTTTGTTTTTTCGACATAAAGCGGAACACAACGGCGCGTTATTTGTCTTTATCTTTAAAAATATTTTGCATCCATCACTGTTTGAAGAACTGAATATCTATTTGGATGAATCTACGTGTTATTATTTTCTTTTATTGCGCTAAATACTTTTATTGTGAGATATAGAACTGTTTAATTTGGATATCATTTTAATTGGTAATTATTATTAAGTACGAATGGTTCTTGTACATAAAGTCTGAATTGGTGCAATCATCGAACCATATGTCTAAATCTAACTAAACTCTCCCGTTGTTACGCGCCGAAGTAAGTGCAGGAAAATAAACTGCTATCATAAACTTTGACAGATATCCTCATTTTTGTTATATTGATCTTTATTTTCTTCGTAAATTTTGAAATCTTTTTGGGTTTTTTTTTGTTTTACGAGTGGACAAGTTAGAAAATAATCCATGCGTAGAATGATTCGGGTTTTTTTTGTTTTTTTTCTGTTTTTTGTTTTTCGTGAGGCAAGTTACTCAATATATTTTAGGGTCTTGGGGAGGTAATTTGTACTTATTTTTGAGATGAGTAATTTTCAATAATCTTGGAATTATTTCGAGATTTTGTTCTCATCTTGGTTGATATACGTGTCGTAATAGACACAACGTTTCGACCAAGTGCCCTCTGGTCATCATCAGGGGTCCAGAGGATACTTGGTTGAAACGTTGTGTCTATTATGACACGTATATCAACCAAAATGACAAGCATATAGAAAATTCGATGTGACCCAACTACTTAAGAACATGGCAGAGATTCCAAGTTAATGTTTCGGATTTGTAGCGTTGGAGGTCGAAACTACCCATCAGTTTCTTATTACCTATAATCTTGGAATTATTTCGAACTATTGTTATTATCTTGATTCATATAGGTGTCATAATAGACACAACGTTTCGACCCAGTACCCTCTGGTCATCATCAAAATGATCACACGGTAACTGTATTAAGTATACCATTGATTATCATATATTTGCTTGTCAATTACCAAGTTTAGACATGTCACTGTGCATCTATGTTCACTAGTGGGAAAATGACCCTGGTAAAAAAAAATGGTTAATTTTTAAAGATATCTTGAAAGTTATATTTAGATACCTTGATAAACCTTCAATCAAAAGCTGTTTAAGAGGGCTAGCCTACCTGACATGAAGATATTTCTAACTTAGCCATACCTGCGCTGCTTTTATCACATATTTGGTGATGATGGATTTGTGTGGTATAGATATTTTAAGTTTTTCTACACTAAGACGTGATGTGACCAAAGTTGAGAACCTGAGCGCGTACGTCCAAGCCAGGGCAAAAATAATTGGACAGTCTTTAGTTTATTTTTAGTTTATTTATTTTTTGTTTTGTTTTGTTTTGTTTTGTTTGTTTGTTTTTTTTTTGTTTTTTGTTTTTTTTGTTTTTTTTTAGTGAGGGGTTATATTTCATAAAATTGTGAAATTAATAACAACCGGCGTAGAAAGAAAAGTAGTTTTGAAGGACGATTTTGTCCTGTATCCCTTTTCCATCGGGAAAACATGTTCTCTAGCCGAAATGTGCCTTTACCAACGGAGCAAAGTTTGAAATACCTATTTCGAAACTGAAATAGTAATTTTTTAGTGGACATTTTATCCGACTTTATTTTTTTTTATTTGTGCGCAGTGGATATCGGCTAGGAACGAGAAATCGGGGAACCGACTTAGAATTCCAGTTGAATTCATTGCTTTCACTTACGCGCAAATACCCTTGGGAAAGGTATTAATCCGTCTCTTCCTTCCAGTTATGGGTTAAATAACAGGACAGATTGGGTTCTATAGCCTTGGTCGGCAACCAGACTACCGCAGAAAGCAATGGCAACCTACTGCGGGATAATCTTCTGCCCAGTCAGTCATGTCTCTTTCGAGACATGATCGCCCAAGCGTATATTGCGCATGGCACTCAACTGACTGACTGACCGTAAACGTTATTTAGTACTAAAGATTTCCCAATATAACCCAGCGACACATCAAAATGAAAAGGTTATAATATTAGAATTTTTCTACGCATCGCTTTATATGGGAGATTTTTTTTGTGTGTTATCTCCGCTTATCTGAAATGGGAACTGGTGTTTGCACACGTGTGCGGAACAATGTATGTAGTTTGATGCATACATATTAATACGTTTGCGTATATTTAATTTCAAGCAATATGTGTAAATTTAATTTTTTTTCCGGCTTCGATTAATCTAATAATGCCGAAACAATCACGAAATCCATACCCTGACATTATTAACTGAATTGTGATCTGACAGTTTCTATGTATAATGTTCGATTTATCTAACATATAAGCGATGAGCTATCCTACTAAAACATTTATCAGCTAAATAAATATAGGTCTATACTGATGTGCAATGGATATCGACTTGGAACAAGAAATCGGTAAAGCCGAGTTCGAATTCCAGTTGAATTACTTGCATTCACTTACGCAAAAATATCATTGGGAATGGTATTAATCCGTCTCTTCCCTCCACTTATGGGTTAAATAATAGAACAGATTGGGACAGATTGCCTTGGAAGGCAACCAGTCTACCGAAGAACGCAATGGCAACATACAGCAGGATAATCTTCTGCCCAGTCAGTCATGTCCTTTTCGAGACATGATCACCCAAGAGTGTATCATGTATGGCACTTGACTGACTGACTGAATATAATAGTTGGTATCATGATTAATGTTTATACTGGCTATAAAGTGGGGGTCGGTTTTCTTTTATTATAAAGTAATAATCTGACCCCCACAAAGTACTACGTAATAATATATTACATCGATTCTCCCTCTATCTATGTGTCAAATAACAGGAGAGATTGGGTTCTATAGCATTGGCTGGCAACCAGTCTACCGTAGAGCGCAATGGCAACCTACTACGGGATAATCTTCTGCTCAGTCAGTCATGTCGCTTTCAAGACATGATCGCCCAAGTGTGTATCACGTATGGCACTTAACTGACTGACCATACTGATATTAACTTGGTCTGGTACAGTGTACTAATAGTGATTCACTCAGGAATTACTGGTGTCACTAATCATTCCCAAATATATAAACGTTTAAATGTTTAATGAGGATATGTGTGTTTGTAAGTATGTGCTTATGGATACATGACCCAGTGCGATGATCGGCTATGCTTGTGCGTGTGCGTCTCTATCTTTGCTGATACCCGCTAGTGGCAGGAAGTCTCCCACAATCATAGCCAGCACGTGTGCCATGAATACATGTTCTTGTTTGCACAGCAAGCGTTCCATTTTTTAAATTTGTTTTTCGTTATCGCGTTTTTTTGTTGATCTTCTATCCATTGATTGCTCTTTTTTATACCGTCGAATTCATTCTCTATACAACTCATGTTATCTTTTTACTTTATTTTTTTTCATTTTTTTTTCATTTTTTTTTTTTGTTTATTATTTTCTGCTGTTTATACTAGAATCTTATCAGACAGTTAAGTGCCATACGTGAAACATGCGTAGGCGATCATGTCTTTTTTGAGACTGGGCAGAAGATTTTCCCGTAGTATGTTGTCATTACTTTCTGCGGTAGACTCGTTGCCAAACAAAGATACTGAACCCATTCTGTTCTGCTATTTAACCCATAGCTGAAGGGAAGATTCAGATTAATATATTTCCCAGGGGTATTTGCGCGCAAGTGAATGGAACGAATTCAACTGGGATTCGAACTTGGCTATCCGATTTCTCGTTTCGAGCCGATATCCACTGTATCTCATTTTGTTTAAAATAAAATACAATAAAATAAATTAAAATATTTTTAGTCTGTACACTTTCAAATCTTTTTTTCTTGCTTCTTCCTATATTGTCATCAATATCATTGTTATATCTATCCGAATAATTTTTATAGTATCAGTTAGTCAGTTAAGTGCCATGGGGCGATCATGTCTCGAAATAGACATGACTGACTGAGCAGAAGATTATGCCGCACTAAGTTGCCATTGCTTTCTCCGGTAGACTGGTTGCCGACCAAGGCTATAGAACCCAACCTGTCCTGTTATTTGACTCATAGCTAGAGGGAAAAACGGGGGATCAATTTCTTACTTCATAACAATAGAAAACCAATCTCCGACTTTATGACCAGCAGAGCCTTAATCTTGATTCCAGCTATTATATTCAGTCAGTCGGTTAAGTGCCTTACGTGATACACTCTTGGGCGATCATGTCTCGAAAGAGACATTACTGACTGGTCAGAAGATTAACCCGCAGTAGGTTGCCATTGGTTTCTGCGGTGAGACTGGTTGAGAGCCAAGGCTATAGAACCTAATCTGTCCTATTATTTAACCCATAACTTTTCCTCTTGTTGGAATGTTCCTTTTTAAAGATTTCCCTTTCGCTTTTCGTTTTCAACATTATCTTTAAAATAGTTTGCTGGTCTTAGTTTCCATGCCTCTTCCTCTGTCCTTTCTAAGCTCTACAACCTCTGCCTATCTTCCTCCTGCTTTCCTGCCTGTTGGAAGTTTTTTTCGTTTTCAACATTATCTTTGAAATAGTTTGCTGGTCTTAGTTTCCTTGCCTCTTCCTCTGTCCTTTCTAAGCTCTACAACCTCTGCCTATCTTCCTCCTGCTTTCCTGCCTGTTGGAAATCTTCTTTTGTGGTTCCAATATTCAAGAACACTGGTGAACTCTCGGACCCCACAAACTACCGCCCTATCAGCCTTCTTCCGATCTTCGGCAAAGTTTTCGAAGCCATTATCAATGCCGAGGTCGTTCAGCATCTCACGGCCCACGGGCTCCTATCGGACAAACAGTATGGCTGCCGCTTCACCAGGTCTACTGCTTATATCTTAACGACCATCACCGAGTATATATACCAGGCTCTCGACGAGAATGGTGAAGCCCGAACTGTCGCCCTGGATATCTCTTAAGCATTCGGCAGAATATGTCATGCCGGAAACTGCGAAGCTACAGCATTACTGGACCTTTGTTGGACTTAATCCAGTCATTCCTCTCCAACCGCACACTGAAGGTGGTTTTAAACGGACATGCCTCCCAGAACTACCCTACAAACGTGGGTGACCCCCAAGCTCTATCCTAGGTCCTACGCTCTTTCCAATCTACATCAATGATCTCCTCGATGCCATCAGATCACAAGTAGGAATGTATGCCGATGATACCACAGTATACGCTCGTTTCGATCAAAAATCTGGTGTTGATGATAAAGCGAACCTCGCGGCTGAGCTTGAAAAGGACCTCCAATCCGTGGTGTATTGGGGTAGGACATGGCTCGTAAAATTCAATTCTTCCAAAACGAAGCTGCTGTCAATTAACCACCACAGACGTCCGCACCTCCCTCCCATTAGGATGGAACAGGCATGCCTCCCAGAGAGTAAAACACTACACCTGCTTGGGCTGACACTCTCAGCGGACCTCAAGTGGAATGACTACGTCGAATCCATTGCTAAATCCGCTGCTATGAAATTTGGCTCTCTGTGCAGAGCCCGGAAATTCTTTCCGCCTGAATCTATTCTGCACTTATACAGATCTACCATCCGCCCGTGTTTTGAATACTGTTGCCACATTTGGTCGGGTGCTCCTGCTATTCTCCTCGGGCTTCTTGACAAAATACAGCGAAGAATCTGTAACGTGATTGATACCGACTCAGCTGACCGCCTGCAGTCACTCTCTCACCGGCGTGATGTGGCTTCCCTGTGCCTCTTCTATAAATATTTTCATGGCTTTTGCTCTGATGAACTTAAATCACTGACGCCCCCTAGGTGGGAGTTTGCACGAGATACTTGATTGGCAACTAGGTCCCACGCTTTTGCAGTGAAACCGATGAAATGTAACCGCAATTTCTACTCCAACAGCTTCTTTTCTCGCACTTCCCGCCTGTGGAATTCCCTTCCGCATGCTTGCTTCTCCGACGGCTATAACCTCCAGGAGTTTAAATGTAAGGTCAGTAGACACCTCCTAACACACTAACTCTCCCATTCTCTCCAACTCTCCCCCTATGTACATCCTAACTCATCTATCGCCCTGTGTAACCTCTGCGCTATAGTGGCAGTGGAATGCCTTGCTTGGGGTGACATGATTAAAAAAAAATCATATTTATTTCATTATTTTTACAATTTAGTACAAACAGTTTTCCCTATGTATTCTCATCATTTTTATAACAATAACGTTTATCACTTCCTACAATATTTTCCAGCATTTGTTTCTTTCTTCAAATATATTTAATTCTCCTGTTCTGGCTTGTTTTCTTTTTTTTATTCTGTCTCGTTCGTTGATTTTCTAGAATCACAGTTTCCTTCCAATTTCTTCTTTCTCACTAATTTTTCAATCTTCATCGACACATATTCCAGGTCACATTGTTGGTCTTAATGCTGGAAGGCTTGCTAAATTCACTTGCCTTGACCGAAATAGTTCTCAAACTTTCCAAGCTGCAATACGTGCATGGCACCCTATTAGCTGTCTCTCCCTTACCGATTTCTCAATTTCCTTTTTCTCTCATCCGTGTTTCATCGATCTGTTTTCTTGTCAATGACCAGTGTGTTCTCAACACATACTTGTGTCCCGATCAAACAGCTTAATTCTAATAACCTCTGACACGGCTGCCAAACACCGGAAATTGCTTGGAATTTGATTAACGAAAGATGCGCGCGCAATTGCTATCAAACTTTGACCAATCACCACTGTCCCAAAAAACAAAATGACTGACATGTAGGTTGAGCAAAGACGAGAGAAAAAAGATTTAGCTAAATGTATGCAGAAGTAAAAAAAAAAAAAAGAAAAAATGAGAACGAAATGACAGAGGGGGAAAAAACTATGTGTAACAAAGTTCGATAAAAAATCTCGTGAAAATAAAAAAAAACTCAAAAACTCAAAAATTGCAGACGATAAAATAAAATAAAATCTCTCAACCTACGAGTAAAACATTAGCAATCTGAAAATTGTAAATAATGTATAAATAGACGAAAATATTTATCAGAAGTACACATATCAAAAAAAGAATAATAAATGTGGCTTAAACACAGAAAGTAAATAAAATGAACTGGTATAAAATTATACACAATACACAGATAGAAAACAAAGAAAAAATCACCAATGAAAAAAAAGAAGGCAAATATCCTGGGGGTTGAACAGAAATGAAAATAAAAAGAACAAAAAGAATACCAAAGAATAAAAAAGACATATCGAGAAAAAATATAAAATAATAATAAATCTTCAATGCAAATTCTAAAAAAGAAAAAACTACCAAGCTTAAATTTTGTTTTGGTGATTTATATATATATATATATACATATATATATATATATATATATATATATATATAGTACCGGCCATAATTATTTGGCCACCCCAGTTTTTTTTTAAAATGATATATTTCATACTATTTTAAAGTGGATAATTCTAAATGAAAATAGAATGGTTCTTTTGTTATTATTATTTTGCAAAATTTTACAAGGCAAAGAAGCAAAGATAAACTCGTCCGAATCACCCTAAATTTTCTTCATTTTTTCATTGATGAAACTGCTATATAGGTAATTATAAAATATTTATAAATTCATTTGATACACATGTTTTTATGCAGTATTAATAAAAGAACCATTCTATTTTTATTTACAATTATTCACTTGGCAATAAATACTAAAAAATACTATGAATACATCATTTATTTAAAACACTGGGGTGGCCTAATAATTATGGGCGGTAGTGTATACACACACACATACACACACACACACACATATAGAATGTGTGTGTGAGAGAGAAAGAAAGAGAGAGAGAGAGAGTAAAGAATATAAAAAAAAACTATAAAAAGAAATGTGTAAAATGAAAAAATGTCATGGATTTTGAATCATTTCAAAAGTCTGAACAATGTAAACAGTCTAAATAATGACTAACACTGTCATAACATTTTTGATGATCGTAGCGGATATTGACTCAGAAAGCCAAATCAGGGAGTCGAGATCGAATTCCAGTTGAATTCCTTGCACTCACTTACGCACAAATACCCTTGGAAAAGTTATTAATCTGCCTTTTCTCTTACGTTATGGGTTAAACAACAGGATAGATTGGATTCTATAGCCTTGGAAGGCAACCAATCTACCGCAGAAAGGAATGGCAACCTACTGCAGGATAATCTTCTGCCAAGTCAGTTATGTCTCTTTCGAGACTTGATCGCCCAAAGCGTGTATCACGTATGGCACTCAACTGACTTAACAGGACAGCAAGAAGCCGATAGTGAGAAGCAAAGAAGAAACTATTGGCAAAGTGGCTATTGATGCGTCTAAATTTGTAAAATCATGGTCCTAACGAGAAAGTCATCCAAATAATTGCCATGAAAAGATTCATAATAAATACACAGGGAAGTGTCATGGGGAATCACACCTATTCTATAGTGAATAAACTCTTCCACCTAATTTAAGTAGGAGTAGTAAGTGGAACGAGGGTCAGTCGATGTTGGACGATAGTAGTCGACAGTTAGTCGAATATGAAAGTAGTCAGCGACCTGGCAAGAATACACTGCGTAATACATATTATATCAAGTTCCTAACGTTTTGTTCGTCGAAACTGTTAGAACCGACTTTAGCACAAATACTAGCCTCCACTGCAAAAATAACTTCACAACAGAAAGCCAGGCTACAACAGTGGGAAAATGCCGCGTTAGGGCCGATAACGTTACAGATTCTTTGGAATATTGCCAATAATCTCTAGATACATGAAAAACATCAAATTAGATGTTTTTTGTTTGTTTGTTTTCATAAGCGTTTCACCCAGAGCAAGGCATGCCACTGCCACTACTGCGCAGGGGGCTACATAGAGTGTAGAAAGGATGATTAAATATAGGAAATGTCAGAGGGTGGGTGAGAGGCGAGTAAGGATACCGGGAATGAGGAGTGGGTAGATGAGAGTGCTCTGAGAATAATTGGAAGTTAGTGTGAGAGGAGGTGTCTATTGACCCTACATTTAAACACCTGGAGATTGTAGTTGTCGGGAAAGCAGACGTGTGGAAAGGAATTCCGCAGGCGGGAAGCGCGAGAAAAGAATCTGTTGGAGTAGAATTTACGGTTACATCTTATTTGTTTAACTGTAAAAGGGTGGGACCTAGTTGCTAATTTAGTATCTCGTGTAAATTCGTGCTTAGGCGGCACCAGTGATCTAAGTTCATCGGAGCAGAAGTCATGAAAGTATTTGTAGAAGAGGCACAGGAAAGCCACATCACGCCGGTGAGAGAGAGGTTGCAGCCGGTCTGCTAAGTCAGTATCAACCACGTTATAGATCCTCCTTTGTATTTTGTCAACAAGCACAAGAAGAGCAGCAGGGGCACCCAACCAGATATGGTAGTAGTATTCAATACACGGGCGGATGGTAGATTTGTATATGTGCAGGATAGATTCAGGCGGGAAAAACTTCCGGCCTCTGCACAGTGAGCCGACTTTCATAGTGGCAGATTTGGCAACAGATTCGATATAGTCATTCCATTTGAGGTGCGCCGAAAGTGTAAGCCAAGGAGGCGCAGTGCTTTACTGTCTAGAAGGCAAGCCTGTCTCATGCTAATGGGAGGTAGATGCGATTGTCTATGGTAGTTAGTTGATAACAGCTTCGTTTTAGAAGCATTGAAATTTACTAGCCATTTCCTACCCCAGGCCACTACGGATTGGAGCTCCTTTTCAGGCTCGGCAGCGAGGTTCGCTTTGTCGCCCACACCTGGTTTTTGATCGAGGCGAGAGTAGATTGTTGTGTCATTAGCGTACATGCCTACTTGGGATCTAATGGCGTCGGGGAGATCATTGATATACATCAGAAAGAGCGTGGGACCTAGGATAGAACCTTGAGGGACGCCCGCATTCGTATGGTAGTTTTGGGAGGCATGCCCATTTAATACTACCTTCAATGTGCGGTTAGAGAGGAATGACTGGATGAGGTCAAACAGGTGTCCAGTTATCCCGTAGCTCCGCAGTTTGCATAAGAGGCCAGCGTGCCAGAACCTGTCGAACGCTTTGGAGATATCCAAGGCAACAATTCGGGCTTCTCCACTCTTGCCAAGTGCCCGGTATATGTACTCGGTAATGGTCGTTAGCATATCAACAGTTGATCTGGTGAAGCGAAACCTGTACTGCTTGTCAGAGAGAAGCCTGTGGGCCGTGAGATGCTGAATCACCTCGTTGATAATGGCTTGGAAAACTTTGCTGAAGATCGGAAGGAGACTAATAGGACGGTAATTGGCGGGGTCTGAGGGTTCGCCAGAATTCTTAAATATAGGAACTACAGAGGAGGACTTCCAACAGGTAGGAAAACAGGAAGCAGATAGGCAGAGGTTATAGAGTTTAGAGAGGACAGAGGAGAATTCTGAAGCACATTTCTTTAGTACTATGATTGGGATTCCGTCACCGCCGCTCGCTTTGTGTGAGTCAAGTTGTGCAATTATCTTGGAGACCAGCGAGGGTGTAATGTGGACGTTATTTAGTTGAGCCTTGGTTCTGGGTGGGAAGTCGGTTGTAGTTATTCCTAACGAGTCCAGTGTCGAATTGGTGGAGAATCTACGGGCAAAGCACTCAGCCTTGTCCGCTGGGGAGGTGAGAACTTCAAATTCATTGATTAGTGGGGATATTGAAGTCTTGCTCTTGTTGAGCACGCGTTTGCAGAGTCGCCAGTAATCTTTGGAGCCAAACGTAGAGGATGCTATGCGTTGCCTCATTCTGGTAGCAAACGCCCTCTTAGCTTCGTTCAGTACTTTTTTACACTTATTACGTGCTGAGGCGAAAAGGCGCCTGTTTGGTTCGACGAGCAGATTCGATAGAGCTGGAAGAAATGGTTCCAGTGGGCAATGGCAGCCGAGCAAGCGGGTGAGAACCATGGGACGAATTTGATTTTAGATGGAATTTCCTGGCCGGGATAAAAGCATCGATGCCAGCCTTAACCCAAGACGAGACCTCGGACGCACAGTCTTCGATAGGAAGATCGAAGACGTTGTTCCAGTGGACGTCGCAGAGGAAGTCTCGGAACGAGTCTGGTAGCAGTATGATATTCTTCTGGTCTGGTTTTCTTGGGTACAGTAAGAGCGGATTGAGATGTTGACGGAAACTACGGCGTGGTCAGAGTTTCCGAGGGAGCAGAGCTGCCTGTTAGTGCAGGAGTCTGGAACGGAAGTAAAGTAGAGGCCGAGTAAGGAACTCCCTTCCGTTAGGGTTATTAGAGAAACGCGTGGGGTAGTCCACCACTTGCGTTAGAGCTTGTGTTATTGAAAAATACATGGTGCGGATCCCAGTAAGGTCGGTGGCTGAGGTTTCAAGCCACTTGGTGTGGTGGGCGTTAAAATCGCCAAACACAAATATATGGGCAGATGGGTGAGAAGAAATGGCCCTGTCGATATTAGTAGAGATGCTATCAAGTACCGTACAGTCAGAGGAGGAGGGGGAGCGGGAGAGGAAGAAGGGATAGCTAACCGAGCTTAGAAATGAGAGACGGAAGCACACGAAAGAATGATCCAGGGATTCAAGAGATGTGACCCTGACTAGAGGGAGTTGTTCGCTGACATATACCCCAAGCCCATGCATATGGGCATTGGAGTCCTTCCTGAAGAGGGGAAGGTAACCAGGAACGAACAGCTCCGAGGAGGGGATAGAAGGGTCAAGGTTAGTCTCACATATAGCTAAGATATCGGGGGAGTTAGTTGGAAGGAATGATTCTACACTATTAAAGTTACTGCGAATACCTCGTATGTTTGTGAAGGTAACGCAGATAGGTTTGGGCGATTTATGACTAGGTGGTTTAGTCTTGCTGTTTCGTTTGTTTAATTTCATGCTGGTTATAGTTGTGGATAGTTGCTGCATAGACGAATGGTAGACTTATAAATATGCAAAATGTATTTTGGGGATAAAAAAGATACAATTATGTTGGTGACTTACCCATATGACACATTGAACTATTCCATATATATAAGTAGCAGTTTTACTGTGGGTTCTGGGCATGACGATAAGCTGCATCCGGCAGCAAGGTCTCTGATTGGTAGGTTGTGAGGTACATGGAACCACCTGTTAATTGCTGTTGCTCCCAGATCCACCCTGACCCGGAGTGGTAGCACCTGTTAGGGTCCCAGCTATGGGTAAATAGTTAACCTCCAAACTGGGGTCAAAACACAGTGAAAGTATAAAAATACACTTTTGTAGAAATATATACATAAAACTAGACTTTATAGAAAGATATACATTTTTGAAGGAAAACTATTACCAACAATACATTTTTGAAGAAAAAATGATTGCCATAACACATTTTTGGAGGAAAAGAAATTGTTCTCAGCAAAACATTTTTGAATACAAAACTAAAAGACATTTTCAGTTTTCTAAAATAGAAAAAAAAATTTCACTGAAATCTCACTAGATCAATCTAATAACCGAACATTAAAAATAAAATACTACCTTTTGTTGTGCATCAAAAAACCCACAGATGTTGATATGCCGTTAAACAAAACTCAAATTCAATTTCTACTTTGTAGAGCAAAGTGGCGGAGAAAGTGAGAGCGGAATCTATTTCCACAGAAAGACAAACTAAGAGTCACGCTAATTGCTATATGTGTCTACTAATGTCTTTGTAATATATTTGTTTAGCACTATTCCGTGTTTGTGTCTTTATTTCTGGCCCCAACAAAACCACAACAATTTGGTGACGAAGTGACAACAATAATCAGCCAAACGTCTTAGCAGCAGACCTAGAAAATGACTCAATATAATGGTTCCAATTCTTCTTAGTAGAAAACTTTATTTTAAGACGTCAAATGGGGTTGCTCTCTTGGAGGTTAGCATCAGTTGTGCAAAAGATCTTCTCTTCAACGATTAAATGTGATCAGTTCTCTTTTGGGTTATTTTAGGCATTAGAAAGGGTAAAACGCATTAATAAAAAAATGGAAATAATTTTTAAAAAATATGACTAAATAATGTAACGAAAGATTAAAAAAGGAACAGATGTAAAAAAAAAATAAGTATTAAAGAAAAGGTGAGTGTGATAAAAAAAAAATAAAGCAATTTTTAAAACAGGTAAAAGAAAAACGAAAGTATTCATTTTTAATAATTACCAAGCAGAAAGTAATTAATATCAGAAAAGAAGCAAATAAGTCTAACAATGGCTGAAATTAAAAGAAAATGCAAAATAATAGGAAAACTTTGGAGAAACCCAATAAATGAAACAGAGAAACATGATGTTAGAAATGTTAAACGAAATATAAATGAGAATTCAAAGAAATCAGTTAGAGAACAATGTCCATTCAAACAAGGTAAGCGGAAAGGGCAAAAGAATAAAGGCAATACAAATCAAAACAGAGAATTAAAGAAAGAGAAAGGAAAGTAGTTAAAACTGATAAACAGACAGACAGACAGACGGACGGACGGAAAGGAAAGAAAAATGAAAGAGCAGAAAATGGCTGAATGGAATATTTCAATAATCGCAAAATGATACAATGAACGAGCCAGGTACCAGAGAAATTAATCATGGTGATTTTTTTTCGTGGTTAAACCGTACCAACAAATGTATTTTTCATTCTATTTTGCCATCTATTTTTCTTGCTGAGATGGACTATTTGAATAAAATAAACTGTGAAATTATGAAGAAACGCATCGGAAAAAATTGGGTGATTAGGGGTCACTTTAGCGGCAAAAATAGTCTTTAACTTTCAGAGTCGGGCATGTGTTATCAATCAGTTAAATGTCATAGGTGATACTCGATTGGGCGATCATGTCTCGAAAGAGATATGACTGACTGGGCAGAAGATCATCCGCAGTGGGATACCATTAATTCTGCGGTAGACTGGTTGCCAGCCAAGACTATAGAACCCAATCTGTCCTGTTATTTAACCCATAACTGGAGGGAAGAGACGGATTAATACCTTTCCCAAAAGGTATTTACGCGTAAGTGAATGCAAGGAATTTAACTGGAATTCGAATTCAGCTTCCTGATTTCTACTTCCGAGCCGATATCTAGTGCGCCATAAAGTACATCCAAACAGTCAGTTTCGTGCCATACGTGATACAGGCTTGGGCGATCATGTCTCAAAACAGACATGATTGACTTGGGTGAAGATTATCCCCGGTAAGTAGCTATTACTTTCTGTGGTAGAATGGTTGTCAGCCTAGGTTATTTAACCCAATCTGTTCTGTTATTTAACCCATAACTGGAGGGAAGAGACGGATTAATACCTTTCCTAAGGGTATTTGAGCGTAAGTGAATGCAAGGAATTTAGCTGAAATTCGATCTTGGCTCCCTGATTTTCCGTTCGATATCCACTGCACCAGAACGCACATCCAAACAGTCAGTTAAATGCCATGTGTGATACACGCTTAGGCGATCATGTCTCGAAAGAGAAAAAAGAAGTAAATCTACATTCTTTAAGGTTTTATTGAAATTTTATTTAAGTTTCCACATGTCCTCCATCATTAGCTATACAAAAAGTAATACGATTTTGCAATTCATATTTTGTTACTTATCTAAAAATTGTTGCAAATTTTGTGGTAAAGAATTATTCAATAATTTTACTTAAAACTAAGTACATTAAACTTTATAACATTTTTTAGAGATTATTTCTATCACAAAAACAAATAAAGTTATACATTTTTTAAGGTGCACACAGACTTTATAGACACCCTGTATTTTCCTTTAAAAAAAAAAACTATGTTGTCTAAACTGCCACTGATAATAATCAGAAATAATTTCGTATTAAAAATATCAAACAATTTCTCTCTCTCTCTCTGCACACACACACACACACACACACACACACACACACACACACACGCATAAACACACACACACAAACACACACACACACACACAAACACACACACACGCATAAACACACACACACAAACACACACACAAACACACACGCAATAAACACACACACACAAACACACACACACACACACACAAACACACACACACGCATAAACACAAACACACACACACTAACACACACACACACAAACACACACACACGCATAAACACACACACACAAACACACACACACACACAAACACACACACACACGCATAAACACACACACACACACACACACACACACACACACACACACACACACACACACACACACACACACACACACACACACGCGGAAAATTTGCTTCTATCGGGGAATCGAAAAGAGTTCAAATTTCAGTCGAGGCCATTGCTTTCACTTACGTGCATACAACTTTTGAAAAATTATGAATCTATTTCTTCTCACCTAAAGCTATGAGTAAATAACGAGACAAAACAGATTCAGGCCTACAGCCTTAGCTGGCAACCAGTATAGGAGAAAGACAACTCTGAATTCAAAATCTGGGGAGGATAATTTAGGTATAAACTTGTGCACAAATTATCTGCATTGGCTCTTCGCAAAAGTATGGTCGGTTATAAACAATAAACAAAACTTCACCATAATTATCAAAACATATGCATGGCTATTATGGCTGTTTGGCTCTAACAACTGAGTTCCTCATCCCTCATTAGTCGAAAATAGACAGAAGAGGAGAGTCTCTCTCTCTCTCTCTTTCTCCCTGTCTCTGTCTGTCTCTCTCTCTCTCTCTCACTCTCTCTCTCTCTCTATATATATATATATATATTATCTTAGAACATGTACGAACTACAATCTACTACAAAATTGTACATTTTGTAGGTAAATAGGAAGGTAAATAAGTTGTTGGATATCACCAATTTATTATACATTCATATTTCGAGTTTAAAACCTCATCTTCATTTACATGGTCATATATATATATAATGATAAGAAAATTCAAAATAAAAAATAAACTTAAAAATAAAAAAGTCACCACATTAGATGATTGTAGTGGATTGGGAAGTTCTTCTTCTTCTATGTGCCCTGTCCCTTCAGGACGTAGGCGATCATGGTTCTCCATGTCTCCCTATCCCTGTTGGCTCTTAGTATGTTTGCTGCTGTTGCTCCGTCAACCACCTGATCAGGCCCTGCAAATATGTTATCCTCTGCCTTCCTCTGTCTCTCTTTCCTTCTATCTGGCCAGTTAGAAGCACATTTCGGCCGCTTCCAGTTTTGTCCTCATTTTCGATGATATTGTCCAACATTCACTGCCGTATTGAAGAACTGACATCACGTAGCAGTCCAGCACTCTTTTCTTTGTTTCTATTGAGATTTTCCTGTGTGTTAGTATTTTGCTCATCTTCTGGAACGCGTCCTTTGCCATGCCAATTGAAAAAAAAAACAAAGTGAGAAGATTGGAAAGTAGAAAGCTGGAAACCACATCCTAAACAGGGAACAAGGGATGTGCCTCTTACCCTGTTCAATAGACGTGGGTAGAGTGTGAACCGGGCGATAGTTTAGTCTATCTACTCCAATTGAGAAAAATTAAAAAAAAGAAAAGAGTAAAAAGATTGGAAAAGAGAAAGCCGAAAACGATATCCTAAACAGGGAAGAAGGGATGAACCTCTTAACCTGTTCAATAGACGTGGGTGGAGTGTGAACCGGGTGATAGATAGATCTATCTCCTCCAATCGAAAAAAAAAACAAAGCGAGAAGATTGGAAAGGAGAAAGCCGTAAACCACATCCTTAACAGGGAACAAAGGATGAACCTCTTAACCTGTTCAATAGACGTGGATGGAGTGTGAACCGGGCGATCATAGCAAATTCAAATAGTATATAGTTTAAAATAATTTTATAAATAAAGAGGGTGAATTATCTTATGATGGTTAAAGGTATTAATTTCATTCAATCTGTCCTATTATTTAACCAATAACTGGAGGGAAGAGACGGATTAATACCTTTCCTAAGGATATTGGTGCGTAAGTGAATGCAAGATTCAACTGGAATTCGAACTCGGCATCCCGATTTGTCATTCCAAGTCGATAACCACTGCACCGCAACGCACATTAATTTCATTACCTTGGTTTAATAAGCGAGCTTTTGGGAATTTCATTATTTGGATTTTTCCTGCAAAGCAAATAAAACTTATTTCATGTAACGATTTAAAGGTTCTAACTTTGTTAATATCTTCCATTTTGACAAAGTTTTACAGAAGGTGTCTCATTTGTATCTTTCAGTTGCTGATATTATCTGGAAAAAGAAATTGAGTTACTTTAGATTTTATTATTAAAGGATTAAACTATCATTTGATAATAAAATCTATGGTAACTCAATTGCTTAGTGTTTTATATGATATTTCTTTCCTCATTTGTGAGATAAGAATACTCCACAGCAAAATTCAAAGTTATGTTCAACAAGTCTTTTGAAATTGATGGTTAATAATCTTCTTCTTCTTCTTCTTCTTCTTCTTCTTCTGTGTGTCTTATCCCGTCAGGACGTAGGCGATCATGGCCTTCCACGTCTCCCTATTCCCGGTGGCTCTTAGCACACTTTCTCCTGTGACACCACGCAAACCCCGTTCTGTCATTCACCTGCTCGGGCCCTTCAGATATGTTATCCGCTGTCTCTGATTCTCTCTATCTGGACTGTTAGTATCAGGTTCTCCACAGCAAAATTCAGAGTTATGTTCAACAAGTCTTTTGAAATTGATGGTTAATAATCTTCTTCTTCTTCTTCTTCTTCTTCTTCTTCTTCTTCTTCGTGTGTCTTATCCCGTCAGGACGTAGGCGATCATGGCCTTCCACGTCTCCCTATTCCCGGTGGCTCTTAGCACACTTTCTCCTGTGACACCACGCAAACCCCGTTCTGTCATTCACCTGCTCGGGCCCTTCAGATATGTTATCCGCTGTCTCTGATTCTCTCTATCTGGACTGTTAGTATCAGGTTCTCCAAGCCCTCCTTCCTTATTGCATGTCCCAGGAACTGTAATTGTCTCTTCCTGATGCTCAATATTAATTTCATTTTTGTTTTCATCCTTTCGAAAACGTCATCGTTGCTCACATGCTCAGTCCTTGATATCCGCAGCATCCGTCTGTAGAGCCATATTTCAACTGCTTCCAATTTTCCCTTCAACTTTGATAATATTGTCTATCATTCACTGCCGTATTGAAGAACTGACATCACATAGCAATCTACTTTTCTCTTCTTTGTTTCTAGTGAAAGTTTCCTGTCTGTTAATACTTGACTCAGCTTCTGGAACACGTCTTTCGCCATGCCGATTCGCCTTCGGATCTCCGTGTCGTACTCTGTCTTCTGTTAGAACACTTCCCAGGTATTTAAATTTTTGTACCTGCTTGATTTTAGTATTTTCTAACTGATGGCTATTCGGTTTTCTTGCAGTTTATTTGTAGTCCTTTTTTTGTCACTCTCTTCAGCTGTCTTCTGTAGGAGGTCGTGTAGTTTCCTTTCCGTGTCTGCAATCAGCACTGTATCATCTGCGTACCGTATGTTTTTCAAATTGTGGCCTCCGATTACAAATCCTGGGATAACATCTAGGGTCCTCAAAATAGTCTCGCTGTGCAAGTTGAAAAGTAGGCTGCCTATCTCTGTACCATAGCGTTTTTTGTTAGTGAGCTGCTACTCCATTCATACAATAAAAAGAAAAAGACAAAGACGAAGAAGAAGAAAAAGATGAAGAAGAAGAAGATGATGAAGAAAAGAATAGAAAAAGAAGAAAACGAAAAACAAAGCAATGCAAAATTTTACAACTATTTAATTTATTTCATTTAACGCATCGATAACCTATATATTTAACAGAAGTTGAACAGATCCGGTGAAAAGACACATCCTTATCTTATGAACTTGTCGCCTGCTGTGTATAGTTGGATCATTTTGGCACCCTTTAACAGAATAATATTACGACGACACAAATCACTCCACGAGACATTTGGAAACTGTAAGCTGTAAGTGCTGATTGCAGACACGGAAAGGAAGCTACAAGACCTCCTACAGAAGGTAGCGGTGGAGAGTGACAAAAAAGCACTACCAATAAACTTTAAGAAAACTGAATGCATGGTCATCAGTAAAAGGTGCAACCCAAAATGCCAAATACAGGTGGGAGATACCAGAATAAAGCAAGTACGAAAATGTAAATAGCTAGTAAGTGTTCTAACAGGAGATGGAAAGTGTGACACAGAGATCCGAAGGCGAATTGGCATGGCAAGGGACGCGTTCCAGATGATGAGTAAAGTACTAACACACAGGAAAATCTCAATAGAAACGAAGAAAAGAGTGCTAGATTGCTATGTGATGTCAATCATTCAATACGGCAGTGAATGCTGGACAATATCATCGAAAATGAGGACAAAACTGGAAGCAGCAGAAACGTGGTTCTACAGAAGGATGCTGCGGATATCGCGGACTGAGCATGCAAGCAACGATGAGGTGTTGGAAAGAATAGCAACAAAAAGGAAATTAATGCTGAGCATCAGGAAGAGACAACTGAAGTTCCTGGGACACGCAATGAGGAAGGAGAGCCTGGAGAACCTGATACTGACTGGTCAGATAGAAGGAAAGAGAGACAGAGGAAGGCAGCGGATAACATTTGCAGGGCCTGATCAGGTGAATGACGGAACGGGGGTTGCCAGGAGTAACAGGAGCAAACATACTAAGAGCCACAAGTGATAGAGAGACGTAGAGAACCTTGATCGCCTACGTCCTGAAGGTACAGGGCGCATAGAAGAAGAAGAAGAAGCTGCAATGTCGGTGTGTTTGGTGTGGAGAGCGCAGAAGATTCTAAAAGAGTTGCATAAGTCTAATTGTGATTACGGAGGTACGCCTATTTGGAAAATCACTGCTATAGTTCCAACAAGAAAAGAATACCCAATTTTGTAAGTACGGTATCGCGTTTAACAAGGTCAACATCAAGTGATTTCAGCAGTTAGTGCTGCTCTGGATCAAGAAGGTGGATGATTGAAGATCCTAATTTTGATAATAGGTCTCTGCACGACGCTGCACAAGCATAAGAACCGGGCCATGGTTGTCAGACAATTTCTGCAACTACATCACTTAACTCCCTAGACAGCCACCCCATAGATTATTGTGCGTACATCGCAGTTGCGCAACAGAACAACAGAATCCCCTTGTAAGGCCAAAGGGAAGAAGAAGGGAAGGATTATGTCTACATTCAGCTACTTCAACTTTTGAACTAAAGCCAAGGCTGATGGCATCATTGAGCAACATGAAAACATGATGCAGAAGAGTTGCAAAAAATTTCGTATTCGTCTAGATGGCTAGGTTGAAGCCAAAGATGATTTTGTTTCATTAATTTACTCTTTAGCGTTTCTAGATATTTTTGTGCATTTTGGGAAATATATCTGTTAAAGGATGTGCGTTGTGGTGCGATGGATATCGGCTCAGAACAATAAATCAGGCAGTTGATTTCGAATTCTAGTTAAATTCGTTGTATTCACTTACGCGCAAACACCCATGGAAAAGGTATTAATCCGTCTATTCCCTCAAGTCATGGGTTAAATAACAGGACAGATTGGGTTCTATAGCCTTGGAAGGCAGCCAGTCTAACGCAGAAAGTAATTCCAATCTACTGCGGTATAATCTTCTGTCCAGTCAGTCATGTCGCTTTCTAGACATGATCGCCCAAGCGTGTATCACGTATGGCACTTAACTGACTGATCTGTAAAAAAGAGATGTCAGTGTTAATTTCATTTTTGCATAATTTATACTAAAATTTATCCATTGCACCTATATAAGAAAAAATGAAAATCTGGTCTTCTCAAAGAAGTTATTCTTGATTCATCGGAACAAAAATGAGCAGCGGATGAAGGTCTATATAATGGCGTGTCTTTTATCCCACTCATACTGAACATGATTACATGATCATTTGTATAATAGGATGTGCGTTGTGGTGCAATGGATATCGTCTCGGAACGACAAATCAGCCGAGTTCGAATTCCACTTGAATTCCTTGCATTCACTTGCGCTCAAATATCCTTGGGAAAGGTATTAATCCGTCTCTTCCCTCCAGTTATGGGTTAAATAATAGGACAGGTTGGGTTCTCTAGCCTTGGCTGGCAACAAGTCTACCGCAGAAAGCAATGGCAACCTACTACGGGATAATCTTCTGCCTAGTCAGTCATGTCTCTTTAAAGCGTTTATTACGTATGTCAAATAACTGTATACTACTTGTCCGCTCAATACATAGCTGAAGAATTACTCTAGATAGAGGTTTACTGAAGGAGCTTCTGATAAGACAGTATGAATAGGAGGTAAGAAGTGCTGAGAGAACGATTAGATATAGGAAATGTCAAAAGGAGGGTGATAGACGAGTATGGAGGTACATAGGAAGAGTGTTTGAGAGAATGGATGCGTATTAGTGTGTTAGGAGGTGTCTATTGACCTTAAATTTAAACTCCTGGAGATTGTAGCTATGGGGAAGAAAGTATGCGGAAAGTGCGAGAGAATAAGCTGTTGGAGCAGAAATTTCATGGAATATGAAGTGAATTGGCGATGATTTTATCAAGTGTAAGTACAATGGTGGGTCAGAGCTGTGAATATTAGAACTGGTAGCACTACCAAGATAGTTCGTTAGAACCTTTACGTTGAAAATGGTGATAGAATATCAAGAGGTTTGCAGCGTTTTATCTAAAGGTAAGGGGTGTTAGTTTTTTTAAAAAAGTAATCACCCACGAGAACTTTGTAAACGCTTCTGAACGTTATCAAGACAAAGTGAAGAATGTAAAACTGCTGACAAAATTTGAATGTAGAATTTCATTTTTTGGTATTCTATGTCGCTAAATAAGTTAGAGTATAACAGGTAAAGTTCGATATTTAGTGGATCAGTGAGACAATTCAACCACCCTTTTAGCATTTTTAATCATGAATCGGAATCGTGAATCTTTAATCATGAATCGTTAAACTGAGTTCCAGTAGACGTTCATGTGATGGTGTCTAGTATTTTTATTTCATTTTCTGAAAAATAAAAAGCAGACATTTGCAAGCTTAGGACATACATTTTATATATATATATATATATATATATATATATATATATATATATATATATAATCGTGTCACCCCAAGCAAGGCATTCCACTGTCACTATAGCGCAGGGGGTTACATAGAGCGATTGGGTATGGGAAATGTCAGACGGAGGGTGATAGACGACTTAGGATGTACATAGGGAGAGAGTTGGAGAGAGTGGGTGTGAGTTAGTTTGTTAGGAGGTGTCTATTGACCCTACATTTAAACTCCTGGAGGCTGTAACCGTCAGGGAAGCAAGCATGCGGTAGGGAATTCCACAGGCGGGAAGTGCGAGGAAAGAAGCTGTTGGAGTAGAAATTGCGGTTACATTTCATCGGTTTCTCTGTAAAAGAGTGGAACCTAGTTGCCAATCTAGTATCTCGTGCAAATTCACATCTACGGGGTCACCAGTGATTTAAGTTCGTCAGAGCAGAAGCCATGAACGTATTTATAGAAGAGGCACAGGAAATCCATGTCACGCCGGTGAGAGAGATACTGCAGGATATATATATATATATATATATATATATATGATGCAAACTTCATGCCGGAATTTTTCAGGAAAAAACACACTATTTCTTATGTAATCTCCAAACTGTTTATGTCTAATCAACAGAGATTAAGTAAACTGTGTCCAGTGCTAACTAGTTCTCAGCAAATCAATATCAAAACTCAAATGCATTTAACGTCTGGATGCTTGAGAATCAATATTGCCACTTCTGAAATGCATTAATTGTCTGGATCATAGCGAGTAAACATTGCCATCAGTGTGGTCAAGTCATCACGATTCAATATTGTCACCTCACTTTGCTCAAATCCACCATTTAATCTAGGCAAACAAGCCAAAAGTTAAATTATTTTCAGCGAGGCGGAATTCTTAGACACATTTTCGTTTTTGTTTTGTATTCATTTTTCTGTTAGATACAATTTTCTAATATTTGTCAGTATTTCTGAGATGATTTACACTATTCGGACGATTCTTTTTATCTTTGTTGCCATTTGTACGACGATTCGGCCGTCTTACAATCCGGCCTTCAGGTGCTAGGAATTTCGAACCGAACCATTTATTACAATCACTGGGGTATATGATATTCGTTGTGCAGAGTATCTTTATTTAGTCATGATTTATCTTCCTCTAGCCCTGTAAATTACTTGTTCACCAATGCTGTAGCCTGGTATTGAACTCACATCTCTTTGAGTCAAATTACATGAACTAACCAACATCTATATCCACTGGGCCTTAAGAACAAGAACAACTGAATTTTGGGGACTTATAAACTTAATGTTCAGTATCCTTTTTTTACCAGAGTAAATTCGGTCGGGTTTCAATCCTGGGTTAAAAGCAATCGGTGTCTAACCGTGCTGATGAGCTTGGAAACAGATCTGTCTGCGGATGACTACATATATATATATATATATATATATATATAAGTTACGAATATAATTTTTTTCACGCAGCTGATCGATGTTATATTTGGCACCCCGACTCCAGACATTCGCAGACGGAATTTAGTGTAATCGTAAGATCAATTCCCCAGGAGTGATCTGCCATTATCTGCCGATTTTGTCATTTTCGTTATTTTTATATTAAGTAAAAAAATTAGTTATGGTATTTTTTATGTTAGGCCGTTTTTTTCTTCTTTTTTGGGTGTATGCCTATACATAGGCGTATACGCACATCTGTTAAATGCAGTGATCATTTTTTTCATAATTTTCTTGTACATATAAATATATATATTTCATTATCATTTTAATTTATGTTTATGTATTAAATAACGTTAATTTCTTTTGAATATGTCTTTGCCATTAATTTAATTTCGGTTTGTTTCCCTGTGTAAATTTTATGTTTTTTATTTCAAAACCTTACTGGTTTACTGGAAATCACCAGCATCAAAACCAGCGAATAAATATTTATCTTTTTCTAAACGTCTGCATTGATGATACTTTTATGTATAATGGATGGCATCAATCATATTCCACAAGATAGACTAATCTATCGCCCGGTTCACACTCCACCCACATCTATTGAACAGGTGAAGAGGCTAATCTCTTGTTTCCTGTTTAGGATGTGGTTTCCGGCTTTCTCTTTTGCAATCTTTTTACTCTTACGTAGCCCCTGCACATCAGTGGCGTTACCCTCTTGCTCAGGGTGATATGATTAAAAAAAAAAAGCAAAGAGTACTCTGAATAGAACCTTGGTTTGAGTGTTGGCACTGGTTTCTAATTTTCTGACAACTACATATATATAATTGTTAAAATCCTCGGGGTTCTTGACAAAATACAGCGAAGAATCTGTAATGTGGTTGATACCGACTTGGTTGAGCGCTTGCAGTATCTCTCTCACCGGCGTGACGTGGATTCCCTGTGCCTCTTCTATAAATACTTTCATGGCTTCTGCTCTGACGAACTTAAATCACTGGTGACCCCGTAGATGTGAATTTGCACGAGATACTAGATTGGCAACTAGGTTCCACTCTTTTACAGTGAAACCGATGAAATGTTACCGCAATTTCTACTCCAACAGCTTCTTTCCTCGCACTTTCCGCCTGTGGAATTCCCTACCGCATGCTTGCTTCCCCGACGGCTACAACCTCCAGGAGTTTAAATGTAGGGTCAATAGACACCTCCTAACACACTAACTCACACCCACTCTCTCCAACTCTCTCCCTATAGTCGTCTATCACCCTCCTTCTGACATTTCCCATATC
>JBBBDQ010028627.1:0-75000 GCA_037127315.1 Ascarosepion bandense | reverse complement strand
GTCGTTGCATTCTGTGATTCGGTCAATTTGCTGTTGTTCTACGTTATATAAGCGATAATCTTTGTATCTTGATCTAAAACAGCAAAAACAGCGAGTATATAAATTTAATTGAGAAACTATACAGGAATAGGCATAGCTGGTATTTTAATGCCAAAATATGATAGTCTTGTCAGCTTTGAACTAATAAAATTATGAAGTAAGTTTTTCTGCTTTCACATTTAGATATATGGTAGATGATCCTCAGCTTTTGTGTGGATATGATTACTAGAGGCGGTTTATATTTGTCTTTTACATAGTAGTTTTATATAGTGGTGTGGTGGTAATTGTGATTAAAATGGATTGATTAATAATTATATCTTAATTTGTTAGTTTTCTTTATTTTTTTAATTCCAATTTCTTATCCTTTCACTATTAATTTGTAAGTTTAAACTACGAAATGTAAATAGAATAATTAGGCTTACTTTTAAATTAATTTTTTTAACTTTATATTGTATTATATTTGTTTTTTTGATTGTATAATTAGTATAATTTTGATTATATAGTAGTATGATTATATTTGTGATTACAACGGATTGATTAACTATTATCTCATAAATATTATATTTTTTAGACTCTAACTTCTTATCATTTCACCGTTAATATATAATATTTAATCTTATTTTTTATTTTCATTTTCTCCTATCATCTTTTCTTTCTAATTTAAATTTATTCCTCTCTTTTTTCTTCTTCTCTTTTCGTTTACGCTTTAAGATACTTACCCTTTCTCTTTAAAGCTATCTGTCTCCCTCACCTAAACCCCTTTTTTTTACTTTTCAAATCTACGTGTCAGAAGTCTAACTGAATTGCATAATGTATCTTTAAGTTGACATCCGCTCTTACGCGTGCTCTTTGGTTATATGATGCGTATATATATGCTTATGTACGAATGTGTGTGTATTCGCCGAACTGATGTAATGATGCAACTTTTCTTAAATTTTCTCTTTTAAGGGAGGGATCTTCATTTTTATTCCGGTTTTTTAGGAGGGTCTTTCTGAATTTCATTCGTGTAAAGATCTTCTGTACAATAAAGACGGAAACTGATGATGGTTCGCCCGAAGTAGGTCAAAATTTCCGATTTACCATGAAATAACGTGTCTGCATTAAATTCTTCTTATATATATATATATATATATATATATATATATATATATATTAATGATTGATTTGTCTGTTTAACGGCATATCAACTTCTTCTTTGTCAAAATATGATAGTCTTGGCAGCTTTGAACTAATAAAATTATGAAGTAAGTTTTTCTGCTTTCACATTTAGATATATAGCAAATAAATCCTCAACTTTTGTGTGGATATGATTACCAGAGGCGGTGATATTTGTCTTTTACATAGTAGTTTTGTTAGAGTTATATTTAGGAAAGTTTGATTTCAGGGTTGTAAGATATTATATGGATTAGGCAATGAAATATTATTTCATATTTGTTGTTTGGTTGGTTGATTTTGTTTGGCGATATATAAACAACTATTGGTTGTTGAACGCAGAAATTTAAATATTTTATATATAATTATATTTTTCAGGGTAAATTTATGTTTTCAGATGTATAATTTTGTAGCTCATAATAGGTATTAATTTTCAATTTTAATAGAAAAATGAATTTCTATGTTTTAGTGTAGCATCTTGATATAAAAATGTATTTTTGGTTATGTTGCTTTAAGAATGTACTGTTGATTTTTGATTGGGTGTTCACTATTTGCTTATAACTGGGAAATTGACAGGTGTTACTACCCCGTGTCAGGGCGGACCTGGAAACAAAAGCAATTAAGAAGTGGTTCCATGCTCCTCAAAATGTTATCGTCATACCAAGGACAAGAAAGAAAGAAAGAAAGAAAGAGAGAGAGAGAGAGAGAGAGAGAGAGAGAGAGAGAGAGAGCTATTACTATAAATGTATTAAACAAGAAAATTAAAAATAATCAACATAGATCAAATTATTTGAAGAAAGAGAAAACATGCATATCGATTCAAACAGGTGTATTAACTAAAAAATTGTTTCTTGTAATAAAATATAATATCGAATAAAAAATTATGTTGAAAACACGCACACACACACATACGTATTTTTTCTAAACATACATTGTTAAATATAAGAGACAATGAATGTCTATTATGTTTAATCATGAGCCGTTTTAAACATCGTATTTTAGCTTTAATTTCAGGTGAAAATAAAGACAAAAATTCTCCAACATTTGGATATTTGTTTTATCATGCTGGTTCTAAGCTTTCGGCTCACATGAGCCATCTTCAGAAAGGTTATAAGGACGTTAACATAAAAACATCCACCATCACCGACGATTTTATCTTGTGTTGACATAAAACTTTGCTAAGCAACTATAACAGTAACCGAATAGCAAACGCAATTCATAAATTTGTAATGCGATTCTATGACGTCACACCGCGTGAGAACTCACAATGTTAACAGAACCATGTGTTTAATTGCAATGCAAGGCGTTATGACCAGATTTAAACGTGTTTTTGTTAAGTGTGGGTTTTTTTATTTAATGTAGATGGCCTCCAATATCTGAAGTTTCTTTTTACTGTGTGTATGACTGAGTATTATTGTATTGTTGAATAAAATCTGTCTAATATTACCTACATGGCTATGTTTTTTCTAAGAAATGTTGTTTAATTGAACTCTGATCAAAAAGGTGACAGGTAAGTCTACGGGAGAGCGTGATTGTAGTAAAATCAATATATGTAGTGGGTTTCTTATTAGTCCCAGAGATACAATCTCTGAACGGGCATGTAAATTTATACACTACATTAGTTTTCTGTAGATGATTTAGTTGTGTGGTTGTAGGGTTATTAGAAACTACGTGATTAATTTTTTAATTTTTAAAAATATATGATGAGCTTAATTTGATTATTATTATTTATTGGTTTAACAGTTCTACGTATTATATTTCTGAGAGTTATTCATCGATTTTGTCTTTATTTTCAACTGAAATTAAAGCAAAAATACAATGTTTAGAACGGCTCATAATTAAACATAATAGACAATCATTGTCTCTTATATTCAACAAGATATGTTTAGAAAATTATCTGCTGCCTCGATACTATATATATATATATATATATATATATTAGGATAGCAAATATAGTTGAAAGTGTTTTAAGATCCTTAAGCAACTTCTATCTAATTTTAAAATATTTCGGTTTTTTCAAATTCTAGTCCCCCGGTTCTAAAAATCTGTTTGTACATTTGAAAAACGTAGGAAAATCAGTTATTATAAATCGGCTGAAGATACCGAAAGGTTGGAAACAAGGTTGCAGAAATAACTCATTTTTAGTATTTATTGCCAAGTGAATAATTGTAAATGAAAATAGAATGGTTCTTTTGTTAATACTGCACAATAACATGTGCATCAAATGAACTGTTCTAGTGTTAAGTTTTCGTGCTCCCTTCTCCATGCTAGTTTTTTTTCTTATTGGCTGGCCGAGGTAAAGACATCCTAGCTTCCTTGTAAAATTTTTCAAATTAATAATAACAAAAGAACTATTCGATTTTCATTTAGAATTATCCACTTGACAATAAATACTAAAAATGGTATGAAATACATGATTTAAAAAAAAAATCTGGGGTTGCCTTAAATTTATGGCCGATAGTATATATATATATATATATACATATATTGCTTCGATGCAGCAAATAATTTTCTAAACATATACTGTTAGATATAAGAGACAATGAATGAGACAATGAATGTCTATTATGTTTAATCAGGAGCCGTTCTAACCGTCGTATTTTGGCCTTAATTTCAGTTGAAATTAAAGACAAAATTCTCCAACATTTGAATAATTTTTTATTAATTTGGTTCTAAGCTTTCGGCTCACATTAGCTCACATTAGCCATCTTCAGAGAGGTTATTAAGACAGTAACACAATAACATCCACCATCAGCGACGATTTTATTTTGTGTTGACATATAACTGCGCTAGGCAACGGCAATAAAATCGTCGGTGATGGTGAGGCGCAGTTGAGTGTGAATTATAACAGAAAAGATGAAGTGAAGCCAAGGATTATGGCAGCATTCACCAACTTAAACAAGGAGACCGTGCAGAAAAGTTGCATGGGATAACGAAGTCGTTTAGAAGCCAACGTGGAAACCAATAACAATTTTTTTATTTTATAAATTTACTATTTAGTATTTCAAGATAATTTTGTGTAATATTGATAAATAAAAGAAAGCGCGGATATGTAAATCGATAATTTGCTGTTTCAAACCACACGCAAACTTCAATCTCTATTTTCAATATTGGACACACTCCCCCTTACATAAATATAGAAAATTATAAGTAATGTCTTGTAGATTCTCTTTTCTGCAAACACACACACACACACACACACAAACACACACACACACAATATATATATATATATATATATATATATATATATATATATATATATATATATATATCGTGTAGTTTGGTGATTATCGAATTAACGATAATGTTGTATTCATTTGGGTTGATGTGACTCACGCCGCTTTTTCTATTAAGATGTCAAACATGATAAAAAAATATTATGAAACTTATGGTGCCTGTAGTGACTTTTCTCTCCATTTCGACAATAATTACAAGAGAACAGTTCACAATAAATTTATCTAAAATGAAGGTCATAACCATCAGATATTTATTGCTTTAATGGTCATCAATAGAGCTATGATAATGCTTGTCGTGATGGTGGTAAAATGCAGTATCTGACTGTTACTAAAGATACCACAATGACGATTGTGATAATGACATAGGCGATATTATTACCTAAGCTAATGGTCAATGTAGTAAGTAATATTCTTTCATATTTAATTAATTTTTGTCATTTTGATATTTGATTTTTGTTTTACATGAATATAATTGTGGCTGTAAGTTATAATTTTCATAGTTTGACGAATTTGATGTTTCTACGTTCTATGTGAACTGGAAAAATAAAATTGTGATGTTTATATTTTTTATGTGGGATGTGCGTTGTGGTGTTTATAGTTTTTATGGGGATGTTCGTTGTGGTGCAGTGAATATCGGCTCGGAACAAGAAATTAGGGAGCCGAGTTCGAGTTCCAGTTGAAGTCATTGCATTCACTTACGCGCAAATACCCATTGGGAAAGGTATTAATCCGTCTCTTCCTTCCAGTTATAGGTTAAAAAACAGGACCTATTGGGTTCTGTAGCCTTGGCTGGCAGCCAGTCTACCGCAGAAAGCAATGGTAACCTACTGCGAGATATTCTTCTGCCAAGTCAGTCATGTCTTTTTCAAGACTTGATCACCCAAGCGTGTTTCACTGACTGACTGATAGTTTTTATAGTTAGAACAATGAAGACAAGGATGTTGTGAAATTTCGTTTTATTGCAACAGCTCTTATAATTATAAACAATCCCATTAATAATAATAAAACCTCTGTTAAATAATCTGAATAATATTAATGTTTATTTTAATCATGTTCATAGATATTACCAAAGTGATGTTGACAATATTTATCTTTCTAATGAGGAAGATATCAACTCTTCGCCTATCGACTGAATTACGATATATACGCCAATGATGAGGTTTCTATATTCAGTGTGAATTAGAACATTAAATCTTAGTAGCTTTTTCAATTGGAACGATGAAAACAAGCATGTTATGAAAAACGGGTTTATTAAATCTCTGATAATAATATAAAAAATATTCCAATAATAAAAATAATAATTAAGAACATAATCATGTTTCATAAATATTACAACAGCGGTGTTAATAATATTTATCTTTCTGATGATGATGCTAGCAAAACTTCGAATTTCAACATCATTACAGTAAATGCCCCAATGATGACGATGATGATGATGATGACAAAGTTATCATAATCCTGAAGGAAATGTTAATGCTGATATGAGCGCAATAATTAACGATGATGATGATGATGGTGATGATGATGATGGAAGAAATCACGTTATTGCTGATGCCGATGATAATGAAAAGGATCACGATAAAGACACAACTGCAATTGATGGCGGTGGAAGTGGCGACGCTGAAGAAGCTGTCTGCGTTCATGCTACCTCCTTGAACGCAAGTGGCTCAGCTAACTCTCCGTCTCTGCACACCATGCCACCTGCCCTGGGGCCGCCCATTTCTATGCAGATACGCAGTTTCACACACCTGTGCACACGGCTGCACGCCCGAGTGCGTATCCACTCGAGCGAGCTCGCAATTCTGTGAGGGGAGTTCGGCATCTAACAAAGCCTTAACCTTCGCTCCGGGGGGAAAAAGACAGAGATCCTCGCGAGTGTCGTTGGTGAAAGAGTGAATTGGGGGAGTTGTGGGTTGAATAGTTTAACAGAAGTGAGAGGACGAGGAAAAGAACGGTGACAAGGAAAAATGGACTTAGTAATGAGAGAACTAGTGTTAAGAAAAGGCAGAAGAGGAAAGCGAATGCTTTTGCACGATATGCCACTGAGAAAGAAGAAAAGGCGAAGAGTTTGGTGTTTGGAGAAAGAAGGATAGACATTTGGGAAATAATATTTTAGGAAGAGGATAGAAAATACGAAAGAGAAAGTGATAGAGCTTCTGGATTTAGTGATGAGGTTTAAGCGGTATCGGTTTGGGCTTTATCAGAGTCACTTAGTTGGATGTTTGTGTGAGATGGACGGAGCATTCAAGGGTAAGAAGATGATTCCGATTTGAAAACAACGGAAAATAGCGAATACGGAAATGTCATTGATCCATTTTTTTATCAGCCATTTTTACAAACAGTCTTGGGCAATGGCGACAATAAAAGTGTCTTTCTTTTTTTTCATCCCTACAGTTCCCTGAGTTTCTTTCAGTCTATTCTACTTTTTGTATCTCCTTCACGACATTCTCAGTCTCATTTAGTCGTTTTTTCTTGTAGGAACTATCTTTAGATTCATATATTTATTTATACCAGTATAAATCAGTCACCAAGTATTTTAATTTTCCCTTTCTCTATCTCACACACCGCACCCACACACACAGAAACGCACACACACTATCTATCTATCTATTTCTCTCTCTCTCTCTCTCTCTCTCTCTCTATATATATATATATATATATATATATATATATTACAAAGTGTACATTTTGTTTCGGCAATGCCTCATTAGATAGGAAATGCTAATTTTTAAAGGGAGATGTAAAATTCGCTTCCTTATATTGGTAAAATTTTGTGTGCGATGTAAAGAAAATGAGAAAACAGAATAGGGTATTGAAAAAAATACTGAGGAAATAAAGAACGAAATCACCTGGATATATATATATATATATATATATATAATCATTTCACCCCGAGCAAGGCGGAAACGCCACTGATGTGCAGGGGGTTACATAAATATAAAAAAATTAATTAGAAAAGAGTGAGGAGTACAAACTAGTTAGAAAGGAACAATAGAAAGCAGGTGCGATGACAGATACATAGGTGGAGAGAAAGGGAAGGTTATACAGGGGCGGGGTATATATATATATACATATATATATTCAAGTGGTTTTGTTCTTTATTTTCAATATATACATTCGACGAATAAATTGTCGAGTGAATTAAAGAAAAATGAAAATGACACTGACATCTAACTTTGACAGATATATTTACGAACATTACACAAAAATATGTACAAACACTAAAGAATAAATTTATTTAGTAAAATCACCATTGCTATTAACCATGTTCTCCAGACGATTTAGATATCTCCTAGAATTATTCTAGACGTTCTCTTTGTTTAAGTCGATAAATGCTACCATAATATCTGCCTTGTGTTCATCTTTGATGTTACAAGGATTTTCTGTTACTCTCTCGGCCAAAAGTCAAGGGGATGACAGTCTGGGAAGACAGGTGATCTGACGTAAGCGGTGATATGAACACAGAAATTGTCTGACAACCATAACTGCGACCTCCTGCATCTGTGGCATGGTGTTTCCGGTTGGCTGATTACGTTACGGTGCTCGCTTTCTCACAGATGTTACTCAACTGACCCGAATATATATTGCAGTCGACAAAATCAAAAATAAAGAACGCCCACACGCAAAAAATTAAAATGACAACAAGTTTAGTATATATATATATATATATATATATATATATATACTAGCAGTATAGACCGGCGTTGCTCGGGTGTAATGAAAGCTTTAGAGCTAATCCATGGTCCTGGAGCTCAGACTCAGCATAAAGAATATTTGTGTGAAGTTTGGTGAGAATCGGATAAAAATTGTGGATTTGTATAGACATAGAGACAGATAAACAGACACACACACAAACATCTTGCCTTATATATATATATATATATATATATATATATATATATATATATATATTCTGCACTATTGTAAGAACTGCAACCTTGAAAATTCTGAATATCTTTTCGTATGTCTTTGTCTATGAGTGTATGAAATTTGATTAAAATCGGACCACTCCTTCTATAACCCGATAAAACTGTAAATTTTCAAGAAAATCGGTTCCATTTATAAATAAGTTTATATATATATATATATATAATATATATATATATATATATATATATATATATATATAATATTTCAGTTAATTTAAACAATGCTACTTTATGACTATAATATTTTCTCTATCTATAGATATATCTCTCGTATATATATATATATATATAGTAAAATGGACGATTTTGTATTTTTCCTCAATATTGTTCTCTCTCTCTCTCTCTCTCTCTCTATATATATATATATATATATATAGATAGATAGATAGATTGCTTACGGTCATATCACGTTGAATACATCGGTTCTCGCTCAATCAACGAAGTTAAGCAACGTTGAGCCGGGTCAGTACTTAGATGGTTGAACGCTTGGGAATACCAGGTGCTGTAAGCGTTATTGACGGATGTGCGTTGTGGTGCAGTGGATGTCGGCTCGGAGCGGGGAAATCGGTGAACCGAGTTCCAATTCCAGTCGAACACTTTGCATTGATTTATGCACTGGTACCCTTGCGAAAGGTATTAATCCGTCCCATCTCTCTAGTTATGGGTTAAATAACTGAGGTCTGTTGTTCCTGCGATTTATGGCAGACTTCTGCACCGATTGTTTGTTTTCAGCAGTTCCAAGCCTTCACCAATTTAAACAATTCTTTGTGTGGTAGTCTAACTGAGTTAGAAGCTCATTCGTCGAAATCGACGTGAGAGTCCATAATATATATATTTATATAAACGTCTTTTAGACCAGGCATCAATTTATTTGAGTATTATTCGTATATATATAACACCGAATATAAACATAAGGTAGGGTTTATATATATTCATTATCCACATACAAGTCTGTTTAGCTGTATCACAACTAATCAGTGTGGCTAGACATAAACTTGCTTCCAGCCGGGATCAAATCTCAACCGATTTGGTGTCAGTCGAAGTAACCTACTCCCTAAGCTATGGGCCCATGGAATGAAACAAGTGAAATTTTAGGGTGTTTTATATATGCGGTCGTTACACACGCCAGTCACCAAGAGAACTCATTTCTGTACTACAGAGTAACGCGTAAATCGCAGAGGTAGTAACTGTTTTTATAATTCTCCTCTCTAGAGAGCTCAAGCGAAATGCGAACACAATATATTCGTCATCCATCTATACAAAGAGCGTGATAAAGAAACGCGTAAGTTAAAGGAGGGTTTTATATATCGATATCATCACACACAAACACACACAAACAAACACATACTCACATGTATATATATATATATATATATATATATATATATATGAAAATTTGAACAACACTTTTTTCTGACATGTGTCTGTTTGTCTCTCATTCTCTATCTTACACGTCGTCTGTTTCTCTTACTTATCTTTCTCGTTCTCTCCACATTTCTCTCTCTCTCTCTCTCTCTCTCTCTCTCTCTATATATATATATATATATATATATATATATATATATTACATTAATGCATTTCAGACTCTAAAAAAGGCTTTAAAAGGACAATATTAATGAAGACAAATGAAAAACTGACCGTAGCCGATGCATTTTGTGCATTGAGGGACTTTATCCATTTATATATATATATATATATATATATATGTATATATATATATATATGTATATGGATAAAGTTAATATATATGGGTATATTTATAAAGCATCTATCTATCTATCTATCTATCTATCTATCTATCTATCACCTGCAGCCATATTCATTTGTGTGGCAGAGAAGTGTTTTCCTGCAGCTTGGCTCCTCAACGATAGTTCCTTGCGGAAATGTAGTGATTTGAAAATTGAGTTTAATAGAAAGCCTCCAGTTTCTAATTAAGATGATATACATACGCTTCATATTACAAAAATAGTTGTTAAAATATAATACTTATAAATTCCTTAATATGTTTATATAAATGTATCCCTACCTGCTCCTGTTCAAAACTTCTTGTTAATTATTCCATATCTGACAAACTAGAAAAATGCATTTTATATACGTCTTCACGAATAAGCCGATATGATTTCTTTCTCTGATTCACACTAACACGTCAAAGGGAAGTGCTGGAAAGTAATATTAATAACTTCATTACAACATTTTACAAATTATAAATCAGATTTATTAGTAACAAATATTTTTGAAGTTGTAGACAATCAAATATTCATGTTTAACCTGTGTATAAAATTTAAACAAAATAACAAAATTTCATATTAATGTGTATTATATAATTAATTGAAAACTTTATAATGTGTTGGTCTTTTCGATGCTGCCTTTGGGCCTATAAATTGGTGAACTTTTCTAGGGTCATATTTGTATGACGTATAAAACTTTTACTTTGCTTCAGACATTGGTATTCGTGTTGAAGTTAATAAAAGAATGAATCATAATGTTGCTTTAATTTAATCTTAAATTAAATCAGCAATAGAAGACGCAATAATAAAAATAATATTCATTATTATACGATTTTTATATTGAACAGGTGAAGAGGCTCATCCCTTGTACTCTGTTTAGGATGTGGTTTCCGGCTTGCTCTTTTCCAATCTTTTCACTCTTTTCTTTTTTTTTCTCTCTCAGTTGGAGTAGATAGAGTAAACTATCGCCCGGTTCACACTCCTCCCACGTCCATTGAACAGGTGAAGAGGCTCATCCCTTGTTCCTTGCTTAGGATATGTCTTCCGGCTTTCTCTTTTCCAATCTTTTCACTTTTTTCTTTTTTTTTTTTTTTGGAGTAGATAGACTAAACTATCGCCCGGTTCACACTCTACCCACGTCTATTGTGCAGGTGAAGAGGCTCATCTCTTATTCCTTGTTTACGATGTGATTTCCGGGTTTCTCTTTTCCAGTATTTTCCCTCTTACGTAGCCCCCTTTACCGCCTTTCTTGGGGTGATATGATTAAAAAAAAAATGAATTGATTTCTGCTATGATCACAAAAACAACCAAGTCTGCGGAAAGGCCTATAGTAGGTAGTGATGTGTTGTTATGGCTGCATTTCATTAGTTTTTCTATCTCCTATAATATCACTAATGTTACATGAACTAAGTTCTTCTTAATGCACTTATCAAGATAATTTTTGTATTTCTCTGAAACTTGGGTTTTCAGAGATTCTTTCAATGTGTTGTTTTGTTCCTTTTATATCATTTAAAGTGCACCTACTCTCACTGGTACTATTCTTGTTTTCAATTTTCACACTTTTTCTCTGTTCTATTTCCAGGTTTTATACTTTGACAGATTTTTTAAATTCCAAGTTTATTATGTAAAAATCTGCTAGACAAGCCATATGAATTATTAGGCACGCTTTCTTTCCTCGTCTGTTTTTGACAATTATGTCCTATTTGCTTCAATTTTCCTGTCTGTGTAGATGGTGTAATCCCATAGAATGGTACCATCTTCTATTTCTGTAACCGGTGGTGCGTGATGTTCACGCCAGTGTTTGTTTACATATTTTCCTAATTGTTATCACATTGTCCAGTGTAAGCATTTACCCCACCATGTTGTTACGATTTTTACATTCGTTTAATGCAAGGACAGAACCTCCAAATATTAGATGGTCTATTGTTTCCTAGTATTTGTCACAGAAACTGTATTTTGAATTGACATTAATATGTATGATGCTGCCTGAATATTCCTACTGAAAAAAGAACGGGCGTCGCACTACAAAAATAGAGCCTTCAGTTTTAGACTCTAAACCAGATGATCGTAACCATCAAAATTGGGTTTATTAGCACGTTCTAGATATTGGCCATGCAAAGGTTTGCCTTGCTTGTGTTGTTATATCTGTTCAAGAGATTTATCCTTGGCTTTCTTTAACATATTTCTTTGCTAAAATAGTTGGTTTTCGGGTTCGGTTTCGGTTTTCTAGAGAATCTACTAAATGAAAATCTTGTTTGTATTTATTGCCTTCTTTCATAATTGGATATTTTTCTCTCTGTTTTCATATTGTTTGACTAATTGTATCATCAAATATTTTGTTGTTTCCATGTATGTTAGTAAGCCAATAGATGTTGTCTTGTATGACAATTCTGGCTGAATAAGACTTCTTCCGACTTTTTACGGGGTATTTATAGACGTTTTATATCAGCCTTTAGATGATGCATCTTATGCTTAGAAAGAAGTTTTCCTGTCTTAGAATCGATTCGTTTTATGTCATTTATAATCCTGTTTAAGATGTTGAAACTATATTGAACCACAGAGCTGCCAAGGTTATTAATAGACATAATTCCATTCTAAGATGTCAATACATTTCATGGTATCAGTGGTATCCTTCTATAGTATTCTTTACACCCTATTTATTTCGTTTTCTTATAATGAATTATTTCACCCTTATTTAAACCTATATATATATATATATATATATATATATATATATATATATATATATATAAAAGATCTTGACTTCCTATGCAGCAGGTGAAGCGGTATGTTTTCCCTGCATGGATTGTCTCTCCCTCTTTGGCTCAAAGTGATAAACCTGGAGTTAGGAAACGTTCAAAGAATCTAGCTTGACCTGCTTCAGATAATGTCAAATATTCTTGTAATGTCATCAGTTGATCCACTTTTTATCAGGTGTCAGAGGATGTGGACCCCACCGAGGAAAAACCTTACTCATCTCATCTTCATTGTGAAGAATATTTACTGTATATGCTAATACCAATGGATATTTGATTTATAGTCAATCGCCTCTCATCCAACACCATGGTCATTGTTTTCCTCTGTTGTCGCAGTAGCAGAACATCCAAGCTTGTGTCATATTTTATCTTCTTCCTTCTCCGTCTTAGTTTAACTGTCTACTTTTGAACATTTGATGAAGATGTAGCGTCATCCTCGAATATAGAAATAATAACCCACATGAATATCGTTGGTGGGTAAACGCTTTTTCTGCAGGTAATTGATAAAACCACGAAGCCGAATTTCGTCTATTTTCAAGAGAAGTCGCAACTAGTTACATTTGAAGTCTTCTTTAAGCATTCAGGTATCAATTTAACAAGAAAGAAACAATGAAGTTATTAAAAAGAAGAGTTACTAACAATGCAAGCAAGATATCATAACTCAATCACGACTCGTTTGTAGTCAGCCTATGAAATCTTCAACCAAATCTCGTATTTTAAAAGAAGCAAGCAAATACACAAACCACATATCTGGCAGCTCTAATATAGGTGAACTGCACAAACATCATTCCTACTGCTACTTCTCATATTTATTTCCGATTACATTGCAACACAAATGTTTTCATCAGATCTTTTGAATGTCTTTTGAAGTCAGCGGTTGGGACATAAGAGCAAATCGTACAACACCGAGCAAAAATCATTATTATTATTATGTCATATTTCAACATATTTCTATTTCTGCTATGGTCGCACGACCAACCAAGTCTGCTGGAAGACCTAAGGTAGGTCGTGTTGTTACGGCTCCATTTCATGTTTTTTCTATCTTCCCCATCATCCCAAGCGTTACATAGACAAAGTTCTCCTTAGTGTGTGGGCTGCACTTAATAAGACATTTTTTGTATATCTCTTAAGCTGGGGTTTCCAGGGATTCTTTCAATGTGCTGTTTTGTTCCATTTTCATCATTCCAATGGCACTTACTATCATTGGCACAACTCTTGTTTTCAATTTCCACATTTTTTTTATTTCAATTTCCAGGTCTTTATATTTTGAAAGTTTCTCAAATTCCTTGGTTGCTATGTTACAATCCGCTGGACAAGCCATATCAATTAATAAACAAGTTTTTTCTTTCTCTTTTTTAATAATAATGTCCGGCCTATTTGCTTCAATCTTTCTGTCTGTGTAGATGGTGTAAACCCATAGAATGTTGACATCTTCTATTTCTGTAACCGGTGCTGGGTGATGTTCATACCAGTGTTTGTTTACAGATTTTCCATAGTGTTTGCACATTGTCCAATGTAAATATTGCCCAACTCTATCGTGGCGATTTTTATATTCATTTGGGGCAAGCACAGAACAGCCTGAGAGCAGATGGTCTATTGTTTCTTAGTGTTTATCTCAAACCCTGTATTTTGGATCCATATTATTATGTATAATATTTGCCTGAAAGTTTCTAGTGAAAAGACTTTGGTCTTGTGCTGCAAGAATAAAGCCTTCAGTTTCAGACTTTAATCCAGATGCACGTAACCATCGATGAGTATTAACTTTGTCAACATTGGATTTATTGGCACCTTCTGGATATTGGCCATGCAGAGGTTTGTCTTGTCAGCGATGTTTCATTTGTTCAAGAGCTTTATCTTTGGCTTTCATTTTCATATTTTTTGCCGCAATAGTTGGTTCTTGGCTTCTGATTTACTTTTCTACAGAATCTACTAAATGTAAATCTTGTTTGTATTTACTGCCTTCTTTTATTATTGAATATCTTTTGTTTCTTTCTTCATGTTGCCTTACTAATTGTATCATCCAGTCCTTTGTTGTTTCTATGTATGTTAGTAAGCCAATAGTTGTTGTCTTGTATTATTATTACTATTATTATTATTATTATTATTATTATTATTATTATTAGTAGTAGTAGTAGTAGTAGTAGTAGTAGTAGCAATAATAATGATCCTTAAATAATACTGAAGAAAAAGGAAAATATTTAACATCGGAAATTAAGAAAATCATATTTTTACAGATGCCATCTTATCGTAGAGCGTCCAGTTGATTTGAAGAAGAACGCCATTTATATATTCCTTTAATTATTTTCTGCTAAGCACACTTGGTCTATGATAGCAATAAAAATAGCAGAGTTAATTTATCATTCATAAAGTAAGAATATGACAGTAACATGAGTAAAGAAATATATCGAAATTATATGAATGATATGAATGAGACGACGATCATGAGCTAAATTCACCGATTTGACTTGTTCCAATTAGTGTTTATGATGATAAACTCAAAACATATATATACTTATAAAGATATATGAACAAATACGAAAACCTACACACCCTCTGAGACCAACATATTGAATAAATATGCACTTACCACTGTAACAACATATGTGTGTGTAGGTAGGTAGGTAGGTAGATAGGTAGGTAGGTAGGTAGATAGATAGATAGATAGATAGATAGATAGATAATGAACAGAGATGAATTGATACATAATGAACACAGATAGATAGATAGATAGATAGATAGATAGATAGATAGATAGATAGATAGACAGACAGAAAATGAACAGAGAAGAATTGATACATAATGAATATAGATCGACAGATAGATAGATAGATAGATAGATAGATAGATAGATAGATAGATAGAGAGATAATGAACAGAGATGAATTGATACATAATGAACACAGATAGATAGATAGATAGATAGATAGATAGATAGATAGATAGATAGATAGATACATAGATAGATAGATAGACAGACAGAAAATGAACAGAGAAGAATTGATACATAATGAATATAGATCGACAGATAGATAGATAGATAGATAGATAGATAGATAGATAATGAACAGAGATGAATTGATACATAATGAACACAGATAGATAGATAGATAGATAGATAGATAGATAGATAGATAGATAATGAACAGAGATAAATTGATACATAATGAATAGCGACATATCGATAGATAGATAGATAGATAGATAGATAGATAGATAGATAATGAACAGAGATAAATTGATACATAATGAAAAGAGACAGACAGATAGATAGATAGATAGATAGATAGATAGATAGATAGATAGATAGATAACGTACAGTCATGAACTAATACTTTAGTTATATAATATTAAGTTCTTTAAAAGGTTAAGCTTATGATATTTGATTTAATTAACAATTTAAACATACATAAATGACAAATTAAATGAACATTGACATTCAACCGGTTTTCTGTATGTTTTGTATATATCATAGTTAAGATAACTTGTAATACAAAATATTTGGAATAATAATTTTACGGCGCTAAAAATAATTCAGTAAAATGAGAATTTAGTTTAACTTCTACATTTATTTGATTTATATATTGTGTTACCGAATCCCACGACAAACGCCGAAGTTTGTTGCTTTTTTGAGAGTTGCGTTAATCCCAAATTGAAATTGCTTCTAACTAACGTATCGCTTATTCTAGTGTGCAACACATTTATGAAAATTGTTGAATGCTACTTCTTTTTAGATAGAATATGTTCTGTTTTTAACGCAATTTAAGCCATAAATGATTGTGAAAGAAAACAAAAACTGAGTTAACAGTGTAAAAGCACATTACTGACGTATGTACATATATGAACAGACTGTGATAAGTATAAAATAAATATTTTAAGAAATCATATGAGATGATACATATGAACAGACCATGATATGTAGATAGACTGAGATCGATTGACAGATCGATAAATATAAATAGACGAAAATTGATCAAATTATATCAGAAAAGACTGAGATTTATACATAAATAATGGTTTGTTACCCGTAATCAAATAGAACCATCCCATCATATTAATGAAGACACTTGCTAGATAGATAGATAGATAGATAGATAGATAGATAGATAGATAGATAGATAGATAGATAGATAGATATGATCAGTCTGAAATAGATAGATATGGATAAACTGGAATAGATAGATAGATAGATAGATAGATAGATAGATAGATAGATAGATAGATAGATAGATAGATGACAGGCTCGGATAGATAGATAGATAGATAGATAGATAGATAGATAGATAGATAGATAGATCAGTCTGAAATAGATAGATATGGATAAACTGGAATAGATAGATAGATAGATAGATAGATAGATAGATAGATAGATAGATAGATAGATTGATAGATAGATTTGACAGGCTCGGATAGATAGATAGATAGATAGATAGATAGATAGATAGATAGATAGATAGATATGATCAGTCTGAAATAGATAGATATTGATAAACTGGAATAGATAGATAGATAGATAGATAGATAGATAGATAGATAGATAGATAGATAGATAGATAGATAGATAGATAGATAGATTTGACAGGCTCGGATAGATAGATAGATAGATAGATAGATAGATAGATAGATAGATAGATAGATAGATATGATCAGTCTGAAATAGATAGATATGGATAAACTGGAATAGATAGATAGATAGATAGATAGATAGATAGATAGATAGATAGATAGATAGATAGATAGATAGATATGAACATACTGGGATAGATAGATAGATAGATAGATAGATAGATAGATAGATAGATAGATATGAACATACTGGGATAGATGGGATAGATAGATAGATAGATAGATAGATAGATAGATAGATAGATATGAACATACTGGGATAGATAGATAGATAGATAGATAGATAGATAGATAGATAGATATGAACATACTGGGATAGATAGATAGATAGATAGATAGATAGATAGATAGATAGATAGATAGATAGATAGATAGATAAGGCCTCCACAACGTTAAGATTTTAGCTTAGCAAGCTATAAAAGTTTAGTGTTTACGATCCTTACCTGGTGATCCATATGTGCCCTTATGCTAGACTAGTTTAAGGATTTAAAGAGATATGTTTATATAAAGCGAAATGCGAGGGAAGAACAATCATGATATGATTCAAAGACATTTAGGAAATAAATTCGAAATTCACTGCACAACCTTTATGGATATTTAGATTCCATCGAACATTGTCTATTTATTTGGTCAGATGTTACCTAGAAAATAAAAGATGATAGTGAGAGAAATTCCAAGAAAAAAATAATCGATGTGTTCCAAAAATTGATTTTGGAGTCTTGCTTTTTTTAAACTTATTTTTTCAAAAATTAAATTGACCTTTCTCCCCAAATACGCGGCTCACACTGAGAAGAGTCCATAACTTACGATTTATTGAAGCACTTTAAACAATGAAAACTGTAGATAACACAATGTACATTGTGAAGCAACACAGTCAGACGGAAAAGGTGTGTTCATTTTAAACCATGGAACTGTAAATGAAAACATTATCAAAGTAAACTCGATGAAATTATAATACAAAAAATATAAAAATCCGTACATTTTTAACAGGATCGTATATGCAGTTATACTTGGATGTAGACTGTCATTTATTTAAAGAAAAACGCATTGAATTTTCGAAAATTGATGTAATTTACTACAGAGAAATTTTAAAGATAAATTAGCATAAACTATTAAACAGGTTTCGAAGATCAATAAGACTGAGAGGACAAATATTGATAATTCGTTTATTTTGAATTTAGACGCCTCATCACTGAAACTAATTTTAACTGTTCCAAGTAATAAAGGAATTAATACAAAGTATTATAAAAAAATAATAACTGTAATTTTTATAATACTTTTGAAATCCAATTCAATTTGATTCATGTTTTTTTCTTCTTATAAACAGCCTTGTTCAAGAATTACTAAAATATTATCTCTCTGAAATTCAGTAATTCTTGTAAAAATCTTCCCTCCCCTTTGTATTCGAAATATACAGAAAAATAGGGTCGTATGCGTTTCATTTTGTTGTTTGTTTGCATTTTAGATTCAAAATTTTTAATCATATAATTATTCTTTAACGTATTGTTTCACCATTTTACCGCAATAATATTTGATTCTGATCATCATTAAAAATGCTGATATTTTATCAGGTTAAATGATAAAATTGGAAAATGAAATAGATATTTACGCAAACTGAAATTCAATAATTATAGGTATGTGCTTAGGGATTTATATATCGATATGTTCTGCATGGCATGAGTTCATGAACAAATACTCTCGGCAAAAAGTGAAACTTAAATGAATATATTGGTCATTATCTAAGTTCGAATTCCAGTTGAATTCTTTACATTTGAGCCGGGAATTTGCCAATTTACAAAATAATGTCGTACTTAATAGTAGTTTAATTGCAAAATGATTAGGTCAAGTTTAAAAAAAAAAAATTAAATAAATTTGTAAGAAACTATATTTTAGTAAAAAAAAAATCCTCTTTCTTCATTTGCTTTTGAGAAATAATTTTGATCCCGTTTAAGAGACAACTGATCAAATGTAAATGATCTAAGATTTTCAACATCGACGGAAAAATATACAATGACAATTTCACTTCAAAATTCAGCCAGTTCATGTGGTGATCCTCTTTCTTCATTTGATTTTGAGAAATAATTTGGATCTCGTTTAAGAGACAACTGATCAAATGTAAATGATCTAAGATTTTCAACATCGACGGAAAAATATACAATGACAATTTCACTTCAAAATTCAGCCAGTTCATGTGGTGATTTTCTAAGCGTGGCTGGGCACAAGGCCGAACGTGCGGGAGGGTACTCATTAACAAATGAATTCACTTTCCAGTCGTAATTGATTTAGCGAAACAAGCTTGCTACCCATTACACCACGTCGGAGTGTCTCACAATTAAGCCAATACATGTGCCAGGTTACAGTTTTAATGACCATTGTGTAAATGGTAAGAGAGACAGAGACGATATTTTTTTTTAATTCATTCAATGTGTATCAACACAAACTCACCACATCGTGCTGTTGTGTCTGCTTCCACACTATCAAAATCCGATTAGTGGCTAGTAGACGGTGGATTTGCCAAATCACCGCGCAATTGGCTTTTATTTCAGAACTATCATTTTTCTGAACTGGTTACCAACAAAATTTAAACAGTCCAGCTATTTAATCCATATGTGCGTTAAGAAGAAATATATTCAACCGTTTTCGCCAGTGTATTTCTGATCATGTAAATGCAATGAACTCAACCGGAATTTTAACTCGGAATTGCGATCCAATTTTCCGGTCCGATAACCAATATGCTACATACACATCCAAAATTATGTTTTGTCAAAGGATTTACGATATATTTTCAACATGACATCGATGTTTGCAATAGTAACGAGGTTCGAACGAAAGCACATTATTTTTATTAATATCAAAAAATGTAATACTGTACGAGATAGAGAAAAATGGCTCAGGCTAGTATTAAATTAACTCACCATTTTATTTCACATTAGCTTGTCAGTCAAGTGCCATACGTGATACAGGCTTTGGGCGATCATGTCTCGAAAGAGACATAACTGACTGGGCAGAAGATTATCCCGAAGTAGGTTGCCATGCGGTAGACTGGTTGCCAGCCAAGGCTATAGAACCCAATCTGTATTATTATTTAACCCATAACTGGAGGGAAGAGACGGATTACTACCTTTCCCAAGGGTATTTGTGCGTAAGTGAATGCAACAAATTCAACTGGAATTCGAACTTAGATAACGATCAATATATTCATTTAAGTTTCACTTTTTACCGAGAGTATTTGTTCATGAACTCATGCCATGCAGAACATATCGATATATAAATCCCTAAGCACATACCCGTAATTATTGAATTTCAGTTTGCGTAAATGTCTATTTCATTTTCCAATTTTAGCATTTAACCTGATAAAATATCAGCATATTTTAATGATGATCAAAATAATTCATTTTGCCTTTTTAATATGTGTCTTAGATCGAATTAGAGGTTGCAAGGGTAATTTTCTATTTCTCTGTATTTAATAAGCGTGAATAAAAATGGTCTCTTTTCTGCGTATTCATTAAATAAAACTGGTCTCTTTTCTGCGTATTTATTAAATAAAGAGAAATTTTCTATTTCTCTATATTTAATAAGCGTGAATAAAAATGGTCTCTTTTTGGCAATAAAATATTTCATTGATGTCAGTTAGCTTGATTGGTTGATAATCATTGTGTAAATGAAGATTGACAGCTGGTTATTAGAAAGTGATTAAAATGTATTCGCTATCTAAACTTATGTCGGTGTGTATGTGTGTGTGTGTGTGTGTGTGTGCGTGTCCGTTACTTATAGACTCCAAAACGGCTGAACCGATTTTCTTGAAAATTTATACAGTTATACTATAAGCGTCTGCGAGTGTTCTTAGCTAGGTTTTGTGTCGAGGTACCCCGATAAATATCGATAATCGAAAAAAACGGGTTATAGAAGAAGTGGTCCGATTTTAATCAAATTTGATACACTCATACACAAAGACATAAGAAATGATATTCAGAAGTTTCAAGATTGCAGTTCTTACAATAGTGCAGAAAATCGATAATATATATATAAAAGGCAACATGTTTTTGTGTGTGTCTGTTTATCTGTCTGTATGTACTTTATACAAATCCACAATTTTTATCCGATTCTCACTAAACGTCACACAAATACTTTTTAGGCTGAGTCTGAGCTCCAGGACCATGGATTAGTTTTGAAGCTTTCATTACATCCGAGCAACGCCGAGCTATACTGCTAGTATTTAATAAACGTGAGGAAGTCCAAATAAAAATGATCTCTTTTTGGCAATAAAATATTTCGTTGATGTCAGTTAGCTTGATTGGTAGATAATCATTGTGTAAATGGAGATTGACAGCTTGTTATTAAGAAGTAATTAAAATGTATTCACTATTTCATATATAAGCAGATGTAGTGTGTCTTGATATCAGAGGTAAAATATACTTCTAATATACAAACAAGATAAATAAGCATTCATTTTTCACGATGTGCATTGTTTGCCGCCATGGAATTTAAATAATGAGGGGACCAATTAAATTCAGAGGAGTCGCTTCCTTCTAGATATCTTAATAAGCGTAAACCCATTGATTCAATATATATGAATACAGAGTAAATATTTTTGACTGTTTGCATTGATATACACCTCTCTAGAATATTTTCTGAAAAATGAATACGCAGAAAACTTGTGAAGATATTTCAAATAAAACATTGTGATCTCGAGAAAATTTCAACACTTTCTTGGGTCAGAGAAAATTAAAAATTACCTACCAGGTGTTTTTTCAGGTTAACTTTCCCCCGTTGTCTTGTAAAACACTGCAGACGTTAACAAAACCCACATACGTTCGAAGGCACGCAGTCATGCAAAACACACACACACACACACACACACACACACACACAAGAAAAAAAAACATAAGGATTCGTATACAGTATAACCCGGATATAAGATACCCTGATATAAGAGAGATTTTCTCTGGTCATAAATTAGAACCTGTGGTAATGTATATAAAAAAGACTAAACCCGGATATAAGATAAACCCGGGTATAAGATAACTTTTATCCGGTCCCGACAACTCTCTTATATCAGGGTTACGCTGTATATGCGAATTTTTTCACTTTCCTGTACGCGTGTGTGCAATCATATAAGTCGACTTTAGGAAAAAAAAAAGATGTGTCGAAATTCTAGTCATCATACAATCAGTTACAAAAACAGTGGAAGTTTTAACAAAATAGAATTTTTAAAAAAGTTTCAGATGGCGGTGGCTTAACGAAAGCTCAGAATGTTTATTTTTTGTAATAAATTTAATATATTTTTAAGGTCGTCCCTTCATTTCTTAGCAAAAAACAACTTCTTTTCTGATAAAAAGAGCCGTATGTGATTGATACTAGTTAAGTCAACACTGGTAAGATTTAGTTACCGAAAAGATACAAGCTATTGTTCAGAAAAAAAAAAAGATAAAAGAAGCAACACGCACACCCATACACATACATATTCGTTTTTCTTAGAAGTACACGTGTACTTCTAGAGTTTTGTAGGCTTACGGACATATCACGTTGAATACCCCGGTTCTCGCTCGATCACCAAAGTTGAGCTTGGTCAGTACTTAGATGGGTGACCGCTTGGGAATACCAGGTGCTGTAAGCGTATAGTGACGGATGTGCGTTGTGGTGCAGTGGATATCGGCACGGAAAGAGAAATCAGTGAGCCGAGTTCGAATTCCAGTTGAATATCTTGCATTCGCTTAAGCACTGGTATCCTTTGGAAAGGTGTTAATCCGTCCCTTCCCTGTTAAATAACAGGGTAAGACTTAGGGAACTTGCCATTAAAAAACAAATCCCAATGAATCTTGATACACGAAAAGAAAAAAGTATTACTAGACACCAAACAACAATAAATTGTTGAAAGGAAAAGGTGTTGACCAGCAGTAAATAAATAAAAATTTAGTTGGCAACAAATGACCCGCCGAGGTTGATATGCCATAAAAACAAAACAACCAACTATAGTTTTGAGAATGTATAATATTTGGTTAAAATAGAGAAGCATAAAATATTTCTAAACGTATGTTTGCAAATATAAAAGTGTGTGTTGCATAAATATACTTTAGGAAAAGAACTGATTAATGTAATTAAAATTAGTGCAAATTAATTAACAAAATAGTGTCTAATTTTGGAATTCGTAGTGACAAGCCGTATTCAATACAAACATGCATTCTGGAGAAACCTTACATTTTTTAAAATAAAAAAAATATCCTTAGAATTTCAGTAACTACAATGTATTTACTTGTATTTTTAGCCATTCTCCAGGCTATTCTATCAAATTTTGATTCGTCTGTGCGCAATACATTTTACTAAATTATGAATATTTTCACTGTGAAAAATTGTTTTGTTTTGTCCATAATCCCTCAGCAGTCGTTTTTAGATTACCAAAAGTTTCAAATCAGTTAAATGTTAATACAAGGTCTAAAAGTTAACACAGAACTGGTTAAATTTGTAACTAAAACATATGTAGTTGTCTCTGTTTCAGGAAATAAAAAAAGAAAATACATAGTTACTGAAATTTTATATTTTACTTTAAAAATGCAAAAAATTCTTTTTATTTTTATTTTTTCCAGAAATAGTCGTCCCACATGTTTTGTCTATATTCTGCAATTTTATTTTTTTCTGACAGATATAAATTCTTTCTTTTTCTTCTCTACGCCATATTCTTCAAAAACGTAGATGAACATTGCAGTAGAATTGTTAGAGACGGTTCGTACTGACTTAAATGCAAGCTTTAATTAACGTTATTAACCAAAAGACAGGATGTAGTAAAAAGTCGATTTTTACCATGTGCTCAGTCAAATATTACCTATAGATCCCCCACAGTGTGGTCAGGTTCTCTATATAATCTCTTTAATTCTTCTTTGCTAGCAGTCTAGCTACATTCACAAGAGAGGGTCTCTAGAGCTGCGTTTCCTTTACCGGCAAGTTACATCGAAAGAGTAACAGGAGAGTTCCATGCTTTCCCAGGGTATTTTTTCATTTCTTTTATTTTGCTGGTGGTTTACACGTTACATATAAATGCAACAGGTTTTTGATCAGTAGGTTTTGAAAAGAATGGCAACGAGAAGAAAACCAACAGTGAGCATCAGGCAGAGACAACTGAAGTTCCTGGGACATGCAATGAGGAAAAAGGGCTTGGAGAACCTGATAATGACAGGCCAAATAGCAGGAAAAAGAGACAGAGGAAGGCAGCGGATAACGTATATGAGGGGCCTGATCAGGTGGATGACGGAACGGGGGTTGCGTGGAGTAACAGGAGAAAACATATTAAGAGCCACTAGGGATAGGGAGAGGTGGAAAGCCATGATCGCCTACGTCCTGAAAGGACAGGGCACATAAAACAAGAAGATATATGCCAACTGTTTATGAGAAATTATAATGTGGGTATAAAATGGGGGATCAATTTTATATTATATTCAATATATAAACTGATCCCTTATTTTGTGGCCATGCTAGTTTCTATACATTTATATTCTAGATTTATAGGTTTGAGCTAGTGGTTAGCAGAGTGGGGTTTGGATGTTGTAATAGGAGAAGGTGTGCTAAAAACCTCCAGGGAGACGTGGATAGCCATGATCGCGGGTGCTGAAAGGATAGGGCACATGGAAGAAGAACAAATGAAGAAGAAGAAGAAGAAGAATTAATTCAAAATGTCACCTGATCAAATACTGTCTTTATTTTTTCAGTGATTCGACAATAGCATAGTCTTCTTTATGTTGTGGAGTAGTTTTCGCACTGAAAGTAATAAACGTGCTATATCGTTTGCTAATCGACTTAACGCACCCTGAATCTTAGGAAAGCTGACTCCTTAGTATTCGGCAAACTGCCGACTAATATCAACTGCCTAGTAGTTCTACTGAACTCCAATTGAACTCTCCAGAACTCCTATGAACTTCCCAAGAACTTCTCAAGAACTTCTCGAGTTAACTGCTTGTTAATTCTTATTAATATAGGAGGGAGAGTCCATTATCTGAGGAATAAGTATGTTTCACCATAACAATCTATTACAGAATGCCTACGTTCTGATTCATACAGGGTTCTGAAGATAAAGCCCATGGGCCTCACCGACTGTTTTAAAGAGGAAGCTATGACGCATTCTAAGGCGTCTGTCTCTATTACCAGTGGTGTATGATCGGGCGTAGTAATGGCTGTGTCCGCTATGTCTTCCTTAACACGTTAAACATTTTCTTTGTTATTGGAGATAACAGAAATTTTGATACAGTTAAAGTGTTTGTTTTTCCGAAAACGACGGTACCTAATGAGCATAGTGTGCGAAAATTTCTAATGCACTGCGTAGAGCGAGTAAATATTTTCGAACCGGTAGGCTGATTAATGGATACAGACGTTCTGAATCAGCCTTTATATTATTTTTACTGACTAAAGACAAGAAGATATCATTAGAAACTAAGAAGAGAGTGCCGGATTGCTTTGTGATATCTATCCATCTGTATGGCAGTGAATGTTGGACGATCTCCTCAAGGATGAAAGAGAGGCTTGAGGCAGCAGAAATGTGGCTTTACAGAAGGATACTGAGGATACTATGGACTGAGCGCGTGATTAACGACGAGGTGTTAGAGAGGAAGGAAACAAGGAGAAAACTCATACTTAATATAAGGAAGAGACAGAGGAAGTTTCTGAGACATGTAATGAGGAAGTAGGGTCTGGAGAACTTAATACTCACAGAAAGGATAGAGGGGAAAGTGAGACAGAGGAAAGCAGCCCGAGACATACTTGACAGAACGGAGCAAATTGATGGTAGAGCGGGGTTTGGGAGAGATACCAAGAGGAAATATTTTGAGAGTGACAAGACAGAGTCAAGTGGAAGTCCATCATCGCCTACGTCCTGAAGGGACACGGCACACGAAGAAAAAGATGTATCTTAGTAGTTTTATATTTTTTACACCTAAAAATAAACTTTTGTCTTCGTTTAGCAGCAGTTTATAAATTTAAACAACCGCCATGAATAATGTGAGATTTTTATCATGTTCCGCTCGATTTTTCCCGCAATTGATTACATTATTGATATAAACATATGTGCCTTGCAGGTTCTCTTTCTATATTATGTTTTATATCACCCGTTGAGAGATAGCTATCCCGCTAGTTCATCAAACAATATTCTGTGAAATTAATATAGAGTATGCCGCTAGCCTTGAAGGCCGTATATGGTTTATCCTTGAGTCTTATATCTACAGGATTGTGATTTTTTAGGTCTAGATTACTAAATAGTCTGTTTTTTTATTATTTCCTATGATCTCGTCCATTCTTATCAGAGAGTATATATCCAATAAAGTATACCAGTTTATCGTTTAAGAATATTGGATTACCATTACTGTTCTTAAAAAAGTCTACAAAGTTTGAACTCTCCACGGCGAATTAATTGGTTCGATTATACCTTCCTTCAACAAACAAATATCTTCGGTTAGAATAAATAATTTATCCGCCTCCGATTATCACGTAGATTAAGTAGATACCAGTTTACAATTGGGTAGTATATTGTTGAAAAGCGCTGAGTACAGCATTCACATGGTTGCTAGGCCGGATTCTTTAAGAATATATTGCTTCCCTCTCCTTTGTACTTCTACAAACGTTCGTCTAATGCTCCTGCTTTTCAATGTATAGGATTTTTCTATCGCAGGGCATAATGATTTTGCATGTCTTTTGCTTCTGCAGAAAAAATGTGCGTTTATTAAAGTATATTTATTTATTTTGAGGGCATACTTTTTCATACAAGTGGGGATAAGTGAAGAGGTCTCTGAGGTTACTTTATTTGTATGTTTTTTTTGCATTTTGTTTTGCTAAATCTGGTATATTTGCTTGGTCATGGACCTTCTGTAATGTTAAGGTGCTATGTTCGAGAATTTTTGTGAGATATCTATGGACCGAAGCTGGTCTCTCATCAATTTTGCCCAATTTGTTCCAGCGATACCGAAGAAAATAAACAGATTTTTTTACTTAGTTTAACAAATGCTTGATAGAAACTGTCAATTTTATCAGTGGGCAGTTGACGCCTCATAGCCAGTAAATGTCTACAGACAACTTCATTCATGTTTTTTATGTAGATCTTGTAAAGGGTGGTTAAAGTCTCTTCGTGCGTAGGTACTTTTTTTTTATAAGCGTTTCACCCCGAGCAAGGCATTTCATTGCCACTACTGCGCAGGGGGCTACATAGAGTGGAGGAAGAATGGTTAAATATAGATAATGTCAGAGGGTGGGTGATAGGCGGGTAAGGATACCGAGAATGGTTAAATATAGGAAATGTCAGAGATGGGTGATAGGCGGGTAAGGATACCGAGAATGAGGGTTGGGTAGATGAGAGTGTTTTGAGAATAATTGGAAGTTAGTTTTTTTTTTTTAATCATATCACCCAGAGTAAGGCGATAATGCTACTGATGTGCAGGGGGCTACGTAATAGTGAAAAGATTGGAAAAGAGAAAGCCGGAAACCACACCCTAAACAGGGAACAAGGGATGAACCTCTTAACCTGTTCAATAGACGTGGGCGGAGTGTGAACCGGGCGATAGATAGATCTATCTACTCCAATTGAAAAAAAAAACAAAAAAAAAAACAAAGTGAGAAGATTGGAAAAGAGAAAGCCGGAAACCACATCCTAAACAGGGAACAAGGGATGAGCCTCTTAACCTGTTCAATAGACGTGGGTGGAGAGTGAGGAGGTGTCTATTGACCCTACATTTAAACACTTGGAGATTCTAGTTGTCGGGAAAGCAGACTTGTGGAAGGGAATTCCATAGGCGGGAAGCGCGAGTTGCGAAATACTTGAAATCTTGTGCTGAGACTCATTTTCTCAGGTAGTGCAACTTATTAGAACTTTTGTCGCAGCAGGTACTTAAAAAGCTAATGAAAATTCTTTACCAGTGATGACATTCTAGTTCAAAATCAGAGGCGTTGTGATCAATAATAATTTACTCTGAACAGATTACATTAGCCATTATCAAAATGGTTAACAATAAGAGTTTATTAAACGTTAGTGGAATTATTAAGGAGAAGTATTCAAGACAGAACTATTAATGGGGAAAATGGATTAAGACGCAAACATTGCTCGACAGATCCGTTTCGCTATTATTGTAAGAAGATAGAATGTATGGTCGTCAACAAGAGAATAACTCCAAGAAGTGAGCTATTAATTAGAGATGGCAAAACCATTCAAATACAGGGATTTGAATAACTGGGAAGTATTTTATCAAATGACGAAAAACGTTATAACAAAATCAAAAAGTGAATTGTAATAGAGAAAGGTACATTGCAAAAGTTAAACAATTACGAAAGAAGAAAATTTAGAAACTAAAAAATAGCGCTGAGCTGCTATCAAATGATGCCAATCCTTTTATACAGTAGTGAATTGTTGACGATATTCTCAAAAATAAGTAGCAAACGTGAGGCAACAATATGTGTTTCAAAAGGAGAATGCTAAAAATACCATTGTGGGAGGTTCGTAAACAACGAGGAAGCATTTGTTTGTTTAAGAAAATAGAAACAAATATTGCACTAATATTTTATATCATAAATAACTGAAATATTTTAAACATGTAAAGAGGAAAACGGGTGGAAAAGTTGACACTCACATGGCATATTGAGGAAAAGATGTGCAAAAACAAATTTAAAGAAACCTCCTTAATGGAATTGTGCTAATGGATTGTAGAACAATTACTGGGACTGATAGCAAATAGGCAAAAAAGAATAGAATTTCCCACGTCCTGAAAGAGTATAGTAGAAAAAAGAAAAAGAATTAACTTCTAATACTGTACCACCCGTCCTTGTTTTCGTTCAGACATTATTTCACAGGCAACCTTTCCTGCCTCTCATAAGCATGGACAAAGTGAGTCTCTCTGAGGGCAATATACTGCGCCTCCTCGTCGTTTACCTATCTTCCGAACTCAAGTAGAACCATTACATTGAGTCAATAGCGAAATTCACTGCTAGGAAGTTTGGGTCACCGTGTCGGGCCAGAAGGTTTTTTCCGCCTGAATCCATCCTGCACATTTACAAATCAACCATCCGTCCGTGCATGGAATACTGCTGTCATATATGGTCAGGCGACCCAGCTGTTCATCTCAGTGTTCTCGAGAGGTTCCAAAAAAGAATCAGTAATGTAATAGGTACTGATTTGGCGGCTCGACTCTAGCCACTTTCTCACCAACGGGGTGTGGCTTCCCTCTGTCTGTTCTATAAATATTTTCATGGCTTCTGCTACGAAGAACTTTAGTGACTGGCGCCCCTGCCACAGGTGTTTGCTCGTGCAACCAGACTGTCAACTGGGCCCCAGCCATTCACAGTTGGATCAACCAAATGCAGCTCCCAATTCTATTAAATCAGCTTCTTTTCTCGCATGTGGAACTCCCTTCCATATTTTTGCTTTCCTGACGGCTACAACCTCCAGGAATTTAAATGCAATGTCAATACCCATATTTTATCCACTGACTCCAGTTATTTCTACATTATCCTGTACATCTTTTCCTTTCTTTCTACCTTCGCAACTGTCATCACACCTGTATTCCCATCCTTCTCTTTCCCTTTCTCTGACACTCCCTGTAACTGATTCGTCTTTCTCTTTACTCTCCTCCTATCTTTTTACTCTTATGTAGCCCCTTTGGCATCAGTGGCCTTTCTTGGGGTAAACCGATTAAAAAATACTTATTGAGTAGTTTACTCGTGGTTTCCCCATGCCGTTTTGCCTGCAGTAAATCATTTGAGGAAACTTTTTTTCCTCATTTTATCTCCCAAAGATTTCAAATGAACGCATACTTGAAAAGACGAATTAGTATTCAAAAGGCAGTGACGGGGTATTAAAAGACTCATTTTGCTTTTTGACCGCGAAGTTACACTGTTTTCAAATTTTTGCTTTTATGCATCCTGATTTTCCGGGGTAGATCGTCATGTTTTCACACAAATTCCTGTCATTTCTTTCCATAAACTAATATTGACATTTTTCCATCCAGGTTTTATACTGTCCTGCCACCCATTCCCTCAAATACGTTACAAATCGCTCTTTGCCTAACTTATCATTATTTCAATAAGTTTCATGTGTGATAGATTCTCCAAACACCCTATTCTCATTATATGTTGCGAAAGTTTCAATTTTTCTTGTCTGGTTGCAACGTTGTTGTTCTTATTTTCCTTAAAACATCCATATTGTTCGCATGTCTTATGCAAGGTATTATTTGCTTTCGTCGGTCAAACTCACTTGTAGAAATTAATTTTTACCCACCACTTCAGGACTATTTTAATTGTATCTTGGTACTTTGACTACCTTTTAAGATTTTACTTAGATTATCAAGATATTCATATGCATCATCGGATCTCTTCCGTTGTTTGCTGCTACATTACTAAGATAATTTTTTGTATATGCCAAACTCTGTCGTCCCCATTACGTCTCTAACTCATTACACTACCTCTTTTGCTGACAACTATTCTTTTGTCATTCTAGGATTAATTGTCTTTTGTTTCTTGTTTTCCATTACTACCTTATCTATATATTCTTACATTTTCTTTTCTGAAGGCCTTCAAGGAAAGCAAGGAAAATATATAAGTGTATATTGAGTTAATGTACAACTAAAAAATCTATTGATACAATACACGTTAATTTTCTAATTCATTTACATGTTTTTATAATTCCCGATTTAAATAGAACATATGCAACAATTCTATGATATCCAATCGTGTATATCACATCAGAAGTAGTGATATTTGTATATTGATTTATCTAGTACATGTTATTTTTCTTACTGGCTAAAAATTTAAAAAAATGCAGAATCTGTAATGTGATAGATCCCGACTTGGTAGCTCAGATGCAGTCACTTTCTCACCGGCGCAATGTGGCTTCCCTGTGTCTTTTCTACAAATACGTTCACGGCTTCTACTCCGATAAACTTAGCTCACTGGTGCCCCTATATATAAATTTACTCGAGCAACAAGATTAGAAAATTGGTCCCACCCTCTAACAGTAAAAATAATTGTAAACACAAATTTTACTCCAGAAGCTTCTTTTCTCGCACTTCCCGCCTTCAATGTACTTGCTTCCCCGACAACTATAATCTACAATAATTTAAATCTAAAGTCAATAGTCATCTCCTATCACACTAACCGGCATCCTCTTTCTCATGCTCCTTTCTCCGTCAACTCCACTCTCATCAGTATTCTCATTCTTCTCTTAACCACTTCCTGACACCCCCTACAACCTGTCACTCTTTCTCATAACTTTTCTCCTATGCAACCCCCTGCAAAACAGTGGCAGTAAAATGTCTTTCTTGGGGTGATATGATTATATATATAAAAAGAGATAATGTAATAGAATTTCTGCTTTCGTCAAAGCACAAAAACGATGTTTACGTTTCATTAATTGTATTTGTTGATTTCATCCAACTTAACCGTATTGCATTACTAAATCTTCGTACTTAATTCTTCATTTTTTAACGGATTAAGAAACAGGTGCATTCATTTACTGAGTTAACTTTTCTGTTTAGTGTCGTTAGCGGATCTGAAACACTAATTATTCTATGGCGTTTTTGCTATAGGATAAAGTGGTTACAAATCCAACTTTAAATTCAGAAAAGGATTTAAAAAAGCGATAAAAACTGACTTGACCTAATACAAAACGTAATCTTACTGTTATTGTATGAGAATCTGCTAGAAACATTTAGTTGATTTACCAGAAAACGTAATCTTACTGTTATTGGATGAGAATCTGCTAGAAACATTTAGTTGACCTACCAGAAAACGTAATCTTACTGTTATTGTATGAGAATCTGCTAGAAACATTTAGTTGACCTACCAGAAAACGTAATCTTACTGTTATTGTATGAGAATCTGCTAGAAACATTTAGTTGACCTACCAGAAAACGTAATCTTACTATTATTGTATGAGAATCTGCTAGAAACATTTAGTTGACCTACCAGAAAACGTAATATTAGTTTCATATGTGGCTCTGGTAAAAATTTCAGAATATATTAAACGTTATTATTATCATAATATAACCAGTTTGTTAGTTAATTAAAAATACGTACTCAAATTACATTTAACTTGTAACTGATCAATGTGTAGTCTCTTCTTTTACTAAACCTTTCTTATCTAAACTAATATCTGTTGAATATATAGGTTATCTATGCGTTGAATGAAATAAATGAAGTAGTTATTAATTTTTGCTTTGCTTTGTTTTTTCTTTTTCTTATTTTTCTATTCTTTTCGTCATCATCATCTTCTTCTTCATCTTCTTTTTCTTCTTCTTCATCTTTGTCTTTTTCTTTTTATTGTATGAATGGTGTAGCAGCACACGAACAAAAGAACGCTATGGTACAGATAAAGGCAGCCCACTTCTTTTTTTTTTTTTTTTATAAGCGTTTCACCCCGAGCAAGGCATGTCACTGCCACTACTGTGCAGGGGGCTACGTAGAGTGGAGAAAGGCTGGTTAAATATAGGAAATAACAGAGGGTGGGTGATAGGCGGGTGAGGATACCGAGAATGAGGGTTGGGTAGATGAGAGTACCCGCGATTTACTTGTCATTTTCACGACCATACGCAAATGCACCTGATATTTATTACTGTTCCAGTAAGTATCAAAGTCTGGTATCAAGTGTTTTTTGTGGACGTTCGGAAGAATAAGGCATCCAAGGAGACTCGGGAATCTCATCTAGATGTTTGGAAATGCCTCAATCTGTTATCGTCTGATTGGATTGGGCAACCAGAGCTGAAGATATTTGGAATTCGGCATGTATGTTTATGCATTGTCAGTTTTTCGACTGCAGGTACTTCCCCATCGTCGAAATGTGGCCTCCCTTTGTCTGTTCTATAAATACATTCATGGCTACTGCTCAGACGAACTTTCACTGATGCCTCCTCAACAGGTGTTTACTCGTGCAACCAGACTAGCAACTGGGTCCCACCCATTCACAGTCAGGTTAGCCTAATGCAGACGACAATTCTACTCCTGCAGCTTCTTCTCTCGCACTTCCCGCCTGTGGAACTCGCTCTCGTATTCTTGCTTTCCTGACGGCTACAACCTTCAGAAATTTAAATGCAAAGTCAATACTCATCTACTAACCACTGGACTCTAACTCTCTCCCCACCCCCGTATAACCTTCCCTTTCTCTCCACCTATGTATCTGTCATCGCACCTGCTTTCTCAGCTTTCTATTGTTCCTTTCTAACTAGTTTGTACTCCTCACTCTTTTCTAATTAATCTTTTTACATTTATGTAGCCCCCTGTACATCAGTGGCGTTTCCGCCTTGCTCGGGGTGAAATGATTAAAAAAAAAATTACTGTATCGCCCAAATTTATCCCTGATAAAACTGTTTGGTATATTGTAATCACATCGCGTCCTATAATCAATAAATTCTTCTTCTTCTTCTTCTTCTTCTTCTTCTTCTTTGTCTTGTCTTTTCAGGACCTATGCGAACATGGCCTTCCACGTCTCCCTATTTCTGGTGGCTCTGAACACACTTTCTCCTGTACACCACGCAACCCTCATTCTGTCATCCACCTGCTCAGGCCCGTCAAATATGTTATTCGCTGCTTTCCTCTGTCTCTTTTTCCTTCTATCTGGCCCGTTAGTATCAGGTTCTCCAAGCTCTCCTTCCTCATTGCATGTCCCAGAAACTTTAGTTGTCTCTTTCTGATGCTCAATATTAATTTCCTTTTTGTTTCCATCCTTTCCAAAATCTCATCATTGCATCTATGTTCGGTCCACGATGTCCACAGCATCCTTCTGTAGAACCACATTTCAGCTGATTCCAGTTTTTCCTTCATCTTTGATGATATTGTCCATCGTTCACTACCATATTAAAGAACTGACATCATATAGCAATCTAGTTGTCTCTTCTTTGTTTCTATTGAAAGTTCCCTCTCTCTTAATGCTTTACTCAACTTCTGGAACGCGTCATTCGCCAGGCCAATTCGCCTTTGGATCTTTGTGTCGCATATTCTGTTATAACACTTCTCAGGCATTTAAATTTTTGTACCTGCTTGATTTTAGTATCCCCCACCTGTATATGGCATTTTGGGCTGCCCTTTTTGCTGATGACTATGCATTCGGTTTTCTTGCAGTTTATTTGTAGTCCTTTCTTGTCACTCTCTTCAGCTAACTTCTGTAGGAGATCTTGTAGTTTCCTTTCCGTTTCTTCTGTCAGCACTGTATCATCTTTTACATGAACTAAATAACACCGGCAAATTTATATTATCAACACAATATTACTGTAGCGAAATATTCCTGCCTCTTAATACTCTACTCAGCTTCTGGAATGCGTCTTGTTTGTATTTTAAATGCCCATAAAATTGTTGTATGTCCTACCTCTGTAAGCGGGTCTGGCTATGTATAGCACTTAACTGACTCACTGGCTGAAGAGCAACAATTCTGTATCTTTATATTAAATTATTGCCTGGAATTTTCTAATGAGTGTACCAGAATTCCTTTTAATCATTCCTAGTTTCGTTTTATTGTTGGAATACTAATTGCGTGACAATAACCTTTGCACAATATTCACGTCATTAAATTTTGAAATTTTGTGAAATTAAATTTTGAAATTTTGTAAAATTCATACGGAAATACTTCATAGGATATGGAATTTGAGATAGAAAAAAAAAAAGAAATGAAGCCATAACAATACACCACAAGCTGCCGTAGGTCTTCCTGCAAACTTGGTAGGTAGTGCGAACATAGCATAAATCAAATAATAATAATAATAATAATAATAATAATCTGTAGAAAAGCAAAACAGTAGCCAAGAACCAACTATTGCGGCAAAAAATATGAAAATGAAAGCCAAAGATAAAGCTCTTGAAAAGATGAAACAGCGCTGGCAAGACAAACCTCTGCATGGCCAATATCCAGTACGTGCCAATAAATCTAATGTTGACAAAGTTAATACTCATCGATGGTTACGTGCATCTGGATTAAAGTCTGAAACTGAAGGATTTATACTTGCAGCACAAGATCAAAGTCTTTTCACGAGAAACATTCAGGCAAATATTATGCATAATAATATGGATCCAATTGATATATGGTGAAGACCTCTTCTGCGATTCATAGTGTATTCTGTCCATCCCAATTTTCTGTAGTTAGAATGTTTTAAATTGATTTATCTTCCAATACTGATGTTTCCTTACGCTATGATTTTATATTTAAATTCATTGGTAAATTTTCGTTGTAAGTCCCGACGCTTTTCCCTTTCAAATTTATCCAAAATAGTATTATCTCTGTGCAAATGTATATGCTGAACTCAAATCAACTGTTAGTTATTGAAGAAAATTCCCATTTTTTATCTAAATGTTCATAAAAAACGAACTATATCTTGCACTATTTTTCTCCCGTAACTCTCACGAAGTCATGTAATTAACTACAGAATGACGTACTGCGTAATGCAAGGAATTTTGGCAGATTTTTGCTCGATTTTTCTTCCTTTACTAATACTTCCGGCGATGTACTTCCGGTAATAAAATTAATGCGCTATTGTATTTCTACGCTTTTTACTTTCATAACAAGAAGTACATCGCCGGATATTTCAGTAAAGGAAGAAAAACGACCAAAATTCGACAGAAAATTCAGCCTACGTAGAACGTGATTCTGCAGTTAATTACATGACTTCGTGAGAATTAAGGGAAAGAAGAAGTGCGAGATATAGTTTTTTTATGGACTTTCAAAGCAAAAAAAGGTAAGTTTCTGCAATAACTAATTGCTGATTTGAGTTCAGCATATAAATTTGCACAGAAATAATGCTATTTTGGATAAATTTGAAGGGGGAAAAGCCGTCGGCACCTAAAACGAACATTTACCAATTCATTTAGATCTACGTTATTTATAGCTTTATATTTAACCTATTTTTTTTTTGAGTAACGTTTGGTAGTTTACAAATTATTATTATTATCAGCAGTAGTAATGATGGTAGCTGTAGTAGCAGTAGTAATAATAGTCGTATAAATAATAGAATTATTATTAGTTTTATTTATATGTCAAATTTATTATGTAAATCAATATTTTACAAAATCAGCATTAGCCAACAAATAATAGTAAGTTTTTCAGAATTTATATATATTTATATGATTATATGATTATCATATTTAAATTATACCTAATTATCTTCTTTTTTTCATTTAAAAAATTCAGTTAAAACTTTACAAAAAGTGAAAGATTTATTAATTTATATTCATACATACGTTCCTGTAATTCTTATGCACACACGCTGAAACACATATCACTACACAAAATCTTTCATGTTTCATAAGAAAACTGTTCCTCTTCAGGTGATATGTTAAAATAAAGGGGGGAAATGATTTATTTTGAAAAAATAAGATGAATTCATGTTTATTTAGAAAATTAAGGAGTGGTCGTTGGAGGAAATGCAATAGGTGTGTCAATATTGTTCAATCAAATTAAGAATTAAGTAATCACGGAGATGTATTATTTGGGATATGAAAGGTGACAAGATGGCTTGGATCTAAACACGTCACTTTTTAATTTTGTCTGGGTAAGATACATAGTTAAACCACACAATATTTAAACAGGTAGATAATTTTTAACAGCAAGTTAGATTTTTTTAAATTACTTCACGAGTAAAAGGGCTGAAATATTTGTTATAATTATGATTAAATAATATCATAGACCGAGAATGTGAGCAATGACGAGATGTTGAAAAGAATGGAAACGAAAAGGAAATTAATATTGAGCATCAGGAAAAAACAACTAAAGTTCCTCGAACATGCAACGAGGAAGGAGGGCTTGGAGAACCTGATCCTAACGAGCCAGACAGAGGGAAAAGGAGACAGAGAAAAGCAGCGGATAACATATTTAAAGGACCTGAACAGATGGATGACAGAACGGGGGCTGCGAGATGTTACAGGAGAAAGCGTGCTAAGAGCCACCAGGGATAGGGAGACGTGGAAAGCCGTGATCGACTACGTCCTGAAAGGACAGGGTACATAGAAGTAGAAGAAGAAGAAGAAGAAGAAGAAGAAGAAGAAGAAGAAGAAGAAGAAGAAGAAGAAGAAGAATAGTACTTGTAAAGCTTTATGGACACTTAATGTATCATAAAAGACACACTTAATGCATCATACAAGAAGTACGTAATATATATAACTTAGAATTTTTGGCATTTAAGTCAGGTAAACTCTGATAGAGACGAACTCAAAAGAACTCAATGTTAAATTGATTTGATTTAACACAATATTATAATCTAGAAAATTTTTTAGGTATTCTACAATTTCATGGGTATTACATATTTCGCAGCCCAAAACTACTGCTCGTCAGACATATATATATATATATATATATATATATATATATATATATATATATAAGATTCGTTTCGACTGGATAGCACAAGCGCAGATATGGCAGCAATACTCCATTATTAGTCCGATTTGACTATTAGAAGATCGAGAAATTAGCAACAGTTTGGCAAAATGTTTTGCTACGTTTACTACTTTAAAAAACATATTCTACGATCTGAAGAGTATTGTTTGCTATTGTTGTCAAATCCTTAAAAAAATTCCCTCTCTAAACAAATTTTGTCATGAGAAAGAAACGCTACAAATCGTGATTATTCTTGTAAAGTTGCCAAATACGATACGGAACAGACGAACAGAGGATTTCATTTCCATTTTTTTTTTGTTTGTCTAAAGGATGAAAAAAGTAACCACTTCTTTGATAGTTCATTGTTTTCGCCCACTTCTTGACAGCAACCTAACGATATTTCATTGATATGGAGACACTGTTTAGAGAACGGCATGCTTCTTTAGACTGACTGTAACCGAATTCCTATTCAAATAATGTTTAATTTAGAAAAGTGAATATTTTCTCTGTCTAGTCTCCTTTTCGTTTTTTGGGAACCTTTTTTTTTTCTTTTTTTCTTACACTTGCTCGACAAAAAAAGGCAGAACGAATGTCTCAATATCTCCCCATTTTATTATTTTTCATCCCCACCCAATTTCGTTGCTTTGATGTGTTCCAGTGCATTACAGTTGACGTGAGAGAAAGGGGTTATTATCTACGAACAGAATAATTAGGTTGGGTTGAAAGAATGGATTACGACTATCGTAAATTTCGGCTTAAAAGTTGACCTCAAAATTCTGAGTTTGGTTTATAGCTCCCGCTTAGGTTGACCCCCATATATACCGTAGGCTACCAGTGGGCCTAAAATTAGGCATACCACGAAATGAATTTAGGCTATAGTATACGAAAACTTGTACCAAAACTACATAAGACCAACTCACTAATCTATACATTGAGACATGAATCGTTATAACTTTTTATATCCGTTTTATAGCAAATAACACACAGCATACACATATGTACCGTACATTGTATCTTTAAAAGTTAGAGAACATTTAAATTTACTCAGACCTACTGATAAACGGATAAAAGCTAACATCAGTCAGTTAAGTGCCATACGTGTTACACGCTTTGGGCAATCATGTCTCGAAAGAGACATGACTGATTCGGCAGAAGATTTTCTATCCTGCTCTTTAAACTATATCTGAAGGATGAAGAGACGGATTGTATTGATAAGTAGTAATTAGTGGGGGATCAGTTTATTACATAATAACAATTGATAAGTAATAATTAGTGGGGGATCAGTTTATTACATAATAACAATAGAAAACTGATCACCCATTTTTTGCCCAGTAGAGGCCTTACATATGTTTCCAACTATTATCTTCAGTCACTCGAAAGAGATATGACTGACTGGGCAGAAGATTATCCCGCAGTTTATTGCCATTGCTTTCTGCAGTAGACTGGTTGCCAACCAAGGCTATAGAATGCAGTCTGTCTTATTATGTAACCCATAATTGGAGGGAAGAGACGGATTAATACATTTCCCAAGGATATTTGTGCGTTAGTGAATGCAACAGATTCAACTGGCATTCGAACTCGGCTTACCGATTTGTCATTCCGAGTCGATATCTGCTGCACAACAAGTACAGTGGATTTCTAACAAAAGAGCTAGAAAATCAGCTTGCTCATTCTATTGCTGAAGCAACCTGACTCTTTTTTGGCATGATCTTTACAAGAGTCAGATTAGATTCAACACGAAAGATTTCTACCATATTTGAGGGCATTGCGATCCGAACTTACCAACTTTGATTAAAGGTCAAAATATTTTAGGCTGCCTTTATAGACACAACATCACAAAACTAACAAACAGGCACAACGTCACAAAACTAACAAACAGGCGCAACGTCACAAAACTATCAAACAGGCGCAACGTCACAAAACTATCAAACAGGCACAACGTCACAAAACTATCAAACAGGCACAACGTCACAAAACTAACAAACAGGCACAACGTCACAAAACTATCAAACAGGCGCAACGTCACAAAACTATCAAACAGGCACAACGTCACAAAACTAACAGGCGCAACGTCACAAAACTATCAAACAGGCACAACGTCACAAAACTATCAAACAGGCGCAACGTCACAAAACTATCAAACAGGCACAACGTCACAAAACTATCAAACAGGCGCAACGTCACAAAACTATCAAACAGGCACAACGTCACAAAACTAACAAACAGGCGCAACGTCACAAAACTATCAAACACGCACAACGTCACAAAACTATCAAACAGGCGCAACGTCACAAAACTAACAAACAGGCACAACGTCACAAAACTATCAAATAGGCACAACGACACAAAACTATCAAACAGGCGCAACGTCACAAAACTAACAAACAGGCACAACGTCACAAAACTAACAAACAGGCGCAACGTCACAAAACTATCAAACACGCACAACGTCACAAAACTATCAAACAGGCGCAACGTCACAAAACTATCAAACAGGCACAACGTCACAAAACTATCAAACAGGCGCAACGTCACAAAACTATCAAACAGGCGCAACGTCACAAAACTAACAAACAGGCGCAACGTCACAAAACTATCAAACAGGCGCAACGTCACAAAACTATCAAATAGGCACAACGTCACAAAACTATCAAACAGGCGCAACGTCACAAAACTATCAAATAGGCGCAACGTCACAAAACTAACTAACAGGCGCAACGTCACAAAACTATCAAACAGGCACAACGTCACAAAACTATCAAACAGGCGCAACGTCACAAAACTCAAACAGGCACAACGTCACAAAACTATCAAACAGGCACAACGTCACAAAACTAACAAACAGGCGCAACGTCACAAAACTATCAAACAGGCACAGCGTCACAAAACTATCAAACAGGCACAACATCCCCAAACTATCAAACAGGCACAACGTCACAAAATTATCCAACAGGCGCAAAGTCAAAAAACTATTCTACACTCCTGCTTTTCCCTTTGCAAATATTCAAATTAATTATATCTGTTCATTACTTCCATTAGTGTAGATTTTTAGGTAAGACACGCTAGCAGTACTTCAACGGAGTCGAATCACCCACATTTTCCCAGTCTTCAAAATTTAATAATAAAGTTAACTTTTACCCAAGACCTGTTAGTTTCTGGAAAAGACTCACGTGTGGATTAGTCCTGTCACGAATCAACATCACCTATCTTCCTTATCATCATAATTTAAACATTTTCTTCAATTAATATCAAAGGGCATATTCAACCAAAAGCTCTAACACTAATCTTCTGTCTTGAGTACCTGTCGAGTTAGGGAACTTATAGACTAGAGAAAGTTTGTCTAATAAACCGTTTACTTTTGTCGTGAGTTTAAAGGTTCCTTGCTACCGCCGTAATGTTATCTTTACAAAACTAATTCTTGTATGATTTTTACTCCTTATCTTCTTTGTAGATAGAATAGTTCGTTGTCATGTCTCGTATGTAGAGTTCAATGTATGGTTATACATTAACTTTTACTATTGACTAGCAGAGGAATAATCCTGTGTACCTTGATATATACCGCCAATACGTTCAATACTTTCTTAACATTTAAAATTACGTTTCGTTTCATAACATTTTTCCTATTTTTCAGATTTATCAGATTTATCAGAAACCCACTTCCTCCTTCTCATTATTATTATTATTAACCAGAGACCTAAGGTCAGAAATACCTTCATGGCACCTTTCATTGATTATTATTATTATGTCATTTTTCGTCATAATTCGATTTCTGCTACTGTCGCATTACCTACCAAAAGACCTAAGGCAGATTGTGGTGTGTTGTTATGGCTCCATTTCATGTTATCTATCTCCCGTAACATCCATAGCGTTACATAGACAAAGTTCTGCTTAGTGTGTGGGCTGTACTTAACAAGACAATTTTTTGTATATCTCTTAAGCTGGGGTTTCCAGGGATTCTTTCCAAGTCATTTGTTCCATTTTTATCATTCCAAGAGCACCTACTATGACTGGTACGATTCTTGTTTCAATTTCCACATTTTTTCTATTTCAATTTCCAGGATTTATATTTTGACAGTTTTTCTAATTCCTTGGTTGCTATGTTACAATCCGCTGGACAAGCCATATCAATTAATAGGCAAGTTTTTCTTTCTGGTTTTTAACAAACATGTCCGTTCTATTGGCTTCAATTTTTCTGTCTGTGTAGATGGTGTCTTTCCATAGAATTGTGACATCTATTTCTGTTACCGGTGTTGGATGATATTCATACCAGTCCTCTTCTGCCTTTTTTACGGGGTATGTATAGACGGTCTACATCAGACATTAGATGTTGAATCTTATGCTTAGAAAGAATCTTTCTTGTCTTAGAATCCATTCGTCTGATGCTTAGAGTACAGTTCAAGATGCTGAAACTATATTAGACCACTGGGATGGCAAGGTTTTTAATGGCCATAATTATGTTCTGAGAATTCATTTCAGTTTTTAATATATGTCGTACCCTTGTATAGTACTCTTTACGCATTATTTGTTTCATTTTGTATCGGGAATTCTTTCACTCTCGTTTACACTTAAGTATTTATAAGCTTCTTTTATTATTATTATGTCATTTTTTCATCATATTTCGATTTCTGTTTTGGTCTCACTACCAACCAAGTCTGCGGGGAGACCTAAGGCAGGTCGTGGCGTGTTGTTATGACTCCATTTCATGTTTTTCTATCTTCCCTATCATCCCTAGCATTACATAGATAAAGTTTTCTTTAATGTGTGGGCTGTACTTAATAAGACAATTTTTTGTATATCTCTTAAGCTTGAGTTTCCAGGGATTCTTTCAGTGTGTTGTTTTGTTCCATTTTTTATCATTCCAAGTGCACCTACTATCACTGGCACAACTCTTGTTTTCAATTTCCACATTTTCTCTATTTCAATTTCCAGGTCTTTATATTTTGACAGTTTTTCAAATTCCTTGATTGCTATGTTACAATCCGCTGGACAAGCCATATCAATTAATAGACAAGTTTTCTCCTTCTGGTTTTTAACAATAATGTCTGGCCTGTTTGCTTCGATTTTTCTGTCTGTGTAGATGGTGTAATCCCATAGAATGGTTACATCTTCTATTTCTGTAACCGGTGCTGGATGATGTTCATACCAGTGTTTGCTTATATATTTTCCATAGTTTGTCCACATTGTTTGGTGTAAATAATGCCCTAATCTATCGTGGCGATTTTTATATTCATTTGGAGCAAGCACAGAACAGCCTGAGATTAGGTGGTCTATTGTTTCTTGGTGTTTATCACAAAACCTGCATTTTGGATCCATATTATTATGCATAATATTTGCCTGAAAGTTTCTAGTGAAAAGACTTTGGTCTTGTGCTGCAAGAATAAAGCCTTCAGTTTCAGACTTTAATCCAGATGCACGTAACCATCGATGAGTATTAACTTTGTCAACATTGGATTTATTGTCACGTTCTGGATATCGGCCATGCAGAGGTTTGTCTTGCCAGCGCTGTTTCATCTGTTCAAGAGCTTTATCTTTGGCTTTCATTTTCATATTTCTTGCCGCAATAGTTGGTTCTTGGCTTCTGTTTTGCTTTTCTACAGAATCTACTAACTGTAAATCTTGTTTGTATTTACTGCCTTCTTTTATTATTGAATATTTTTCTTTCTTTCTTCGTGATGCCTTACTAATTGTATCATCCAATCCTTTGTTGTTTCTATGTATGTTAGTAAGCCAATAGTTGTTGTCTTGTATGACAATTCCAGCTGAATTATTATTATTATTATTATTTCCTTTGACTGCTGTTGTATATACATTTCTTTCCGTTTACCAATCAGAGACCTAAGGTCAGAAAGCGCTTCATGATCTTTGTAATTTGAGAAATTTTTGAAGGTCTTACGATCAGCAGGAACTGTCATGTCAGTATGAAAGAACATTCTGTTCGTGTCTTTCCTCACGATATCTGAGTGATTAGCTTTTATTGTTTCTGTCTGTGTGTATTGTAAAGTTCAATAAAATTGTTCCAGGTCCTATCACTCTAACCGAGTTTGGGTGAAGTCCATTTGCAGTTTCCTTTATAAAAATGTGGCATACTTTTTCGTGAAGATATTGGCCTGCTATAGATTATCAATTGTTTCTGAATATTATTATTATTGTACTAATACTAATACTATTAATAATAACCCATATTTATTATGCCCACTCCATTACTTATAAATCCTAATTTCGATTTTATCATATTCTGCCAGTGTTAATTATCATACCATCAAGAATACACGTCACTGTTATCATGAATTTATTGATGCTATGGTGTAGTACAGTGTTCAGTTTAGCTTGTCTACTTGGTGATTAATATTTGTTGTGGATTCCGGTTGAGGAACCGCACAAAATAATAAACAACAAAAACAGATACAGAAATAGAAAAAGTAGGTTATATTGAACGTAATATACAAACTGGAACGCGGGTTAGTCAATTTAGGAATACTATTAGTAGAAATAAATATATACAAATCATGAAGTGAAATAATATGACCGGGTAACTTATTCTAGCTGAGTGGAGCTGAGAGTAACTGCAACTCCAACTAAACAAGTACTTACAATTCGGTATTTACCAACCTTTCCACGCAAGGTTAGATGTGACACAAGGTCTTTTTATAGTGGGTTTTCTCGGCCATATAGCCAGGCCAAAAAATGTCTGTCTATTTTTCCCCAGTCGTGATTCTACCCTTCGGCGGAACCACGACTGGGTTAGTGCTCTCTACTCGGAAGCAGAGAGCGCCCTCTACCCGAAGGCAGAGTGCTGACAGTGTCATTGTCGCAACAGCAGAGGCAAATGCCAGCTGGTTTACAACTCTAGTAATTTACTAAGCGCAGCTTAGATATGGCACAAGGCCGAAAGTATGGAGCGCCCAGTGAGGATCGAACTCAGTACTAAATTGCAATAGTTCTAGCAAGACAAGCTTGTTAACCATTACACCACCTCGATATGCTCCAAGTGCTTACAACCCTATATTTAGTTTTCCCTCCCAGTAAGGGCAACATGTGACACATGGTCAGTTATGACTGGGATTTCCGTGTTATATGGCCCGGCCAAAAAATGTCTGTCTATTTTTGCCCAGTCGTGCTTCTACCCTTCGTCGGAACCACGACTGGGTTAGTGCTCTCTGCTCGGAAGCAGAGAGCGCCCTCTACCCGAAGACAGAGGGCTGACAGTGTCATAGTCGTAACAGCAGAGGCAAATGCCAAGTGCTTACAACTCAGCTGTTCTCTCTATAGGCAGGATATTCTATGTACACTCAGTCAAGTCCTTTATTATGTACAAAGGGGCGATCCCACAACACTATTAAATAGTGAGTTCAATCCTCAGCCGGAGCTTCGGACAATATTCTTTATTCAGTACACAAATAAAATCGGACATATGTAGAATGTATATTAACTCGCAGAAACGTCATTCCCGAAAATGGTTAAAACTGATAAAATTTAAGAACAAAAAATACATGAGAAAATAATCTTTATCTCGAATAAATTGGTTTAAGTACCAGAGGAATGTATGATGTACTGATCTGTTAAATAGCTATTTCAATCAGAAAAACGAAACAAAAAAAAAAGCCGACAGTTATTTAGATTTATAAAATGATAGATTAACTACATAAGACTATTTTTTATTTACTTATATTTAAGATTTACGAATTATTGAATATGTAATTACTTTTCACTTTGTTTTGGTCAGTCGCTCGATACCACAGCCTTATTCCGTGTACAATCCGAATCGAAAGCTCGTTTTTCTTTCTTTTAATTATATTGAGCATTTAATAATATGGTACTAATATTCTTTTTATGCTTTTAATTTTCTTAAAATTACCCACATGTTCAGATGTAGATAGAAGTAGATATATCAGTCGAGCAAGAAGAAAAAAGTTCATGACATCAAAAAAATAATTCGAATAACAGAGATGTACATTTTTCAGATCGAAAGATGTCGGCTTGAATGTCCTCAAAATTTCTCGAGTGGAAAGAATGTTTTCAGCATCTCCAAAGAAAAGAGAAAAAGAAACTGAGTTTTTTTTTCTAAATGAGAAATTGCGTTTTTCATTTATCATTTTACAGTTACTTTTAAAATCAATCAAAGTTTGCTGTGCTAAATTATGGTCGCTGCGAACATCTCATATGCGAAAATTTCCAAGAGAAACAAAGTTTATCTAAACTTATTTATAAATGGAACTTTGTCTGTCTGTGTGTGAGTGTCTGTGTGTGTGTGTATCTGTTACCTATAGACACCGAAACGGCTGAACCGATTTTCTTGAAAATTTACACAGTTGTGTTATAAGCGTCTGCGAATGTTCTTAGCTAGGTTTTGTGTCGAGGTACCCCTGATAAATATTGAAAATCGATAATCGAAAAAATCCCTTTATAGAAGGATTGGTCCGATTTCAATCAAATTTGATACACTCATAGACAAAGACATAAGAAACGATATTCAGAAGTTTCAAGGTTGCAGTTCTTACAATAGTGCAGAAAATTTGATATCGATACTAGGAAATCAAGATTTGACTTGCACCCATTCATTTTTCTTTCAGTCTACGGTTTCGATTTAACTGGAAACAACTATTGCTTTTTAATCTTTATTGCCAACATCCAAAAAGTCTGAGCTCCAGGACCATGGATTAGTTTTAAAACTTTCATTACACCCGAGCAATGCCGGGCTATACTGCTTGTTATTCATAATGTAAATTTCATCCTGATAAAATAAACCAAATAATAAAGCAGACTGATATCATCAGACCAGGAAAAGGTCCCAACTCTTAATCACACACACACACACACACACACACACACACACACACACACACACACACACACACATACTCCTTGCAATTAATGACAGCTGCAGAGAGGCACGGACTCACTGGGACAGACACACGCTCCTCTGCCATTCTGAAGATGAGATTTTGATCTCAAAATATTAATGTACAATAAATAGGTGATACCCAAATGCTTCTGTACCTTCCTTTATTTTACTAAACGCATTGTGACAGCCTTCTAAATCATTACAATTTTAAAGTAAGGTTGATGTAAATTAAAACTGGGTGTGTTATTAAGCTTATTATGATTTAAGGATAGATATCAGTACATGTAACTACATAGAACATTCTTTAGTGGATTAGACAGACTAAACTATCGCCCGGTTCCTACTCCACCCACGTCTATTGAACAGGTGTAGACGCTCATCCCTTGTTCCCTGTTTAGGATGTGGTTTCCGGATTTCTCTTTTCCCGTCTTTTCACTCTTTTCTTTCATTCTTTTTCCTCAATTGAAGTAGATAGACTAAACTATCGCCCGGTTCACACTCCACCCACGTCTATTGAACAGGTTAAGAGGCTCATCCCTTGTTCCCTGTTTAGGATGTGGTTTCCGGCTTTCTCTTTTCCCACCTTTTCACTCTTTTCTTTCATTTTTTTCCTCAATTGTAGCAGATAGACTAAACTATCGCCCAGTTCACACTCCACCCACGTCTATTGAACAGGTTAAGAGGCTCATCCCTTGTCCCTGTTTAGGATGTAGTTCCCGGCTTTCTCTTTTCCAATCTTTTCATACATACGTAGCCCCCTGATATGATTAAAAATATATATATATATATTCAATAAAAGTTTAAGTAATAAGAAATGTTTAAGCCTAAAGACTCAGTGATACACAGTCGTCTATTTAAATACAAGAGTACCGACAAATTATACGCAAAGCACTTTGAGAAAATAGTTTTTTTGAAATTTGGGAAATGGATTGTGTCCAGCTTATTTGACATGAATACAATATATCCGGAGCAAACTCTATGAGATAAAGAAGACTAACCATATTCCAAATGCTATTAAGAATGGCTTCTCTCTTTTATAGACAGTAATTAGTATAATATATATAGTTAGAGCAACCAAATTCACGCGACAATTCTACTCCATCACTTTCTTTTCTCGCGCTTCTCGCCTGTGAAACTCCCGTCCATATGTTTGCTTTCCTGACGGCTAAAACCTCTAAGAATTTAAATGCAAAGTCAATTCCCATCTCTTATCGGCTCAACTTCTGCCCTTTCCACATCACCTCGTGTAACTTGTGTTTTTCCTTTCTCTCTACCTTCGCAACTGTCTTCACTCTTGTGTTCACATCACTTCTCTTGCCGTTTCTCTTTTGCCCCTTGTATCTGGCTCGTCTTTGTCTTCACTCTCTCCATATCTGAAACTGTAACACTTATGTAGCCCCCTGCACATCAGTGGTGGTACCACCTTGCTTAGAGTGAAATGATTAAAAGAAAAAATGGGAGGAATTTGAACTTTTAAAATCCAATAAAATGATGAACATACCATTATATTTTTCCCTTTCATTTTCCCTAGTCTTTAATCTATTGACAATCGAAGAGGAATTATTTCATTGATGAAGGCCTGAGAATGAAATGATTGAAAACATCACCAAAAAAGACGATACAATACAAATCAATTCCTAAATATTGGAATTTGTTTCATCGCCATTACTATCCTTTTACATAAAACGCATAGTAAACAGTCTGATTAAAAATATGTCAGTCAGTTAAGTGCCATACGTGATACACGCTTGGGCGATCATGTCTCGAAAGAGACATGACTGACTGGGCAAAAGATTATCCCGCAGTAGGTTGCCATTGCTTTCTGCGGTAGATTGGTTGCCGACCAAAACTATAGAACCCAATCTGTCCTGCTATTTAACCCATAACTGGAAGGAAGAGACGGATTAATACCTTTCCCAAGGGTATTTGCGCGTAAATGAATACAATGGATTCAGCTGGAATTCGAACTCGGCTCCCCGGCTTCTCGGTCCGAGCCGATAAATCATTTTGAAATGTATTTCTTGGCAATCACATCGGATTATTTGTCTGTCTCCCTCGTCGTTATTGTTTCGTTTATCGCTCTCTCACTCTGTCTCTCTCACTGTTGTACTGCTTTTCATTCTGCATGTAGTAACAGGAGAAAAAAAAAAGAAAAGCAATAACAAAACCGTTAATAAGAAAAATTTAAAGAAAATAAATAACATCAATAGCGATAATAATACGAAGAGAAGCAATAAGAACAACAGCGATAATAATAATAATAATAATAATAATAATAATAATAATAATAATAATAATAATATGGATGATGCAATTAGTTAAAAACATGAAAACAGAGAGAAAAAATATTCAATAATGAAAAAAGGCAGTAAATACAAACAAGATTCACATTTAGGAGGTTATGTAGAAAAGCAGAACAGTAGCCAAGAACCAACTACTGCGTCAAAATATATGAAAAAAAAAAGCTAAGGATAAAGCAATTGAACAGATGAAACAACGCTGGCAAAACAAACCTCTGCACGGCGAATATCCAGAACGTGCCAATAAATCCAATGTTAATAAAATTAATACTCATCGATGGTTACGTGCATCTGGATTAAAGTCTGAAACTGAAGGCTTTCTTCTTGCTGTGCAAGACCAAAGTTTTTCACTAGGAACTTTCAGGCAAATATTATACATAATAATGTGGATCCAAAATGCAGGTTCTATGATAAATACCAAAACACCATCGACCATCTAATCTCAAGATGTTCTGTACTTGCACCAAATGAATATAAAAATTGTCACGATAGATTAGGGCATTATTTACACCGAACAATGTGAAAAAACTATGGAAAATATATAAACAAACACTGGTATGACCATCACCCAGCACCGGTTACAGAAATAGTAAAGGTCACCATTCTATGGGATTATACCATCTATACAGACAGAAAAATTGAAGCAAATAGGCCGGACATTATTGTTAAAAACCAAAACGAAAAAACTTGTTTATTAATTGATATGGCTTGTCCAGAGAATTGTAACATAGCACCCAAGGAATTCGAAAAACTGTCAATAAATATATACCTGGAGATTGAAATAGAAAAAAATGTGGGAACTGAAAACAAGTATCATACAAGTAAGAGAAGTTACACTTGGAATGATAAAAATGCAACAAACTCCATCTTAAGGGATGTACAAAAATTGTTTTGTTAAGTACAGCCCACACACTAAGGAAAAGTTTGTCTATGTAATGCTAGGGATGATAGGGAAGATAGAAAAACATGAAATGGAGTGATAACAGCACACCACAACCTGCCTTAGGTTTTCTTGTCGATTTGGTAGGTAGTGCGACCATAGCAGAAATAGATTTATAATGAAAATGACATAATAATAATAGTAATAATAATAATAATAGGAAGAAGAAGAAGAAAAGAATAAAAAGAAGTAGAAAAAGAAGAAAGAATGTAATAACTGCAATAGTGATTATGATATTAATATTATTATTATTATTATTATTATTATTATTGATGATGATAATTAAGAAGAGGTAGAACAATAACAAAAAGGAAAGCAATAAAGACAATAGCAATAATAATAATAATGATAATAATAATAATAGAAAAATGTGGAAACTGAAAACAAGAATCGTGCCAGTGATAATAGGTGTACTTGGAACGATAAAAAAAATGGAACAAAACAACACATTGAAAGAATACTTGGAAACCCCAGCTTAAGAGATATACAAAAAATTCTCTTGTTAAGCACAGCCTACATACTAAGGAGAAATTTGTCTGTGTAACGCTAGGAATGTTAGGGAGATATGAAAAAACATGAAATGGAACCATAAAAGCACACCACGACTTGCCTTAGGTCTTCCTGCAGACTTGGTAGGTAGTGCGAACATAGCAGAAATAAAATTATGAAAAAAAATGACATAATAATAATAATAATAATAATAATAATAATAATAATAATAAATTAATAATAATAATAATAATTCACCAGCTAGATCTACAACCGTATATTTAAAGAAAGAAAAAATAAAATGGTCTCGTGAGGAGTACAAAGTCGTTATGACTGCATTTCATGAAGCGTTACTCAAACCTCAAAAAAACATGACTCGCCAAACATATGACATTTGGCGTGAAAAAGTTGGTCAAGCAAATAGAAAGTATATTGACGAAAATAAATTGGCCAGTGTACGTAGGTACATTATTCGTAATAACCGACTAACAGAGGCCGAAATTCATGAAATTAAAAGAATTGTAACAAGAAGAGTCGAATCAACAAAATATGAAAAGGAACCGGAACCAGAAATAAAAAGTAATAACATCAAACAAATCACAGGTCATAATGTAGAAACCGTGAAACACGCAAATCAATGCGAAGATAATGATGTAAGTTTAAAAGTGCTGGAAAGGTGTGATCTGAGTCTGAGTCAGTTAAAAGACAAAAATAAAACGAGTTCAGAACACATCGAAGATAATTATTTGACGGAAAATAAGAACAATATACAGGAAGCCAAGATAGAAATAAAAAACCATCTAAGTCAAATACAAAATATTACAATGGAGGAACGTGAACAGCTCCCAAAATTACTACCAACAAAACATAACCTCCGTACTATTAAACTCTACAATGCAGCACTGAAATCAATACTGGATGAAGACCCTCATACAAATGTTAACGAAATAATATATGCATCAGCATCAGCAACAGCAGCAACAAAAAAATTAAATATCAAAATAAAAACAAGGCAGTCTCGTAGACGTGAAGTTCCACCTTGGAAAAGAAAAATAGAAAAAGAAATAGAACAACTTAGAAGTGAAATATCAATATTTGATGAACAGATAAATATAAGAACTAGGAAAAGCAGAAGAGCCGTAAAAAAATATAACATCAAGAATGAAAATGACGTCTTATCAAATAAAGAAAAAATAAAGCAAAAAATCCAGCTGAAGGCTCAAAGAATAAGACGCTATGAGAAAAGTGCAAGATTTTACAGACAAAACAAGATTTTTCAGACTGATACAAAGAGATTTTACAGGGAAATAGGTAAAAAAAGAATTGAAGTGACAGGACCCCCCAGAATGGAAGAAGTCACACAGTTCTGGGAAAAGATATGGGCTTGCCCTAAAGAACTTAGCAAGGAAGTACATTGGATTACGCAAGAGACAGAACGAATGAAAAATAAACCCGAACAGACATGGTCTGGAATTACAGAAGATGATGTTAAATATGCACTAAAAAAAACACACAATTGGAAATTCCCAGGCATTGATAAAATTCCTAACTTTTGGCTATATTATTTAAGCGCATCACATAAAAAACTAGCCAAAGAACTTCAAGAAATGGTTGACGATCCCACTAAAATTCCTGCATGGTTGACAAAAGGAATTACATTTCTTCTACCCAAGAATGGTGACACAAAAAATTCGAAAAACTACAGACCAATTACATGTCTTCCGACAACATATAAACTATTAACATCTATTTTAACAAAGCAGACATATTTATTCTTAGAAAGAAATGACATGTTACCGCTTGAACAAAAAGGGTGCAAACGTGGCTGTTATGGTTGTAAAGACCAATTGCTGATTAACTAAATGATCTTGGAAAACTGCTACAGTACAAAGAAAAATCTTAGTACAGCCTGGATAGACTATCGAAAGGCATTCGATAGTGTGCCACATGACTGGATTTTAAAGACTTTAAATATATACAAGATATCGCCCGTCATCATCAGTTTCATCAAACAGTGCATGTCTATATGGAAAACAACCCTTTACCTCAATCATATAAATGGAACCTATAAGTCTGATGAAATAAACATCAAAAGAGGTATATTTCAAGGTGATTCTTTATCTTCCTTACTATTCTGCATATCATTAATAGCACTAACCATTCAACTTAATAAGACAGAATGTGGTTATAAAATAGGACAAAAGAAAATAAGCCATCTATTTTACATGGATGACTTGAAGTTATATGCTAAGAATGATAATGAACTGGAAGGTCTTCTGCAAACTGTAAAATGCTTCAGCGAAGACATTGGAATGAAATTTAATTTGAATAAATGTGCTAAAGCTACAGTTTTACGTGGATCAATACAAGAAACATCCTCAATTAGCCTAGACACTGCTGTAACAATAAAAGAATTGAAACCAGAAGAAGCTTATAAATACCTAGGTGTAAATGAGAGCGAAAACATTCACCAGAAAAAAATGAAAGAAATAGTGCGTAAAGAGTACTATAGAAGGCTACGAATGATATTAAAAACTGAATTAAATTCACAGAACAGAGTTATGGCCATTAATAGCCTTGCAATCCCAGTTGTCCAATATAGTTTTAACATCTTAAACTGGACTCTAAACGACATCAGGCGAATGGATGCTAAAACAAGAAAGCTTCTTTCTAAGCATAAGATGCATCATCCAAAGGCTGATGTAGACCGTCTATACATACCCCGTAAAGAAGGTGGTAGATGTCTTATTCAGCTGGAATTGTCATACAAGACAACAACTATTGGCTTACTAACATACATAGAAACAACAAAGGATTGGATGTTACAATTAGTAAGGCAACATGAAGAAAGAAAGAAAAAATATTCAATAATAAAAGAAGGCAGTAAATAAAAACAAGATTTACAGTTAGTAGATTCTGTAGAAAAGCAAAACAGTAGCCAAGAACCAACTATTCCGGCAAAAAATATGAAAATGAAAGCCAAAGATAAAGCTCTTGAAAAGATGAAACAGCGCTGGCAAGACAAACATCTGCATGGCCAATATCCAGTACGTGCCAATAAATCCAATGTTGACAAAGTTAATACTCATCGATGGTTACGTGCATCGGGATTAAAGTCTGAAACTGAAGGATTTATACTTGCAGCACAAGACCAAAGTCTTTTCACGAGAAACTTTCAGGCAAATATTATGCATAATAATATGGATCCAAAATGCAGGTTTTGTGATAAACACCAAGAAACAATAGACCACCTAATCTCAGGCTGTTCTGTGCTTGCCCCAAACGAATATAAAAATCGCCACGATAGAGTTGGGCAATATTTACATTGGGCAATGTGCAAACATTATGGAAAAGCTGTAAACAAACACTGGTATGAGCATCATCCAGCACCGGTTACAGAAATAGAAGATGTAACCATTCTGTGGGATTACACCATCTACACAGACAGAAAAATTGAAGCAAACAGGCCAGACATTATTGTTAAAAACCAGAAGGAGAAAACTTGTCTATTAATTGACATGGCTTGTCCAGCGGATTGTAACATAGCAACCAAGGAATTTGAAAAACTGTCAAAATATAAAGACCTGGAAATTGAAATAGAAAAAATGTGGAAATTGAAAACAAGAGTTGTGCCAGTGATAGTAGGTGCACTTGGAATGATAAAAATGGAACAAAACAACACATTGAAAGAATCCCTGGAAACCCCAGCTTAAGAGATATACAAAAAATTGTCTTATTAAGTACAGCCCACACACTAAGGAAAACGTTATCTATGTAATGCTGGGGATGATAGGGAAGATAGAAAAACATGAAATGGTGTCATAACAACACGCCACTACCTGCCTTAGGTCTCCCCGCAGACTTGGTTGGTAGTGAGACCAATGCAGAAATCGAAATATGATGAAAAATGACATAATAATAATAATAATAGACGTAGACGTGAAGATCCACCTGTCTCGTAGACGTGAAGATCCACCTTGGAAAAGAAAAACAGAAAAAGAAATCGAACAACTTAGAAGTGAATTATCAATACTGGATGAGCTGAGTAGAGGAATAAATGTAAGAACTAGGAAAAGCAGAAGAGCCGAAAGAAAATATAACATCAGGAATGAAAATGAAGTCTTATCAAATAAAGAAAAAATAAAGCAAAAAATCCAACTGAAGGCTCAAAGAATAAGACGCTATGAGAAAAGTGCAAGATTTTACAGACAAAACAAGATTTTTCAGACTGATACAAAGAGATTTTACAGGGAAATAGGTAAAAAAAGAATTGAAGTGACAGGACCCCCCAGAATGGAAGAAGTCACACAGTTCTGGGAAAAGATATGGGCTTGCCCTAAAGAACTTAGCAAGGAAGTACATTGGATTACGCAAGAGATAGAACGAATGAAAAATAAACCCGAACAGACATGGTCTGGAATTACAGAAGATGATGTTAAATATGCACTAAAAAAACACACAATTGGAAATTCCCAGGCATAGATAAAATTCCTAACTTTTGGCTATATTATTTAAGCGCATCACATAAAAAACTAGCCAAAGAACTTCAAGAAATGGTTGACGATCCCACTAAAATTCCTGCATGGTTGACAAAAGGAATTACATTTCTTCTACCCAAGAATGGTGACACAAAAAATTCGAAAAACTACAGACCAATTACATGTCTTCCGACAACATATAAACTATTAACATCTATTTTAACAAAGCAGACATATTTATTCTTAGAAAGAAATGACATGTTACCGCTTGAACAAAAAAGGGTGCAAACGTGGCTGTTATGGTTGTAAAGACCAATTGCTGATTAACAAAATGATCCTGGAAAACTGCTACAGTACAAAGAAAAATCTTAGTACAGCCTGGATAGACTATCGAAAGGCATTCGATAGTGTGCCACATGACTGGATTTTAAAGACTTTAAATATATACAGGATATCGCCCGTCATCATCAATTACATCAAACAGTGCATGTCTATATGGAAAACAACCCTTTACCTCAATCATATAAATGGAACCTATAAGTCTAATGAAATAAACATCAAAAGAGATATATTTCAAGGTGATTCTTTATCTCCCTTACTATTCTGCATATCATTAATAGCACTAACCATTCAACTTAATTAGACAGAATGTGGTTATAAAATAGGACAAAAGAAAATAAGCCATCTATTTTACATGGATGACTTGAAGTTATATGCTAAGAATGATAATGAACTGGAAGGTCTTCTGCAAACTGTAAAATGCTTCAGCGAAGACATTGGAATGAAATTTAATTTGAATAAATGTGCTAAAGCTACAGTTTTACGTGGATCAATACAAGAAACATCCTCAATTAGCCTAGACCCTGCTGTAACAATAAAAGAATTGTCACCAGAAGAAGCTTATAAATACCTAGGTGTAAATGAGAGCGAAAACATTCACCAGAAAAAAATGAAAGAAATAGTGCGTAAAGAGTACTATAGAAGGCTACGAATGATATTAAAAACTGAATTAAATTCACAGAACAGAGTTATGGCCATTAATAGCCTTGCAATCCCAGTTGTCCAATACAGCTTTAACATCTTAAACTGGACTCTAAACGACATCAGGCGAATGGATTCTAAAACAAGAAAGCTTCTTTCTAAGCATAAGATGCATCATCCAAAGGCTGATGTAGACCGTCTATACATACCCCGTAAAGAAGGTGGAAGAGATCTTATTCTGCTGGAATTGTCATACAAGACAACAACTATTGGCTTACTAACATACATAGAAACAACAAAGGATTGGATGTTACAATTAGTAAGGCAACATGAAGAAAGAAAGAAAAAATATTCAATAATAAAAGAAGGCAGTAAATACAAACAAGATTTACAGTTAGTAGATTCTGTAGAAAAGCAGAACAGAAGTCAAGAGCCGACTATTGCGGCAAAGAATATGAAAATGAAAGCCAAAGATAAAGCTCTTGAACAGATGAAACAGCGCTGGCAAAACAAACATCTGCATGGCCAATATCCAGTACGTGCCAATAAATCCAATGTTGACAAAGTTAATACTCATCGATGGTTACGTGCATCTGGATTAAAGCCCGAAACTGAAGGCTTTATTCTTGCAGCACAAGACCAAAGTCTTTTCACGAGAAACTTTCAGGCAAATATTATGCATAATAATATGGATCCAAAATGCAGGTTTTGTGATAAACACCAAGAAACAATAGACCACCTAATCTCAGGCTGTTCTGTGCTTGCCCCAAATGAATATAAAAATCGCCACGATAGAGTTGGGCAATATTTACATTGGGCAATATGCAAACATTATGGAAAAGCTGTAGGCAAACACTGGTATGAACATCACCCAGCACCGGTTACAGAAATAGAAGATGTAACCATTCTATGGGATTACACCATCTACACAGACAGAAAAATTGAAGCAAACAGGCCAGACATTATTGTTAAAAACCAGAAGGAGAAAACTTGTCTATTAATTGATATGGCTTGTCCAGCGGATTGTAACATAGCAATCAAGGAATTTGAAAAACTGTCAAAATATAAAGACCTGGAAATTGAAATAGAAAAAATGTGGAAATTGAAAACAAGAGTTGTGCCAGTGATAGTAGGTGCACTTGGAATGATAAAAAATGGAACAAAACAACACATTGAAAGAATCCCTGGAAACCCCAGCTTAAGAGATATACAAAAAATTGTCTTATTAAGTACAGCCCACACACTAAGGAAAACTTTATCTATGTAATGCTGGAGATGATAGGGAAGATAGAAAAACATGAAATGGAGCCATAACAACACGCCACTGCCTGCCTTAGGTCTCCCCGCAGACTTGGTTGGTAGTGAGACCAAAGCAGAAATCGAAATATGATGAAAAATGACATAATAATAATAATAATAATAATAATAATAAGATGATGATGATGATGATGATGATGATGATGATGACGATGAAGAGGTAGAAAAGGAACAAGAAGGAAAGCAATAAAGACAATAGCGATAATAATAATAATGATAATAATAATAATCTGGATTAAAGAATGAGAGTGAAGGATGTATTCATGCAGCGCAAGACCAAAGTATTTTCACTAGGAACCTTCAGGCAAATATTATACATAATAATATGGATCCAAAATGCAGGTCCTGTGATAAATACCAAGAAACAATAGACCATCTAATCTCAAGATGTTCTCTACTTGCCCCAAATGAATATAAAAATCGTCACGATAGAGTGGGGCAGTATATGCATTGAACAATATGCAAACACTATGAAAAATATGTGAACAAACACTGGTATTAACATCACCCAGCACCGGCTGCAGAAATAGAAGGTGTCACCATTCTCTGGAATCACACCATCTACACAGAGAGAAAAATTGAAGCAAATAGGCCGGACATTATTGTTAAAAACCAGAAAGAAAAAACTTGCCTATTAATTGATATGGCTTGTCCAGCGGATTGTAACATAGCAACCAAGGAATTCCAAATACTTTCAAAGTATAAGGACCTGGAAATTGAAATAAAATATTTTTGGGAAATTGAAAACAAGAATCGTGCCAGAGATAATAGGTGCACTTGGAATGATAAAAATGGAACAAAACAACACATTGAAAAAATCCCTTAAGAGATATACAAAAAATTGTCTTGTTAACTACAGCCCACAAACTAAGAAAAACTTTGTTTATGTAACGCTTGGGATGTTAGGGGAGATAGAAAAAAACATGAAATAGAGCCATAAATCAGACAACGATCTGCCTTAGGTCTTCCTGCAGACTTGGCATCTAGTACTACCAAAGCAGGAATCGAAATATGATGAAAAATGACAACACAATAATAATAATAATAATAATAATAATAATAATAATAAGCATGAAGAAGCAATATTAATATCAGTGACAATAAGAAGAAAAAGGCGAAAAAAATCAGTAAGAATAACAGTAATAATAAGCCAAAAATTGGAGAAGAAAATGAACAAAAACAAAGTAGCAAGAACAACAACAACAATAATAATAATAATAAGGAAAAGAGGAAGGAAATGAAAACAACAAAACAATATCGATAATAATAATAATAATAATAATAATAATAATAAGATCATTTCTCCATTACTCTTTTAGATAATAATAATAATAATAATAATAATAATAATAATAATAATAATAATAATCAGAAAAAGCAATAACAATATCAGTAATAAGAAGAATAAAAAGGTGAAGAAAATCTGCAAGAATGCCAATAATAATAAGACGAAAACAAAAAAAGAAAAGAAGAAAAAAAAAGAATAACGACAACAAAAACAACTACAACGATAATAATAATTTTTTCTTTGCCTCATTATTTTTACGTTCTACTTTAAATTTTAGAAATTGAAAAATTTGTCAATTTCAAAATATGTCAAAGACGTTTCTGCGGATGACCGCGGATGTCCATGTAATTTAAACTCCCAAAATCTAATGCAGCTCTTTCTGACCTCTGCACTTCTCTTGCAAAAGATTTTCATAATTTTTCTTAATTTTTTCCCCGATTTCTTCCATCCTATCATTTCCCCGCTTTTTTTTTTAAAATTTCCGCTTCCATCTCTCTTCCATTCCACTCACATTTTTCCCTTTCTTTACAATCCCATAACCACATTGGACATTATTTTCTTTCCTTTTATCTTTTATTGCCTTACTATTTTTTTCTTAAATGCAATACACTTTTCGATTCCTTTCTGTTCATTTTTATGTGTATTTCTTCTCTTACTGAAACCTCCATTTTAGTTTTATTTCAGTCTTTTATCGCCCATTTTATTTTGTTATTTTTGATTTTCTGAAAATATGTGAATTAGTCTGCATTCTGCACTTTTAATTCAGTATTAAAACGTACATTTGTTTTGTCATCCTTCTGTCCCCAGATAAAATTCTTTCTTTTTTAAAAACCTGGCGTCTTTCATTCGGTATTTCCAAATGTTAATGTTCTTTTTTCTTTATCATTTCCTTAAACCATTTTCTTCACTGTTTCTTCCATATTTTTGTTTGCATGTTTTTTAATCATTCTTGTCTGTTCCTCTCCTAACGCCATTTTAACTTTCATTCTTGAAATGTTTAAATAGTTCTTATCATATTTCGTCCTTTTTTAAATCGAAATTTATATTTCAACATTTCTGTATTCAATGTTAAATATTTGGGGATGATTGGAAAATAAAAGAAAATATATTTCTTTTTATTTTACCAACTCCTTGAAAAACGTCTTTATCCGTCTACCATTTTTATATCTTAGGTTCTCCATATTCTTCATTGCTTGCAGAACTTGTCTCAAACTGTTCCATCTATGTATTCCTCATGATATTCATTCAAGTTTCTAAAATTTTATGTCCTAAGTTTTGTAGCGAGTTCCTTTCCTTTCTGGTTCATTCAAACTTCACTTTCATAAAATCTTAATAATAGTTTTCTAACTTATATTTTTTATATATTTACGAATCCATTATATTTAACTATTTTTTTTATAATATAATATTTTCCATCTTCATGTGACATCTTTATTTTCTAACTTGATTCATTCCAAATTTTGTTTTTATCTCCATAGTGATTTTAATTTATTTATTAGAATTTTTTACAATTTTCGTTTTCAAATACATTTTCTTATTTTCCAAGCCACATACTTTCTGTGATCCAAGTACCATTCACCTTTTCTCAACCTCCATTTTGCTTAACGATAATTCTTCGCTCTATCGAGTTCACTGTCTCCGTCGTCTTCCCTGACCTATCATTTCAATAGAGTCTAGTAATCATTTCATTTTTATCTTTCTCTCTTGTTCTCTATTTTATTCAATATTTCTTTTCGTGTCTTATTCTTGCTTGATGTTCTGTTTGTTATTTGGGGTAAATTTGCTACATTTTTTTCCAATCCTTCATTTTTTTAAGCCAAAAGATTTCTTCCTTTAAACCTCATCTTTCCTTATAAGAGTTCTTTTACTCCTTCAAATGAACATTTCTGTTGTCTTTTTCTTTCATTTCTTCTTCTTCTTTTTCTTATGGTCAGTCAGTCAGTTAAGTGCCATACGTGATACACGCCTGGGCGATCATGTCTCGAAAGAGACATGACTGACTGGGCAGAAGATTATCCCGCAATAGGTTGCCATAGCTTTCTGCGGTAGACTGGTTGCCAACCAAGGCTATAGAACCCAATCTGTCCTATTATTTGACTCAGAGTTAGAGAGAAAAGATATGTATTAGATTTTAAGTGGGGGATCAGTTTATTACTTCATAACAATATAAAACTGATCCCCCACTTTATGCCTAGCAGAAGCCTAAATTATGTTTTCAACTATTATATTCAGTCAGTCAGTTAAGTGCCATACGTGATACACGCTTGCGCGATCATGTCTCGAAATGACTAACTGGGCAGATAATCTACCGCAGATTATCCCACAGTAGGTTGCCATTGCTTTCTGCGGTAGACTGGTTGCCGACCAAGGCTATAGAACCCAATCTGTTCTGTTATTTAACCCATAACTGGAAAGAATAGACGGATTAATACCTTTCCCAAGGGTATTTGGGCGTAAGTGAATGCAATGAATTCGAACTCGGCTCCCCGATTTGCCTATTCTATGAAAACAAAATGATTTATTTAAGTATATTTATTCCACGTTCCAATTTCATATAAGTTTTCAGTTTTTTTTTTAATCGTATCACCCCGAGCAAGGCTGTAACGCCACTGATGTGCAGGGGGCTACGTAATAGTGAAAAGATTGGAAAAGAGAAAGCCGGAAACCACATCCTAAACAAGGAACAAGGGATGAGCCTCTTAACCTGTTCAATAGACGTGGGTGGAGTGTGAAAAGTTTTTTCTATATACAATATCTTTCTTAACTAATTTTTTCTCTTCAGCAGTTTACGCTATCTGCTGTTAAATCCCCACAAAAAAAACGAAAAAACAAACAATTATTCAGTTTTACTAAATAATAGTAGAAAGGGTGAGATTAGTTATACTGGCAATTCTTCTTTTATGTCCTTTCAAGACGTTGGCGGTCATGGCTTTCCACATCTCCCTGTCCCTGGTGGCTCTAAGCACGATTTCTCCTGTCAGTCAGTAAGTTAAGTGCCATACGTGATACACGCTTGGGCGATCATGTCTCGAAAGAGACATGACTGACTGGGCAGAATATTATCCCGCAGTAGGTTGCCATTGCTTTCTGCAGTAGACTGGTTGCCGACCAATTTTCTAGAACCCAATCTGTCCTGTTATTTGACTCATAGCGAGAGTAGTAATTAGTGGGGGATCAGTTTATTACTTCATAACAATAGAAAACCGATCCCCCACTTTATGACCAGTAGAAGCCTTAATCATAATCCCAACTATTATATTCAGTCAGTCAGTTAAGTGCCATACGTGATACACGCTTGGGCGATCATGTCTCGAAAGAGACATGACTGACTGGGCAGAAGATTATCCCGCAGTAGTTTGCCATTGCTTTCTGCGGTAGACTGGTTGCCGACCAAGCCTATAGAACCCAGTCTGTCCTGCTATTTAACCCATAACTGGAAGGAAGAAACGTATTAATACCTTTCCCAAGGGTATTTGCGCGTAAGTGAATACAATTGATTCAAATGGAACTCGAACTCGGATCCCCGGGTTCTCGTTCCGAGCCGATATCCACTGCACCACATCGCACATCCTCACACCACGCAAATATCAAACAGTCATCCACCTGATCAGGTCCTTCAAATATGTTACCCACTGCTTTACCCTGTCTCTTTTTTCCCTCTATCAGGTTCTCCAAGCCCTCCTTCCTCATTGTATGTCCCAGGAACTTTAGTTGTCTCTTTCTGATGCTCAGTATTAATTTCCTTTTCGTTTCCATCCTTTCCAAAACCTCGTCATTGCTCACATGCTCGATCCATGACACACTCAGCATCCTTCTGTAGAAAGTGTTTCCTTTAAGTGAAAATTTGATATCCTATTTAATAAAGAAAGAATAATGCTAGTTTGCTGAGGTTCCTAAGTTCTTAGGCAACAATGAATCCGTAGTACCTCACATTCATTTTAGTTCTGGATTTTTTTTAATTTATAGTGACGCTTATTTTTTAGTTTGCTTATTTTCTAAAAGAAAAGAAAAGTATTGTGAAGGAATACGTACATTAGTCATCCACATAAAAGCCTGTTTGGCTGTACAGTATCTCATCAGTGTGGCTAGACATCCATTTGCTTCCAGCAGGGGCCAAAAATCGGCCGATTTGGTGTTATATACATGCGGTGTATAGACACTCCAGCCGCAGGGAAAATTCAATTCATGACTAAAGATTAATGCGTAAAATCACCGAATCTTATATATATAAATGTAAAAGACAATAGAAATACTGTATTAGTGGCCAACGCATTTTATCCAATGTGGACTTTTCCAAGGCAAGAATGCTTTCCTATTGTTTTATACATTAAAAAATATTTTCTTTTCTACAGGTTAACTCTGAGAGATTTTTCAGATATATATATATATATCACAGTCACAGTATTCCCGCCTGCGAATGATCTTGAGAGACATTGAAAGTTTACTTGCTTAGAAAAAATCCACAGCGTCTTCCTTGATGAATTTAATCTTAATATCACGAGAACTAGATAAGATTATAAAAAAATATATATAGTTTGTGTATATTATTTAATGAAACTTTTTTAATAAAAATGTTACCGAAATACACACACACACACACACACACACACACACACACACACACACACACACACACACATATATATATATATATATATATATATATATATATATACACACACTACCTGCCATAATTATTAGGCCATCACAGTTTTTGTTAAAGAACATTATGTATTTCATATAATTTTTATTATTTAATGACAAGTGGATAATTCTAAATGAAATTAGAATGGTCCTTTTTTTAATACTGCACAATAACATGTGCATCAAAGTTAGTTTTTGTGCTCTCTTCCCCATGCCAGTCTCTTCTTCTTATTGGCTGGCCGAAACAAAGGCTCCCTGGCTGCCTTGTAAAATTTTGCAAAATAATAATGACAAAAGAACCATTCTATTTTCATTTAGAATTACCCACTTGGCAATAAATACTAAAAATAGTATGAAATACATAATTATTTTTTAAAAACTGGGGTAGCCTAATAATTTTGACCGTTAGTGTATATATATATGCGCGTGCATGAACCTGCTCAAAAAAGGAGACAAACTCTTTGTGCTTACCAACTCTCTACCTCTACCCTGATATTGAGCACTTTACGGTAAAGAAACCTGCTTGCAACGTACATTTTATCTGTAAAAGTATCAACCTGGACGCTAATTATCACATCTCTCTTTCTCTCCTTCCTTCTCTCTCTCTCTCTCTCTCTCTCCACACACACACACACACACACACACACACACACACATATATATATATATATAGGAAAAACTACTAAAAAGTCGTAAGTTTAAAAATGTATTTTTTTGACAGTATTTATTTATTTTTATTATTATATTTGATATTTCAGACCGTCCTTGGACTTTCATCAGAAACAAATGATTTAAAATTTAAATTAGAAACGTTATCGCGATTAGCGTTCGTGGAGAGATTGTTTACATCACGTGACGCAGAAAGCGACAGATTTTTTTTAATATTTGTAAACGCAAATCCATCCCTAACAATACCTACAAATGTTGTTTTAAAGAAAAATATTTTTAAGTGTAATTAAAAAATGTTTAACTATTGAAATATTTATAAAGATTCAAAACACCTAAGTCCCTCTATACACTATGGCATATACATGTTGATGTGCTTGGATGTAAGTTGTGGTGCAGTGGATATCGACGCGGGACGAGAAATCGTAGAGCCGAGGTCGAATTCCAGTTAAATTCCTTGCATTCACTTACGCGCAAATACCATTGGGAAAGGTATTAATCCGTCTCTTCACTTTAGTTCTGAGCTAAATAACAGGACAAGTACTTGGCTGGCAACCAATCTACCGCTGAAAGTAATGACAACCTACTGCGGGATAATCTTCTGCCCAGTCAGTCATGTCTCTTTTGAGACATGATCGCCCAAAGCGTGTGTCACATGTGGCACTTAACTGACTGACTAAATATAGTAGTCATGAGTAAATATAATAATCATGATTCAGGTTTGTACTGGTCTTAAAGTAGTGGATCGGTTTTCTATAGTTATGAAGTGATAAACTAATCCCCCACTAATTTCTACGTAATAATATAATACATCGCTTCTTCCTCTAGCTATTAGTTAAATAATAGGACAGATTGGTTTCTATAGCCTTGGCTGGCAACCAGTCTACAACAGAAAGCAATGGCAACCTACTGGAGGATAATCTTGTGCCTAGTTAGTCATGTCTCTTTTGAGTCATGATCGCCAAAAGCGTGTATCACGTATGGTACTTAACTGACTGAATATAATAGTTGGAAATTTGAATAAGGCTTCTACTGGGCATAAAGTCATGTCTCTTTTGAGACATGATCGCCCAAAGCGTGTGTCACATGTGGCACTTAACTGACTGACTAAATATAGTAGTCATGAGTAAATATAATAATCATGATTCAGGTTTGTACTGGTCTTAAAGTAGTGGATCGGTTTTATATTGTTATGAAGTAATAAACTGATCCCCCAATAATTACTACGTAATAATATAATACATCTCTACTCCCTCTAGCTATGAGCCAAATAACAGGACAGATTGGGTTCAATAGCCTTGGTCGGCAACCAGTCTACCGCAAAAAGAAATGGCAACCTACTGCGGGATAATCTTCTGCCCAGTCAGTCATGTCTCGAAAGAGACATGGTCGCCCAAAGCGTGTATCACGTATGGTACTTAACTGACTTAATTACGCTTGTGTGATCATGTCTCTTTCGATCCATGACTGACTAAGCAGAAGATTTTTCCACAGTAGGTTTCCATTTCTTTCTGCCAATCATAGTTATAGAACTAAATTCGTACTGAAATTCAAAACATAGCTTGAGGGATAAGAGTTGGGTTAATACATGTTCTAAATATATTTGTGCGTAAGTGAATGAAACGCATTCGACTGGAATTGAACGAGGCTCTCTAATTTCTCATTCCGAGCTGATAACCATAACATCACAACTTACATTCTTCTTTATTTTATGTGCCATGTCCTTTCAGGACGTAGGTGATCATGGCTTTCCACGTCTCCCTATCTCTGGTGGCTGTTAGCACACTTTCTCCTGTTGCACAATGCAACGCTCGTTTGTCATCCACATGATCAGGTCCTTCAAATATGTTATCCGCTGCTTTCCCTTGTCTCTTTTTCTCTCTCTATCTGGCATGTTGCTATCAGGTTCTCCAAGCTCTCCTTCCTCATTGCATGTCCCAGGAACTTTAGTTGTCTCTTCCTGATGCTCAGTATTAATTTCCTTTTCGTTTTCATCCTTTCTAAAACCTCGTCATTGCTCACATGCTTGGTCCATGATATCCAAAGCATTCTTCTGAAGAAACAAATTTCAGCTGCTTCAAATCTTTCCTTTATCTTCTATGACATTATACAATATTCACTGACATACTGAAAAACCGACATTTTCGGGTCAAGCTTTTGAACAAATAAAGCTGCTAGAATTCGTATATTGCCCGGCATCTCGTCAAATATCTTCAAAGAATATATAACGAAAAATCATCAGATGAAATACTACTAGCAAATGTAAGGTAAATCTGTATCTATAAAAGTGACAAGGGTGGGCGTTGTGTTGTTTGATAAATTCGTCTTAGCGTCTGCATTTTGTCGTCTAGCTTGACGGGAGTTGCGCTCAGATGTTGATCAAAATTTTAGAACGCTAACGACACCTTGAAATTTTTCAGAAAGCCAAAATTAGGGGTAGAAAAAATATATATTATCACCCCACAAATCAGGGATCAGTTTATGTATTGATTATCATGTAGAATCGATCACCCCACTTTATATTATCTATATATGTTGCCCCTTTCCGTCCAACCCTAATTCAATAGAGACATTCTCCATTGTTATCTATATCTATAAAAGTGACGAGATTGGACGTTGTGTAAGTATTTGCTATGTAAATTCATCATATGTTTTTTATTCTTATTATTCCTCAAACTCAGTCAGTTAAGTGCCATACGTGATACACGCTTCTGCGAAACATGACTGACTGGGCAATCCTTTTATTTAACCCATAACTGGAGGTAAAATAAGGAGTAATAACTTTCCCAAGGTATTTGCGCGTAAGTGAATGCAGAGAGTTCAACTTGGATTTGAACTCGTTTCCCAGTTCCTCGTTCCGAGCCGATATCCACTGCACCACAACGCACAGACATTCCTTAAAATATCTGAGTGAAACCGGCTAAACTGCTAGTATTAAATAAAAACAAAGACAGAATAAGGAACACAAATAAACCAGTATCGTATAGATACATACCAGACAAAAGGGGTGCCGTTGGAAACGCAGTAATGCAAACACGAACACGAACGCAATTTGCAGAAAGGGAAAAAATATTAAATCTTTATTTTATGTAAAGTATTTGTATATTTTAAACGGAACACATAGTGACTGTCGTTCTGCTGTTCATATAACAACAAAATGAAAGAATCTAGGCAAAGGGAAACTAAAAATATTTAGCTGTACCGTTAATGTTATCTAAGGTGCTGTAAAAATGTTAGTCTACCATGTAGGCTATGTTAACCGAAAATGCATGAATTTTAACCCCTCCATAAAAAAAAAATCTGTATATAATAGAACTGGTCGCAGAAGATACAGATTTTAAACTTCTTAAACAAGATTACTTGTCTTTATTCCGAACTCTATTTTTATGTAAAAACTGCTCAGAAAATCTTGCATTATACTCGAGTAAATACGTTACTCGGCTCCCCGTTTTCTCGTTCCGAGAAAACGGGGAGCCGAGTTCGAATTCCAGCCGAATTGATTGCATTCACTTTCGCGCAAATACCCTTGGAAAAGGTATTAATCCGTCTATTCCTTCCAGTTATGGGTTAAATAACAGGACAGTTTGGGTTCTATAGCGTTGGTCGGCAACCAGTCTACCGCAGAAAGCAATAGCAACCTACTGCGGGATAATCATCTTTTGCCCAGGCAGTCATGTTTGTTTCGAGACATGATCGCCCAATCGGGTATAACGTATGGCACTTAACTGACTGACTGAAATACGTTACAAGGAAAATGCGACAGCGAAATCAGAAGCCACATCGTAATAGAGAAAGGTGCTTTTCAAAAGTTAAGTAATGTATTAAGAAACAGAAAAAATTGTTTGATACAAAGAAATCAATGCAGAATATTGTGTAATGTCAATTCTTCTATATACGAGTGTATGACAAATCTTATCTGCACCTTTGCCATGAGTAATATTTAAGTATGTCACACTACCTTATGCTCACGCATATTTATAGTTTGTACACATTCAAACTTTTCGATCCACTCGTAAACATTTTTTTACGATATTGTGCGAAAATCCTCTGATGAATTTCAGCCCATGACACCCCTAGTTGTAGCGTTTTTTTGTCTTGATAGGTCTTTCATTACTCTACCTTCTGTGGAACACTTTCATAGCAGAAGCAATTCAAACTTCAATGAGAACGAGTCAACCACCTGCTTTCCTTTTCAATACAAATCTTACATCCCTAGGCTTGAAAACATGAAAGCTTGAAAATAAAGTTCCTTTCTCTTTGATCATAAATTCCTCAATTACTTTTTTCTCCATTTCAGAAATGTCTCCGATTGACGAAGTAGAAATGCTTTCTGTATATTAAATTTGACCGTGTTTTTTTTTCGGTCTGGTTCTCAAAATATTTCTATGTTCTGACATATTCATTATCTGAAATTTTTCTTCATTTTGCTTTGCTTGTTTGAATTTTCTTTTACGGAAGCCTAGTCAAAGTTCTAAGCTAAGCTCATTTTCAACAAACCTGAATGACTAAATATTTTTTTTCTTACGAAGTGGGTCTTGCTGGTCGGATTGTGAACACTTCTGCGCCTGCTGTTACAATTCCAAGATACTCACTGTTAGTTTAACCCAGTCAGTGTTCTGATGGTTTATATTTTTCTACTGCTGATTGTTTCCCTTTACACTTCTAATATTGAACTGTTATAATGGAACATCCTGCCATCCCCGAGAATAGAATGCTCTAGATTATAAGAGACGGCGACAAGGGGTGCGAAGGAAAGCAATCGTCTTAGGATGACTACTCTATAACACTGTCAGCACTCTGCCTTCGGGTAGAGGGCGCTCTCTGCTTCCGAGCAGAGAGCACAAACCCAGTCGTTGTTCCGCCGAAGGGTAGAACCACGACTCGGTAAAAATAGACAGACATTTTTTGGCCTGGCTATATGATCAGGAATACCCACTATAAAATGACCATGTGTCACATCCAGCCTTGCGTGGGAAGGCTAGTAAATACAGCAATCGTCTTAGGATGACTGCTCTATAACACTGTCAGCAATTTGCCTTCGGGTAGAGGGCGCTCTGTGCTTCCGAGCAGAGAGCACAAACCCAGTCGTTGTTCCGCCGAAGGGTAGAAGCACGGCTGGGGAAAAATAGACGGACATTTTTTTGGCCTGGCTATATGGCCGGGAATACCCACTATAAAATGACCATGTGTCACATCGGCCTTGCGTGGGACGGCTAGTAAATACAACAAACGTCTTAGGCGAAGGCATTCTCTATTTGATAGTTTATTCCTTGATTGCTTATCTATATCTTATTGTTAATTGTACATTCGTACAATAAATCCGTTATATCGATTTCCTGTGTCGAGTACCATTCTTCCACTAATCTTTACACTGATATTCCTTTCCAGGATATATCATGCACTTTTCTTGAATCCGAACATTATTCCAACATCTGGATGTAGATAGAGACTGTTTTATCCATTTCTTCCCAACCCGTTCTTCTATGTTGTTCCAGGTTGGTGCACGTCTTACTAACATCTTTTACTGCAACAAGAAATCTGGTGCTAAAAGTTTGGTTATTTGACTAAAATAGTACCAGCTATAATCTCACGTGATCAGAAATCAGTATCACGCATTATAAAGATATGTCACGGCGAAAGAGCAGATAGTTTCTTATTTACTGTCGTGGGACGATGTTTATCTTTTTTTATATATACATATATATCTCCGCGTGAATTCTTTCGAATTTTCGTCGCCACTTGTCGTGGACCCGGTTAAGAATAATACAAAACAAAACCAACAGGAAATGAATAATATGTATGAAACACAGAAAACATACAACACTTGGAACTTTGTTAGTAGAACGATAATCCGGGTTAGAGGGGAAAAATATAACTCGGCCCTCGAACTGGGACTCGTAATGATCGTTATGGTAGCAGTGTCCCTAGACGACTCGCGGCTGAATTCAGGGCGTTCTCCTCAGGCTACTCACAGGCTATCTACTGGCTACATATGCCTCCCCTTCTTGTGAAGGTATATGCAATGGTTGGAAGAGTTTATTCCGTTTGATGGGTCATACCGCCATGACAGCCTTGTAGTTAGTGAGTCATGGACAATTTTCTATCAAATGGAAAGAGAAATGAGAAAACATGGGTGTGTTTCTACAGAAGCATATTGAGAATTCCATGAGGGCAACGATGATTTATTTTAGAAAAATAGCAACAGAAAGGGAACTTATATTCAGTATTGTACAGAAACAGTTGAATTTAAGGGGTGCATAAAGAGGAAAGGAGGCTTAGATAATCTGTGAGTAGCAGGGGTTAATGAAGACCAGCCGTAGAGATAAAAACAGTGAGTAACCTATACACGTGGCTTGCATACATATATAGTAGAACACGGAGTAAGAGAGATATTAACTACACAAATCTTGCTAAGAGAGATAAAGTATGCAAAGTTGTAGAGAGCTGTGATTGCCCAGGAACTTAAAAGACACGGATACTAAAAGAAAAATTAAGTAATACACTACCGGCCATAATTATTAAGGCAGCCCAATCTTTTTTTAAAAAAAAGATGTATTTCATACTATTTATAGTATTTATTGCCAAATGAATAATTCTAAATAAAAATCGAATGGTTATTTTGTTATTATTACTTAGCAAAATTATACAATGCAGCCAGGAAGCCTTTGCTTAAGTCAGGCAATAAGAAGAAGAAACTATCATAGAGAAGAGATCAGAAAAACTGGACACAAGAACAGTTCATTTGATGTACATATTAATGTGCAGTATTAACAAAAACATTCTATTTTCATTTATCCACTTGGCAATAAATAATACAAATAGTATGAAATACATCATTTATTTTAAAAAAACTGAGGGTTGCCTAATAATTATGAACGGTAGTGTGTATATATACATAAATTTGTATGATCTCTTTCTAATGTTACAATCTTCTTATTGGCTAACCGAAGCAAAGACTTTCTGGCTGCCTTGTAAACTTTTGCAAAGTAATAATAACAAAAGAACCATTCTATTTTCATTTAGAATTATCCAGTTGGCAATAAATACTAAATATAATAATAAATACATCGTTTATTTTCAAAAACTAGGGGTGACCTAATAATTATGGCCGGTAGTGTATACATATATACAACTTTTGTGATCGCTTCCCCATGCTAGTCTCTTCTTCTTATCGGCTGACCGGAGCAGAAGATTTCTGGCTGCGTTATAAAATTTAGCAAAATAATAGTAACAAAAGAACCATTCTATTTTCATTTAGAATTATCCAGTTGGCAATAAATTCTAAAAATAGTATGAAATACATAATTTGTTTTAAAAACCTGGGGGTTGCCTAATAATTATGGCTGGTAGTAAGTATATATATATATATATGTATTCTTGTCATATCTTCCCCATGCTAGTCTCTTCTTATCGGCTGGCCAAAGCAGAGGTTTCCTGGCTGCCTTGTAAAATTTTGCAAAGTAATAATATCAAAAGGTCCGTTCTATTTTCAATTAGAATTATCCACTTGGCAATAAATACTAAATATAAAAATGAACCCCTCATTTTTTTTCAAACACTGGGGGTGGCCTATTAATTATGTCCGGTAATATATATATATATTTGTCACCTCTTCCTCATGCTAGTCTCTTCTTCTTATTAGCTGGCCGAAGCAGATGCTTCCTGGCTGCCTTGTAAAATTTTGCAAAGTAATAATAACAAAAAAACCATTCTATTTTTATTGAGAATTATCTCAGTCAGTTAAGTGCCATACGTGATACACGCTTGGGCGATCATGTCTCGAAAGAGACATGACTGACTGGGCAGAAGATTATCCCGCAATAGATTGCCATTGCTTTCTGCGGTAGACTGGTTGCCTACCAAGGCTATAGAACCCAATCTTTCCTGTTATTTAACCCATAACTGGAAGAAATAGACGGATTAGTAACTTTCCCAAGGGTATTTGTGCGTAAGTGAATGCAATGAATTCGGCTGGAATTTGAACTTGGCTCCCCGATTACTCGGTCCGAGCCGATATCCGATGCACCACAAATGAAATACATAATTTGTTTAAAAAAATGGGGGTTGCCTAATATTTATGGCCATTAATGTAACTCTTCTGATGTTGGTTTTATCTAAATTTGCTAGTGAACAGGCTTTGGTTAATGACTAACATGCTAGAATTTATGAAAAAGGAGTTTAAGTATCTAGGAAGGAAAGAGCAAATGAAGCTGAAGTTAACTTAAATGTTAACCGTAATGATAGTATGTTTGGCGGCGGCTATTGAAAAGATGACGTTGCAAAAGGCTTACTAGCCACCAGCAATCGGAAAGTAGCCTCAAATTGTTTTCTCTAGCGATGTGCATATTTTTACGACGAAGGCAAAACACAATATTCACTTTCTTGCGATTTTTCCATAATTCAAGCTCAGACTGTTCGCTCCCAGGAATCTTCAGAATTCTTGTTTCTATTTTTCTTTCGTTTTTTTTTAATTCAGCCGTCTTTGTGCTTTCTATAGGTTCGTTCTACCTCGTTTCTGTGGTTTCGTCTACGATGATTTCGGCTTTGACTTCATGCTCGATTAGTTCAAGGAGGTTTTTTTCCGCCTTGGTAACTCAAGCAGTTTCTTCAAGTGACAGTCTCTCCCACAGTGTTCTCAATCTACCTTCCAGGCAAAAGGTAGAATTGTTTTCGTAGTTCGACCTTTACCCATTAATCCGTCTCTTCAGCAAACTACGTTTTGCTTATGCTTATTCTCTCACAGGTTTATATAGATTTTCACAAAGACAAATACGTAAAATTTTCATTGCACATTGAGGTTTGTGTATTTCATACACGCTACATACTTCTCTCTGTTTATATATAAATATAGAATTGAATTAAACATGATCTATCTATCTATATATATATATATCTATCTATCTATTTTTTTTTTAATCATATCACCCCAAGCAAGGCGGTAACGCCACTGATGCGCAGGGGGCTACTTAAGAGTGAAAAGATTGGAAAAGAGAAACAGGGAACAAAGGATGAGCCTCTTCACTTGTTCAAAAGACGTGGGTGGAGTGTGAACCGGGCGATAGTTTACTCGATCTACTCCAATTGAGAAAAAAAAAAAAGAAAAGAGTAAGAAGATTGGAAAAAAGAAAGCCGGAAACCATATTCTAAACAGGGAACAAGGGATGAGCCTCTTCATCCGTTCAATAGACGTGGGTGGAATGTGAACCGGGCGATAGTTTAGTCTATCTACTCCAATTGAGAAAAAAAGAAAAGAGTAAAAAGATTTCTATCTATCTATCTAGCTATCTATCTATCTATTGACGCCGCGTCATCTCGCATCGAGCTTCGAACGCAAAAATTATACTAACGTTGGTCTTAAACGAGTCAAATACACGTAATACATAACTGACAAATGAAAATTAAACAACACAAATATAAATGTAGTAGAATTTATTTCTTCGTTTTCTCCATATCTTGATCTCTGATAAAGCTTTAATAAAATCAGAACATGTTAGATTGATAAACGTTTCCTATTTGTTCTATCTCATATCATTCTGCTAGATTTTAATATATATTTGATATTTATTTGATCCAAATTCATAGTCTATTTAGCTCTCTCTTTCTCTCTCTTTCTCTCTCTCTCTATCTATCTCTATGTGTGTGTATGTGTGTGTGTATATGTTGTGAGTTTAAAATAGGATATAGGAACCCGACAAAATTTAAAAGAAATTTCACAAATGAAAAAGGTTTCAGTAAAACTAGATTTGTTTTGGGAAAAAGTAAAAAGATTCATTATTTAAGCATACACACGAATACACATACGTAGCTCGGTATTTCATTTGTGGACATATTTTATACTTGTAATTCGGTAACGAATTAGAACACTCTCACTACTGGCATATGAATACATGGTATATCACATGAAAACTAGAGAGGCTAAACAGGGAATCTCATCTGGTTTCAATTAAACGCTTTCTGTCATTCATATATATATATATATATATATATATATATATATATATATATATATATGTATGTATATATATATATACACACGCACAGATATATATATATATATAAACACACACACACACACACACACATATATATATATATATATATATATATATATATATATATATATATCTTAGTATGCGGTGTAGATATAGAAGAACCCAAAGGAGTATCCTGTACATACAGTGGTAGGATAACTCTCTAAGAGAGCTCTAAATACATATGTATATAAATATATATAGAGCAAATATATGTAAAAAGTAAGACAGACACGTTATTGCATGGAAGTATAGACGTATTTGCAAGTGAAAGTATAGACTTATTTCAGGCGAACCATTTTCATCTTCCGTCTTTAGTGTACAGAAGATTTTACACGAATGAAATTCACAAAACCCGAAAAAACCAAAAACAGAAATAAAAATAAAGATCACTCCCTTAAAAGTGAAAATTTAAGAAAAAATGCATCATTACATCAGTTAGGCGAATACACACACACATACATACATAAATACGTATACATACACCACATATATACATAAACATGTGCACATACATATATTCAAAAAGTATGCGAAAGAACGGATGTAAAATCAAAGATACTTTACGTAAGTCAGTCATATATATATATATATATATATATATATCCAAGTGAATAAAGAACGAAGAATGTATTAACAACGTTCAAAACATTAAGTTAGAAGAGTGCTCAATTTAGAAAGAGAGCTATCATCTTTATCATCGGCTCTCTCTTTTTAACTCTTTCTTTCTCTCCTGTTTTCCTCTTTGCTTTTTATTTCCACATTTTTAATTTCTCTGTGTTCTTTTTGTTTTCGCTATCACGCTCTTTTTTTCCTTTGTATCTCTCTTTCTTTTTTGTTTTCCCCTTTTTTTCGATTTCTTTTTTCGTTTTTCCCATCCTTTCCATCTTCTTTACATCGTACAAAAATTTTCCAAAAATAAAGGGCAAGTGAGATTTTTTAATTTTTTTTATAAAAAATAACGTTAATTACCATCATTATTAACTACCTGATGAGACATTGTTTTTTCGATGTCGAAACAAAATGTACACTTTTGTAGTAAATTATAATGTGTATAATGTGTACATGTTCTAACTTATATATATATATATATATATATATATATTAAAAATCACTCGTTTCTGATGAAGGACCGAGGGCGGTCTGAAATATAAATACAATAATAAAAATAAACAAATACTGTCCAAAAAAAGTACATTTTTAAATTCAAAACTTTTTTTATTAATATTCTTTCCTATATATATATAT
>JBBBDQ010028626.1:1145000-1295068 GCA_037127315.1 Ascarosepion bandense | reverse complement strand
GTTCCTGGGACATACAATGAGGAAGGAGTGCTTGGAGAACCTGATACTAATATGCCAGATAGAGGGAAGGAGAGACAGGCGAAAACAGTGTGTAACGTACTTGACAAGCCTGAGCTGGTGGATAGCAGGTCAGGACCAATATTGCTGATTCTTCTTTGGATTTTATCAAGAATCTCTTAATATACAGCATATGCTATACGTTACTTCAGCTATGTATTTAGATATTCCGTATAAACTCCGAAAAGAATAATCGTCAATGTTATCAGTCAAGACCTGGCATGAATATAATAATTTAAGAACAAGTAGAGAAAAAGTCTTTAATCTAACATGTTTCTCGCTAACAAGTTTCTTCAGATATTATTTAAAGACGAATAAAGAATCTCTGAAGAAGCTTGTTTAAGTAAAACAAGTTAGATTTACATACTTTGTCCCTAATTTTTCTTTACTTATTATATTCATCTTCTCAGATTCTGATCCATATATTTATCGCTTTCTCTCTCTCTCTCTCTCTCTCTCTCTCTCTCTCTCTCTCTCTCTCAAATATATAGAGAGAGCCATGTGGTTTACCAATGGCTTTCTAGAAATAACGACAATTCGTCAAGAAAAGAGAGTAAGAAAAAAACATTTATACTCAGAATCATAATTAGACAGCTGATGTTTCTTGGACTTATAATGAGAAAGAAGACCAAGGAAATAATATATATAAATATATGTGAAGTGTTTTAACAGAGGATGAAAGATGCTATACTGAAATTTCATAGATGCATTAGGATAGTGAAAGATGCTTTCCAGAATCTAAACAAAGATTACAGAAAAGGGAAATTATAAACAGAAAAAGACTCGTAAACTCTTACTAAATATCAGTTCTCCTATGTGACAGCGAATAATAAATAGTCTCCTTACAGATGAAGAAGAGACTTGAGACGACAGGCATATGGTGCAAAATGAGGATGCTTAAAATACTATGAAAGGATTTTTTAGCAATGAAATTTTAGACAAAAAGGAGACAAAAAGCACATTTTAACTAACATCAGAAAATAACAGGATTTCTAGGGAATATAATGAAGATAAAGGGTTTGGAAAATTTGATACTCGCAGGACAGACTGAAGCCAAAAGAGAACAGAGGTAAACAATACATAACATACCTAGCGAGAAATGAATGGTAGAACAGGGTTCAGTAGCGGTAACAAAAAGATAAAATTTATTACGAGCTACAACATGCCGGAAATCGTGGAGAGCTATATTCACCAACGCCTTGAATAGACATGGCACATAAAAGAAGATCTTGTTAAAATATTTTGATGACGTGCCTAATTGGCATTACATGAGAAAATAAATTTTCTAAATTTGTTATATATTTACTATATACATAAATACAATAAGTCTTCCATCTACCGCGTCAGTTCAGGACGTAGGCGATCATGGCTTTCAACATGTCCCTATTCCCAGTAGCTCTTGACACGCTTTGTGCTGTTACATCTTCCAAACCCAGCTCTGCCATCTGTCTGCTAAAACCCATCAAGTATGTTACGCGTTGCTTCCCCTCTTCGTTTCCCTCTAACCTGTGAGTATCATATTCTCCAAGCACTTCTTCCTCATTACCTGTCTCAGGAATCTTAGCTGATGTTAAATATTACCTTCCCTTTTCTCTCCATCCTCTCAAAAACCTAATCGTTGCTCACTTGCTTGGTCGATAGCATCCTCAGCATCCTTCTGTAGAACAATATCGCCGTTGCTTCAAGTCTTCCCTTCATCTTTGGTAAGAATGTCTAGCATTCACTGCCATACTAAAGAAGAGACATCAAATAACAATCCGGCACTATCTTCTTTGTTTCCAGTGAATTCTTTGGTCTCTCAGTACTTTACTCAGCTTCTGGAATCTATCTTTGGCCATGCCAATTCGCCTTCGGATCTCAGTGTCGCACTTTCCTTCTTCTGTTTATCATGGCCTTTGTAAATTCAATACACACCGGCTAAAAGATGGACGAACTCAACGTTATATTTTATACATATGAATAAATTAGGATTTTATTACTTGACATGTTAATATGAACGCGTTGACATTGCATGCATTCCTCAATAGCATATTGATTTGGTTAAGTTTTTTTTCTTTTATTCTTTTGACTCTAACATTACTTTCGGCAGTTTTCTTTGAATTCCCAATATTTCCATCGCTTGGAACTTTTTTCCATTCTCGTATATATTTCTTTTAACGATAGAATAGATGTCTCTGGGTTAAAAACTGAAGTCTGTGGGCGATTCCATTAAGCTTGTGTCATTGAAAACTTTTCTGTGATAATCATATTTGGATTATGTCAAAAGAACATTGTGTTGTATCAACCTACATTTTGGATTAAAGCTTTTTGATCGTTACCTGCGTAACGCAAAAGTATCACGTTCTCAAATACAATAATTCTCTGCCTTTATCTTGATATTTATCGTTGATTTTAAAGGATGTGCGTTGTGGGTCAATGTATATCCGCTCGGAATGAGAAGTCAGAGAACAGACGTCAAATTCCAATTGCGTTCACCCACTTTTAGAAAGGTATTAACCCACCCCCTATCCGTCTAGGTATGGATTGAATAGCATGACAGATTGGGTTCCAGAGTCTTGGCTAACAACCAGTCTACAGCATAAAGACATGGCAACCTACTGCGAGGAAATATTTGCCTAGTCAGTGATGGCTCTCAACTAACACTTGTTAAATCATTAACCACAAACTATTTCTTTTTATTCTTAGTAGAATTATTTGCCTATTTCTTATTGAACTAAACTCTAATGCAGTCACCAGTATGATGTAGTTCAAGAGGGTTTACTAAAGATTACTGTCGAGAAATCATTTTTTGCATACTTATTTTTTCAACTAGCATGTTTCACTAAATTATGTTTATATAGTATATGATTAATTACGCCAAAACAGATTCTGCACTCAGTGCCTATCAGAGAAGCCAGAGGCATCGACAGGTTGAACTCAGAGTAGATTATCTAAACACCAGATGCAGATCTGCACATAATTAGATATTTGTCGCTGCTCTGATATCTAAACGCATAAAAAATCAAGCTGCGATATATCGATGCTAGACATACCGAATTATAAGCAGATATATAAGCACTCACCATAGATGAAAATAGAAGGGAGTTATAATGTAGAATTTACGTTCAGATTAGATAGAATGCATGACAAAGTAACATATTAGAAACTTAGTCTCAAAACATTATTAGTCTGTATAATGATAACGTTACATTTATTTAAGAATTTTCTAATATGATAATAACATCAAAAAGAGTTCAAATTTCTTCTTCTCCTTCTATGATGTGCATTGTTTTTTCAGAACGAAGACGTTCATGCCTTTCTACGTCTCCCTATCCGTGGTGGCTCTTAGCCCGCTTTCTCCTGTTGCACCAAGCAACTCCTGTTCTGTTAACCACCTGCTCAGTCCCTAGGTCACTTTTTCTCTCTATCTGGCATGTTAGTATCATGTTCTCCAAACCCCACTTCCTCATTGCATGTCCCAGGAACTTTAGCTGTCTTTTCCTGATGCTTAGTGTTAATTTCCTTTTCGTTTCAATCCTTTCCAAAACCTCACCATTGGTCGCATGCTCGGTCCATGATATTCGCAGCATCCTTCTGTAAAACCACATTTCACCTACTTCAAGTTTTGTCTTCATATTCGATGGTATTGTCCAGCATTCACTGCTATATTGAATAATTAAAGGGGACATAGCCAGCAAAATGTGCATAGTAAATCTGACACTGAGAGGACATAGCGTAGGCAAGTGGAGCAGAGAAAAGCAGCCAATAACCTACCTAGCAAACTTGTGTAAATGGCTGGGAAAACAGGGATTAGGAGAGAGAGCAAAAAGACAATATTTACTAAAAACTACAAAGAACAGGAAATTGTAGAGAGCCATGTTTGTTTACTTCCATAAGGAACACGGTACATAGAAGAATAAGATGAATATGTAAGTCTCATCATTTACCAGTTGAAATAGCTAGATGTAACCGAAAATCCTATGCTAAAAGTTTCTTGCATCTCTTGCCTCTTGCTTGTACCTCTTGCTTTTCATTCATCTTTGCTCTTTAAAATTTTAAATACAATCTTCTTAATTTTTGTTCTTTTATTTTTCTCTCTGCTTGATATGTTTTACCTCATATTTTCACACACAGTACCCCCCTTGCGTCTTAGTGGCTTTATAGCTTTGTATAGGGTAAAATGATTAAAAAAAGCGAAATATTAATGGACCGAATATGCGAGTAAGAAAGACGTTTTAGATAAAATGAAAACAAAAAGAATTAAGGAGATATACTTAAGCACTAATCGTTCAAAATATTAAAAAACCCACCCACAAGTAGTTGGATATTTTTTACGATGTTTCAATATAGTCCTCTTTGACATATATGAACTTGGTTAAATGATGCTTAGAGAAGGAGGAATCATGGTCCTCTAAAAACTCGTCTAGAGTAGATATGACCTCATCATTGTTTCCAAAACTGTGACGACGCTGGTGAGATTTGAGTTTACGAAACAGAACGTAGTCAGATGCAGCTTAGTCTGTTGAGGAAAGAGGATGGGATAGCATCTCAAAACAACAGTTGGCTACTTCAGCGTCTGCAACCTGAGCAATGTGAACGGGTGCATTGTCCCGGGTCAGGAGCACATCTTTCCTCAGAGTCCTCTGGCTTTTGATTTGATTGCTTCCTTTAGTTGTCTGAATTCCAATACATAGTATGGTCTATTGATATTTGTGTCCCCTTTTTCAGATCGTCTTACAACATTATGCATCCAGAATTAAAAAAAAAAAAAAAACAGAATCCATCAATTTGCCAACAGACGCTGCCTGCTTGGACAGAGTGCTACCACTGTTTGCTTCGAATGGTTTTATTCACATTCGAAGTGGTGAATACCCAGGTCTCATCTTGAATTAATAAACAGCAATTCTCAGGTTCAGCCGGTATGAGATACAGAAGCGTCCTAGAAATGTCAACCGTTATCAGCTTCTGCTCTGCTGTCAACACTGTCGATGCACATCTTGCAAACAGCTTGCTCATCCTCAAAATTTCAGATGAAACAGTATGAATCAAACCAGTAATAACGCCTACTGCTGAACAGTAAGTCGTCTCTCATCCAAAATCATGCGGTGAATGCCTTCAACGTGTTAATCTGTAGTTAATTAAGTTAAGTGCCATACGTGATAGGCGTTTTGGACGATCATGTCTCGAAAGAGACATGACTGACTTGGCAGAAAATTATCCTGCAGTAGATTGCCATTACATTCTGCGGTAGACTGGTTGCAAGCCAAAGCTATAGAACCAAATCTGTCCTGTTATTTAACCCATAACTGCATGGAAGAGACGGATTAATATCTTTCCCAAGGGTATTTTCGCGTAGGTTAATGCTAGAAATTCAACTGGAATTCGAACTCGGCTCTCCGATTTGTCGTTCCGAGTCGATATCCATGGAATCACAATGCACATTCTGTAGTTAATTACTTGTTTATAATGACCGACCGGACCGAGGGTAATCTTCTGTGCTGATTCTACTCCATATTAATTCCGCAGTCCACTTTTAACAGTTTCATAGAAAAAGAAATCCTCAGTAAGTATATGTACCATGTCCTAATGAACTTCTTGGGGTATGATCCTATTTTTGCAGATATTTTATGATTGGTCAAGGCTTTATTTTGTCCATGTTTTGAGTTGTAGCATACATCTCAGTTTTGTATGGTCCTCACTTGCATAGAAATTAAGAAAAAAGACATGAAGAAAATCGATAATATATATATGTATATAAAAGGCAAGATATTGCCTTATATATATATATATATATATATATATATATATATATATATTATCGATTTTCTGCACTATTGTAAGAACTGCAACCTTGAAACTTCTTAATATTGTTTCTTATGTCTTTGTCTATGAGTGTATCAAATTTGATAAAAATCGTATCACTCCTTCTATAACCCGATTTTTTCGATTATCGATTTTCGATATTTATCGGGGCTATCTCGACACAAAAAATAAATAAGAACACTCGCAGACGCTTATAGTGCAACTGTGTAAATTTTCAAGAAAATCGGTTCAGCCATTTCGTAGTCTATAGGTAATTGACTCACACACACACACACAGACAAAATTCCATTTATAAATAAGTTTAGATAGATATGTAATCTTAAAATAAATGTTATCATTTGCTGTCCACCTATTTTTGGACTACCCTTTCGTTGCTTGCATCTCATGCTCTTTTGCCTCTTTATGGACACTAGAGATTTGAACTGACTCTTCCCCATGCTAAGTATCAGTTAGTTAAGTGCTATACGTGACACACGCTTGGGCGATCATGTCTCGAAAAAGACATGACTGACTGAGCAGAAATCTTTTGAGGTAGTTTGCCATTACTTTCTGCGGTAGATTGGTTGCCATCTAAGACTATAAAAACCAAACTGTCCTGCTATTCATTCCATAGTTGAAGAAAGAAACTGTCCGTCCTTCAATTTGGCAGTGAATGCTGGACAATACCATCAAAGATAAAGGAAAGACTTGAAGCAACTGAAATGTGGTTCTACAGAAGGATGCTGCGAATATCATGGATCGAGCATGTGAGCAATGATGAGGTCTTGGAAATGATGGAAACAAAAAGGAAATTAATACTGAGTATCAGGAAGAGACAGCTTAAGTTCCTGGGACACGCAATGAGGAGGGAGGGCTTAGAGAATCTGATACTAACAGGCCAGATAGAGGGAAAAAAGAGACTGGGGAAAGCAACGGATAACATATTTGAAGGCCTAATCAGGTGGATGACGGAACGAGGATTGCAAGGCGTAACAGGTGAAGGCGTGCTCAGAGCCACTAGAGATAGGGAAAAGTGGAAGGCCATGATCGCCTACGTCCTGAAGGGACAAGGCACATAGAAGAAGAAGAATTAATGCATTTCTCAGGGGTTTTGTGCGTAAGTGAATACAAGGAATTCAACAGGAATTCGAACTCGACTCACCGATTTCTCTGTCCGAGCCGATATCCACTACATTACAACGAGCGTCCTGCTAAGTATAAGCGTCATTTTTGTTGGCATTTTTTTCTAAAGTACCATCATTTCTCACATGTTCGGTCCATTGTATCCACAGCATCCTTCTGTTGAACTACAGTTCGTCTCTTGTGAGATTATCCAGATCTACCACGTAGGAGAACTTATATTACGTAACAGTCAGTAATTTTCCTTGTTTCTAACGTAATTTTGATATTTCTCTTAAAGAATTGTAAACTTTGAATAGCTTAAATCACTTAAATTGTTCCAGTTTTCTATATTCAGTCGATTATATGAAAAGAATCAAACGAGGTTAATAAATGAGCTATTCTTCGTTGATAGATACAATGTATTCACATCATGGTGGGGTGGTTATAATAATAGCTTTTTAACTCAGCATGCAGTCGTTCTTGGAGAAATTCATTTGTTCTGGGAGACAGTTTTGTTGAGGACTAGAGAGAAGAGTAATCCGGAAATTACATTCTGAAGTAATCAATGATACTTACACTACGATTAGAGAGAAAGTAAAAATACGGGTAATAAAAAGCATAAATAATGCAATGCTCGATGAATGGAATATGAGGAGAGATTTTTTTTTTAATAACAATCTAATCTAAAGTAGTCAACTGGGAATGGCATTTATTTTTATCTGTGTAATATTTTCTTCATTTTGTGCAAAGATCCATCCAAAGTTTGGAAGATAGACAAATTGGTTACCTTAGAAAGTTAACATTATGACAAAAGTATTATTCAAATTCTCTTTAAAGAAAATTGGTCAAACGGATAGAAAATACAGTCACTGCCATCTGCCTTTCATCTATACAAACTTGTACCAGCCTACGCTTTGAATATAAATCATTTCCAGGTACATATCCACGGCCTCGTAATAAAGTGCTCAATGTCTAGATTGCCTAGAGGAAAAATATATTTATGAAAAATAGTTATTACTTGCCAGGAATGTTTAGATGGCTGTAAAGTAATTACAGTTTTTTTTTTTCGGTAATTGCTGCTAGTTGTACTAAAATTTAATAAAAAACGACCCCAAGTTGAACGAGTACATTGAATCTATAGCGACATCTACCGCTACAAATACCCTTGGGAAAGGTATTAATCCGTCTCTTCCCTCCAGTTATGGGCTAAATAACAGGACAGATTGGGTTCTATAGCCTTGGTCGGCAACCAGTCTACCGCAGAAAGCAATGATAACCTACTGCGGGATAATCTTCTGCCCAGTCAAGCGTGTATCACGTATGGCACTTAACTGACTGACCGCTAAGAAGGCTGGCTTAATCTGTTAGGCCAGAATTTTTTTCTCGTCAGAATCCATTTGGTACATTTCTAAGCATTGTAATCGATACTGACTGGGTATCTCGACTTCAGTTACTTTCTCACCGACGTGATGTGGTTCTCCACTATTTTTTCTACAAATATTTTCAAGGCTTCTGCTCTAACGAGCTTCATTCCCTGGGGATCTGACAACATGAATTTACTCATGCTACAACTCTTTTACCGTCAAAAAAGTCAAATATAACTTTTACTTCTACTCTAACAGTTTCTTTTCTCACACTTCCTGTCTGTGGAAATCCCTTTCTTATACTTGCTTCCCTTATAGCTACAATCTGTAAAAGTTAAAATGCAACGTCAGTTGCTATCTTCTATATCTCCAAATCCCATCCACCTCCCTAAAATAGATTTTGGAAAGCACCTTTTGGTGTTCTAGTACGCATCCGCATTCCGGTGCTATAGTTTTCATCCACTGGATTAAGATTTTTTTCACTCTCGTTTGAGGAACTCCTCCTTGGATGACTTCCACTATTTTTCCATAATTCGGGTTGACAAGCTATTTAACCCATAGATGGTGGGAGAAGAGACGTATTAATAACATTCCCAAAGGTATTTGCACGGAAGTGAATGCAGCGAATTTAACTATAATTCGAACTCGACTCTGCGATTTCTCGTTGCGAGTCGATATCTATTGCACCACAACGAACATCCCGCATTTAAAACTCTTAGCAGATATTTAAACATGACAACCACAATTTTAGTTCGCTGACACCCATATTTGTTTTATATATAGATTTATGTATGAATGGCTGTTTACATATGGACAAAAATATTAGCTACCAAATTTTTCACAAAAGTTCAGTAATAAAGTTTCACCAATAGTCAGTCAGTTAAGTGCCATACGTGATAGACGTTTTGACGATCATGTCTCTTTTGGGACATGACTGACTGGGCAGAAGATTTGCCCGCACTAGGTTTCCATTACTTTCTGCAGTAGACAGGTTGCCAGCCAAGTCTATAGAACCCAATCTCTCCTGTTATTTAAGCCATAACTGGAAGGAAGTGACGGATTAATACCTTTCCTAAGGGTATTTGCGCTTAAGTGAATGCCTGGAATTAGAACTCGGCTCCCCGATTTCTCGTTCGGAGTCGATATCCATTGCACCACAACGCACATCACTTACCGATAGAGTTAAGTAAAATAAATAAATAAATAACTAGTGTTTATCAATACCTGAATGAAGTCAATGTTTACAGACTCAAATAATTGTATAAACACAAAGGCTAATTTAAATATTAATATATCCTGATATGTCGTACAATGTACCAATCCCACACAAAAAATATGGGTGCACCATAATAAGGATAATAGAACTTAAATGCACACCGGATTAGATGGTAATTTCTCTTATAAAGGAAGATGCACATTTTAACCCTGTCGGGTAGATTTTCTTTACTAAAACTCTCGAATGTACAGACCAGTAGATACAATTTACACTATTAAAAAATAGTATCCACTGAAACGCGTGTATTGAGCCAGTTAAGTGCCATACGCGAGACTCGCTTGGGCGATCATACCTTTTTCAAGACATGTCGAACCGGGCAGAGGATTTTCCCGCAGTTGGTTGTCATTACTCTCTGCTGGTTAACTACTAAAGCAGTAGAACCCAATCTCTACTGCTATTTAACCCACAACTGGAGAGAGATAATAAATAATCTCAAGGGTGCGTACACATAAGTCAATACAACAAATTCAAGTGGAATTGGAACTCGGCTCTCCAAATTCTCATTTCGAGCCGATATCCATTGGACCACAACGCACATCAGTTGACTAAACTCTAAAGTTGAAAATGACCTGAAACCTTTGATAACTAAATTACCTTTGTTAAATTTACGCTATAAAGTGATTAGTAATATGCTTTTCAGTATGCAGTATGCTATTTGAAATCTTTCCAGTTTGCTTTTCTAGGTATATTCTATTATCTGTGAGAGCTAGAAAACAAGTTACTGCAATTTTGTTAATGCTGTATAGTGAATGAGAGAATAGCTTAAGGTGAAAAATGAAAAAATCCATGGGTTTGGGTTAGGATTAGGTTAAATGAAAAGAAGCCATGGAAAAATACTAGAACACCAGTGAAAATTTCGCCTTTTAGTTATAGAGTGAAAGAAAATACAAACTATAGCGTTAGTAATTAATGTTGCTGCCTTTGTCTCCGATATTTGCCTCAATTCGATGAGGCATTAAAAGGAACAATATGCAGATTTTCGCATTGGGCAAATTCCCATTTCCGTAATGCGGGTTGACAAAAGCTATTTAACCCATAGATGGTGAGAGAAGGGACGTATTAATAACATTCCCAAAGGTATTTGCACGGAAGTGAATGCAGCGAATTTAACTATAATTCGAACTCGACTCTGCGATTTCTCGTTGCTGTCCACTCCCATGGACAGCAATCCCCAAATTACTAGAAGTTGCGTGACTTTCTTTGGAGCACATCATTCTTCAGTTCTTGCTACAATAGTTCATTTGTATTGAGATCATAACATTGAGCTGGTCAGTCTTTCAAGAGTGGTAAATCTACATCCGCAGGATACTTTTTTCGTGCACGTGATGTGTGTCAAGGAAATGTTGAAAAATATCTTCATTTCTACGTCTTTCTTATTACCGTCTAAACTTCGAGCCAAATTTTCAACAGTAGTCAATTAATGTAGTTTTCGTTGTGACCGTTTCCATCAACTTTTACTATATCGTTTTATGATCTCATTTGATGTAACCCCGCACCATTAATTGTCTACTATAAGATTTTGTCTTGCATGTCTTCTTTCTCCCACTGGCCTTCTTGCATATTCTCTTGCATTAAAATGTAACTTTATTTTGCATTCTTGATACTTGCTATCATTTCCATCACCACATGTTAGATGTTCTATTGACCACTTCAATCAAATGATTTTGTTTAATGTTTTTTTCTTAATTAAATTTATTTTTGTATTGTTTTGCTTTTTTATGTACTTTATCAACTGAAACTTGATGGTTTAGACAGCGTTCACTTATCACTTGTCTGGCTGTTAAGTTTTTATTGCATACCGAGACTCTTATAATCTTTCTTTCATCTTTCCCTTTCTTTTGGGGTCTTCCGGTTTTCGTTGCACTTAAAACACTTTCACTAGTAGCCAACGTCTTTTTGATGGTTGGGACACTAATTCTGGAAATTCCCAGCCGCCTGGATATCTCTCGTTAAATCATCTTCCCCTTCAAAGTGAAATTTACCAAAACATTTGCACCTCAGTGTATGTATGTATGTATGTATGTATGTATGTATGTACAGGTGTGTACATGTAGACTTAAATGGATAAAAATAATTAAATCACTGCTATATATATAAATATAAAACACTCCTAAATATATATAACACGCATATCCACGCATGCGTACATGTTTTATATGACGAGTTAGATAGATAGTTAGATAGATAGATAGATAGATAGATAGATAGATAGAAGGAAACATACATACATACATACGTACATACAAAATCACATCCATCTGTATAGAAAAATACATAGATATGAACAGCCTGTTATGTGTGTATATACATATATATATATATATATATGCATACATGCATGCATACATACACGCATAGATCTGTACATAGATATAAACAACCTGTTATTTATGTGGATATATATATATATATATATATATATAGAGAGAGAGAGAGAGAGAGATACATACATACATACATACATACATACATACATGGATCTGTATATAAAAAGACATATGTAAATATAAACAGCCAGTTATGTATATGGAGATAGATAGATAGATAGATAGATAGATAGATAGATAGATAGATAGATAGATAGATAGATAGATATCGGTTTTCATTACAGACTTTCTGTTCCTCTACCTTGATTCCGCTACGCATTGTTGTTGTTATTTTGGCAGTTTAATGGTTTCTTTCTCTCGAAATATTTAACTTCAGGTCATTTTATTATTATTTACTGGAATCAGTCCAGGTAAGAAAGGTAGTTTAAGCAGCAAGACATTCCTAAGTGGTTTCGAACTCTTGAGAACAATGCATTCTTCCCACTTATGCCATAATCATGATCGTATCTGGTTCTTTATCATTGCCGTAAGGTTGTTTCGGATGAGGTCTTTAAGTTTTACACGTAAAAATCATTGTCAAGTGACGGGAAATCACAGGGATTCTATCGGCTGTGTATTATTTAATTTACACGGCGGAGATATCTCAAAAGTATGCTTTGCAGTGGCACAGTCTTAAGTAATTTCTTACTCATTGGCGTCATACCAAGAAAATCATAATCTCACCATGATTACTGCCATCTTGCATACTTACCGACATTAAGTTAAGCAACGTCGATCCTGCCCAGTACCTAGATGGGTGACCGCTTGGAAATACTAGTTGCTTGGATGTATGTGCGTTGTGATGCAGTGGATATCGACTCGGAACGACAAAAGTTCGAATTCCAGTTGAATTCCTTGATTTCACTTACGCACAAATACGCTTGGGAAAGGTATTAATCCGTCTCTTCCCTCCAGTTATGGATTAAATAATAGGACAGATTGGATTCTGTAGCCTTGGCTGGCAACCAGTCTACCGCAGAAAGCAATGGCAACCTAATGCGGGATAATCTTCTGCCCAGTCAGTCATGTCTCTTTCGATACTTGATCGCCCAAAGCGTCTATCACGTATGGCACTTAATTGACTGAATGGCTAACGGCTCAGAAATGAGAAGCGGAGAACTAAGTCCTAATTTCAGTCGTCTTCGTTATATTCCCTTATACAAAAAATGACGTTGGTAAAGGTATGAATCAGATATGGGTTAATAAGTAAGACCTGTATTTTTAAATCTTTATTATCTAAACCAAAAAAATTCTGAGAATCGAAAAATAAATTCTGGCTTGAAACTTGCAAAAATACCAATCAATTAATCAATTAATCAAATACTGAAAGGCAACTCTTTTAAACTAATTTATATTTTCTGAAATTTAAATGAATAGAAACCACCGTAAACGTAAAGTGAGATATCAGTTATTATAGTGATTGTAATACAGAATTAACCCCCCCACTTTATACCCCCTTATCAATTTATGATTAGTTCTTAATAGCTCTTCCTCAAATATGCTTTAATTGGTAAGACATGCCTCACTAAAGTATTATCTACAAATCATACCCTTTTTTTTGCTTTTTTTTTTTAATCATTTCACCCCGAGCAAGGCGGAAACGCCCCTGATGTGCAAGGGGTTACATAAATGTATAAAGATTAATTAGAAAAGAGTGAGGAGTACAAGCTAGTTAGAAAGGAACAATAGAAAGCTGAGAAAGCAGGTGCGATGACAGATACATAGGTGGAGAGAAAGGGAAGGTTATACAGGGGAGGGGAGAGAGCTAGAGGCCAGTGGTTAGTAGATGAGTATTAACTTTGCATTTACCCTACAATCTAAAAATATTTCTTTTTACGATAAAATATTTAGAACAACTTATTTGGTATTGTGAGATTTTTAGAGTTCCGATACTTTTCATTTTGAGATATATATTAAACCAGTGTTCTTAAGAAAGATATCATAATGAAAAAAAAGAAACAATATATTATTTCCAAAAATGTCTTACAATCTAAAAATATTTTCTGCCTTTAAATAACCAACAAAAGTTTGATAAGTTTAAAAAAATTAAATCAAATATACAAATTGATTGACGATTGTGTAACTATAAACTAAGTTTCAGCCAATTACCCCTCTGAGCATTTTCAGTTGTTGATTATTTTTATGCATTGTAGATTTCTGAGACACAATGATATAAAGTCTTGAGAATTTATCATTTACATAATCTAGTGATTGAAGGCAGGAGAAGCCTGGTGAAACAGCAGATAACATGCTTACCAAGTCTATGTGAATGGATGGAATAACAGAGAGAAATGGGGAAGTTTAAATTTGCTTAGCGGAACAAAGCAGAGTATATTGTTTAAAGTCACGAACACCAATGTCTTGAAAGGGCTTGGCAGATTAAAGAAATTTTCATTTGCTGCTTCTTCCTACTTAAAAAGATTATATAAAATTCACTAACTGACCCAAGGATTGAACTGACGGTCACGAGATAGTGACTACGAATTAAACAATGTCGATAGCAAATATGTTACTGTTCGGAATGATACGGGAGATCGTTTTTATTATATTTACCTTAACCAAGCAAAAGAGTGCTGCATCTTGTTGCGAATACATTTCGATCATCAAGACTAATTTGAAATCGATGTCAGAGAATATAACCTGCGTACGTATAGTGAAAAGTTCCTACCTACCAGCAGAATATATGATGCTAGTCTTCTAGGAGGCCACACCTTGACACTCTTTGGCTTCGCTCTCTCAACCGACTCGTAGTGGAATGACTACATTGAATCTATAACTGCAACTACTGCTAGGAAAATTGAGTCAATGTGTCGGTCTATATTTTTTTTTCTTTTCAGAATCCATCTTGCACATTTATAAATCTAATATTCACCCGTGCATTGAATAATGTTGCCATATCTGACCGGGTGGTCCTACCATACATCTTGAGATCCTCAACAAAATCCAAAGGAGGTTCCGCAATATAATTGATCCTGGCTTAGTAGCTCGACTTTAGTGACTTTTTCACAGACGTGATGTGTCTTTTCTACAAATATTTTCATGGTAACTGCTCTGATGGGCTTCTTTCCCTGTTGCCCTATTTACATGAATTTACACGGGCATTTACGATTGGCATTAAGGTCTCAGCTTTTTTTTTTTTTTATAAGCGTTTCACCCCGAGCAAGGCATGTCACTGCCACTACTGCGCAGAGGGCTACACAGAGTGGAGAAAGGATGATTAAATATAGGAAATGTCAGAGGGTGGGTGATAGGCGGGTAAGGATACCGAGAATGAGGGTTGGATAGATGAGAGTGTTCTGAGAATAATTGGGAATTAGTGTGATAGAAGATGTCTATTGACCCTACATTTAAACACCTGGAGATTGTAGCTGTCGGGAAAGCAGACTTGTGGAAGGGAGTTCCACAGGCGGCAAGCGCGAGAAAAGAAGCTGTTGGAGTAGAATTTACGGTTACATCTTATCTGTTTAACTGTAAAAGGGTGGGACCTAGTTGCTAATCTAGTATCTCGTGTAAATTAGGCGGCACCAGTGATCTAAGCTCATCGGAGCAGAAGCCATGAAAGTACTTGTAGAAGAGGCACAGGGAAGCCACATCACGCCAGTGAGAGAGTGGTTGCAGCCGGTCTGCCAAGTCAGTATCAACCACGTTACAGATCCTCCTTTGTATTTTGTCAAGAAGCCCAAGGAGAGCAGCAGGGGCACTCGACCAGATATGGCAGCAATATTCAATACACGGGCGGATGGTAGATTTGTATATGTGCAGAATAGATTCAGGTGGGAAAAACTTCCGGGACCTGCACAGAGAATCGACTTTCATAGCAGCAGATTTGGCAATGGATTCGATATAGTCATTCCATTTGAGGTTCGCCGAAAGTGTAAGGCCAAGGAGGCGTAGTATTTTACTCTCTGGTAGGCTAGCCTGTCCCATGCTAATGGGAGGTAGATGCGATTGTCTATGGTGGTTAGTTGATAACAGCTTCGTTTTAGAGGCATTGAAATTTACCAGCCCTTTCCTACCCCAGGCCACTACGGATTGGAGGTCCTTTTCAAGTACGGCAGCGAGGTTCACTTTGTCGTCCACACGTGAGTAGATTGTTGTGTCATCGGCATACATGCCAACTTGGGATCTAATGTCGTCGGGGAGATCATTAATGTAGATCAGAAAGAGCGTGGGACCTAGGATAGAACCTTGAGGGACGCCCGCGTTCGTATGGTAGTTTTAGGAGGCATGCCCATTTAATACCACCTTCAATGTGCGGTTAGAGAGGAAAGACTGGGTGAGGTCAAACAAATGTCCAGTTATCCCGTAGCTCCGCAGTTTGCACAAGAGGCCAGCATGCCAGGCCCTGTCGAACGCTTTGGAGATATCCAAGGCAACGGTTCGGGCTTCACCATTCTTGTCAAGTGCCCGGTATATGTACTCGGTAATGGTCGTTAGCATATCAGCAGTAGACCTGGTGAAGCGAAACCCGTGTCAGAGAGAAGCCTGTTGGCCGTGAGATGCTGAATCACCTCGGCGTTGATAATGGCTTCGAAAACTTTGCCAAAGATCGGAAGGAGACTAATAGGACGGTAATTGGCAGTGTCTGAGGGTTCGCCAGAATTCTTAAATATAGAAACTACACAGGAGGACTTCCAACAGGCAGGAAAGCAGGAAGCAGATAGGCAGAGGTTATGGAGTTTAGAGAGGACAGAGGAGAGTTCTGGGGTACATTTCTTCAGTACTATGACTGGGATTCCGTCACCGCCGCTCGCTTTGTGTGGGTCAAGTTGTGCAATTATCTTGGCGACCAGCGAGGGTGTAATGTAAACGTTATTTAGTTGAGCCTTAGTTGTGGGTGGGAAGTCTGGTGTAGGTATTCCTAACGAGTCCAGTGTCGAATTGGTGGAGAATCTACGGGCAAAGCATTCAGCCTTGTCCGCTGGGTAGGTGAGAACTTCAAACTCATTGATTAGTGGGGGTATTGAAGTCTTGTTCCTGCTGAGCACGCTTTTGCAGAGACGCCAGTAATCTTTGGAGCCAAACTTAGAGGATGCTATGCGTTGCCTAATTCTGGTAGCAAACGCCTTCTTAGCTTCGTTCAGTACTTTTTTACACTTGTTCCGTGCTGAGGCGAAAAGGCGCCTGTTTTGGTTCGACGAGCAGCTTCGATAGAGCTTCTTTTTTTTTTACCGTAGAAATATCTAAATGTAACATTCTCTTCTACTCTAACAGTTTATTTTCTTTCACTTCTCATCTGTGGAACACCCTTTCGCTTACTTGCTTCTTGATAGCTACAATCTTCAAAAATGTAAATGCAACGTTAATTGCCATCTCCTTTAATCCCACCCATTTCGTATCCTTTCTTCGACATCCACTGTACCTCTCTCTCTCTCTCTCTCTCTCTATACATATATATATATATATATATGTGTGTGTGTGTGTGTGTGTGTGTGTGTGTGTGTGTGTGCACTACCGGCCATAGATCTTATGCATTAGGCCACCCCAGTTTTTAAAAAAATGGTGTATGTCATAATATTTTTAGTATGTATTGGTAAATGGATCATTCTAAATGAAAATTGAATGGTTCTTTTGTTACTACTGCACAGTAACATGTGAATCAAATGAACTGGTCTGGTGTCCAGTTTTTGTGCTTATCTCTCCATGCGAGTCTTTTCTTCTTATTGGCTGGCCGAAGCAAAGCCTTACTGGCTGGCTTGTAAAATCTTGCTAAGTAATAATAACAAAAGAACCATTCTATTTTGATTTAGAATTATCCCCTTGAAAATAAATAGTTAAAATACTATGAAATACATCATTTTTTTAAAAACTAGGGTGGCCTAATAATTATGGCTGGTAGTGTATATATATATATATATAATCCCCTGTGCACCAGTGACGGTTCTACCCAGCTTGGGGCAAAATCATTGTTTTAAAAATTATGTATAATATATGTTGATAAAATCGTAATGATAGAAAACCTTGAATAAATTTTGAACCCGCGAAGCCACGTACATATTCGCCAGCCACCTATATTACTTCCGTATTTCATTTATGATAAATACGCTCCACTCGAACAGCTTCTTTCTGCCAACCACGGTTCCGTCGAACCGACTCTCGTCCTATCCGTATAAACTACCCCTTAATGTAACCCACTACCTCAAATTAGCTCTGGGCCTTGTACAAAGTGAACCTTACTCTAAAAAAAAAAGGATAATATATAAATTATCTCTAATATGATAAAGAACAAATAATAAACGTTTATTAATCTAATATGTTAGAATGAGCTATGAAGATAAAAAAGAATAAATAAATTCTGACGGTTTTATTTATGGGTTGTCTGATTTCACAAGCATTAAACTTTTTAACCAAGTGTTAATATAAATTATATCATTCTGAATTTTGTCGTAATCTGATTTATATTTAACCTGTATTTGATTCCAACTCAAATTATCTATGATGTAATTAAATATTTCATTTTTAGATGTTTCATAATCATACTGAAATATTATTAGGTTGAGTCATAAGGAATTTACGTTGTTGTGAAGTAGTGGTAATAAGAAATGTATTATTCGAAGAAAACATTTTCTCAAATAAAACGGGTTGCAAAAGTTCAGGGCAGTTGCAGGGTCTTCTGACTCCTGAATCGATGAAATAGGGCTCCCTACGCTCTCAATTGTTCTAAGGTAGAGTTTATATAAATTACAAATTATATACAATGAAGTATCATGAGTAACATAGTTGAACAATCAAACTATTAGGACATTGAATATGTTATCGCTGTTTTCCAACACATGGAAACAAGAAGTGCGTGCGTGAAGATTCAGATGATAACGCATTTAAAAGGAAGAACTACGAGCATGCTTGAAATTCAGTGTATATCATTTTGCCGAAGTGTAAATAAATTTATTTTTTATAACTTTAAACATTCTTCTGAAGATTTTATAAAAATGCATCCACTCGTGATTAGTCTCAAAAAGGTGTCGTTTTTCAAATGTGGAATTCAAATGTTGTCAGAAAGATGGGAGAAATAGTGGCTAGCGATGGACAATACTTCTAGTGACTTGTTTCATACTGATTTTTGTAAATAAAACATTACTTTTTTATGAAAAATCAGCGAGAAATTCTTTAATGTTCTAGAAAAAAAATTGAAAATATATAAAATGTATCTAAAAACAAATTTGCGACAGGTCATAATGGCTTATTCAATATCAAAGAAACAAACGATGCTTTGCGACAATTTTAACCTCACTTTAAAAAATTAAATATTATACATAAAAAAATAAGGCTCAAAACAAATTGACAGATTTCAACTAAAAAATCCCAGAATGACGACAAAATCCGCGAAAATCGTTTAATATTCCGTTGTGCTTAGTTTGATTTGTAATGCATATAAATGTAAATAAAAAAAAAATTAATAAGACAGCGAGGATCACAAAGCACTGTCCGGGACCCCAAATCTGGCTCAGGAGGGTTAGGCTAATACGTCCGGCCTTGCATACAACGATGTTCAACGAGAAAGATATTAGACTGATAGAAGATAAACTACTATTGTGGCTATAGTGAGATCATCTAGGTATTTTTAATTTAGTGTTTTTAAGACGTAATGACGCATTAAATGCACAGTTATACATTCAGCAGCTTCAACGTGTCCATAAATATTTAGTCGAAAAAGCGCTTCGTGCTCGTCAACAAGAAAAATGTTATTCTCCTCCATAACAATGCAAAAATTACATACATCAAGAATAACGCAAGAAATATATTGAAACTTATTGGGCTGTTATACTCTACCCGTCATATCTACCTTACGACATTTTTCTTGTGTATGATAATAAACTATATCGAGCAACAAAGCCTTTAATCGGCGGTTTTGAGAAGAATGGTACTGCATTTTAATTGCTGTTATTCCTAGGTTCACACTGACTCGGGCTGGTAACAATTGGTAAGGTCTCATTTATGTACCAATATTGAACCCCAAACCAAGGATGTGCTAATAAACGAAACCAACTAAACAATCAACATTAAAAACCCTTTCATGACATTGACCGGTATAATATCAGATAATTTCTTAAAATGATCGTAATAAATGATTTGGTTCGAAATTCCTAGCACCTGAAGAAGGCCAGAGCGTACAACGGCCGAAACGTCGTACAAATAGCAACAAGGATAAGGGCAATAGACCGAATAATGTAAACAGTGAGAAATCAAACAGTATTCCAAAATATAACATCAACAAAACTACAACATAGAACACATATAACACCTCTTTTAGTAATTGTATCCACACAAACATGCAAGTTATTTCGACTTATATCAATTTCTCATCAATAACTCTGACGAGCTTTCTTCTTTTTTTTACCCCTGGTGCCAAGTCCCCATTAATTTAGGCGTGCTGCTAGCTTGGCCTCTATGTCTTACTATTTTACCGTTGAAATCGTTAAATATAACCGCCTCTTCTACCCCAAAAGTTTCCTCAATACCCTCTGTAGTTTTTTCTTTCACTGTAACCCCCTGCGCACTAGTGGCGCACACGCCTTGCTTGGGGGTGAAATTTTTTTACATGCACAAAAGCTGAGGATTGTTTATTCAGTTGTAAAAGCAGAATAATGTATTTCATATTTTTATCTCTTCAAACCTCCCCAAAAAATTAATTTAGGCATTAAATGACACATAAAGAGTTCATATGCCGCTAAAAGAAATAAAAATAAAAATAAAAAACAATATGTTATAAATTTCAACCAACCGTATTACTAAGGATTCGTTGAATGAATAGCCTAAAGTTTCCTGTATGGAAACGGCTATTATTACCATTATGATTACCATTTTCTCTTTGTTAGAAATTAAATGAATATGATTTATTGAAGATGGCCAGCAACTGGACAGATATTTTGCGCAAAATCACTGGGACAGCTTTTACTTGATTAGGAAAACTACTGATGTTCTTAGTACATTAGAGGATCAGTCATCGGGTTTCAAATGTCAATTGATAAACAATGATTATATTAGAATGGCAAGCTTTCCTGCCTGTGACATGATTTCCCGTTTTTTCGTTTTTCACGACAACAATGTCTCTTTTGCCAACGACTCTTCTCTGGCCAGGAGTTGCATCAATTCAAAAAATATCAAAGGAAAGAATTCGATTCAAATTGGAATATTACTTTTATCATTGAATATGTAATTATGTGCAAATTAATTGAAACAAGTGCTTAAGTTCCTTTCTTTCGTCATACTCACTAGATTTACAAGATGCAATGTCACTTGTTTTTCTTTTGTTTTTTGTTTTTTTGTTTTGTTTTGTTTTTTCAGATTAGGTCATCTAATTTGTTTTTGGGGTGTATGATGGATTTTGTTTGTCATTTAAAAATATTTCGTCATCCGTGAATTTTATTACGCCCAGACACTATTTTCTAGGCTGTCGATTAGTTGCTCTACGGCCATTGTATGCGTTGGATGTTACTCCAAGGAAGCGTGCAAAAATTGTAACGCTGCACGAACACACTAGCAAGCCTTACTGAAGGATCGACGATAATTGGTGGTGTCAGACTTCCAAATCCCAGTGATGTGAACAAGTTGAAGAAATCAACTGGGTTTATCAGTCGAAAATGTAAAGAAAAATACAGTTGGAAGAGAAACAAAACGCCAAGAAACGACGTATATGTGATCAGAGAAAGTGTGAAAATCCGAGGAAGACATGATTCGTTGTTTTTTTTTCTTTTAATTAATTTGCACTAATGTATACAAAAGAGTATAAAATGATAGCAAGAGGACAACGGTATGAGGCTGTGAAATTATGAAAAGATATTTTTTCTTAAATAACTAGAATGCTTTTTGAAACACACTCAGCTTAGTGAAATCCTCGTAGTATTTAGTAATGTTGAAATTCTCGCTAATATTTTTGTCGAAATTTATAATCTCTATGTTTCGTTCAATTTTGCTAACCAATCGATAGAATAAGCTGTTTTGTTTGAAAAAGACTTTGACGAAAAACACTGCTTAGCAGTTTAATAACTTCTTTAATCGAATTTGATTTTATATGACGTTATGGTAAACAATATTTTTAAGAATTTTTTTTCCATTTGCTTTTTACAGCGAAGAATAAATTCTTCGTACTTGTTACTCTTGAGCAGGTAACATAAAATAATAAATGCGTAAATATTTCTTTCTGGGGCCAAATTCACACTTTTTAAAGTTTGGTCTTGTGAAACGCGATTCTTGTATATTCTTATATATAAAACTTAAATGATATGTGAAAAAACAATATTGCATTTTTATGAAGCAAGTCTTTGCTATTTTAATCATTAATTTATTTTACAAATAGAAGAAGTATTTCAAATAATGAATTTTTTAATTTTAAAAATCCAAAGAAAATCTATTGTACTTAGCTATTCACCCTAGTAAAACGAACTGTATTTTCTACCCCCTTACCTGTTTGCTCTTCTCAAAAAAAATTTGATTTCAATCAGTCAATTTATGTCTATTTTAGAGCGTGTGACAGACAGGCGGACGGGCTAATGGACGAGACAGAACTGTAAATGTTGAAAATCAGTTTGAACATCAGTTTAATCATTGTTCGAAGTATATTTGTTGTTACCATATTATATAATTAACTTCGTGATATTTCTGGTCCGGCCATCGTCGCCTGCTTTTCATCTTATTCTTTTTTTACTTATTTATCTTTTATGTTATTCTTACTAATGCCTTCATCCAGAGTGTTTCAAAATCTATCAATTTCTTCTGTTCTACTTTGCACTGCTGGAGAGAATTTTTCAATAGAATATGGAAACCGTAGCAAAGAAACTGGAAGGCGCAATTGGATAGACAATGTACCCCATAAAAGCTAAACAAAGTATAACGTAACCAAAAAAGTTATTGTATTTTATGTTTTAAGAAAAACTTAGACAGCAATTGTGACATACGGTAAGCCCTGAAATTAATCTTCATTGGCATTCAGAAAAATGTATGAAAAATGCATGACCCGGAAGTTTATGTCTGCATACATATTTCACTGGATAGTGAACTCTCTCTTGAATCCCCAAAACATTCTTACATGTGTCCCCACCTCTTTCTTCTAAACTCAGTCAGCTATCTCATCTTTCACTACCGCTCCTCTTTCTCTACTGACTACCCTTATCCACGTCAAGTGGATGGAAACCTTTGTCATTGATCTTTCTGGCGTTCATACCCTGAATCGCTCAATCTTTCATGTAAGGCGTTTCCCCAGGCGTTTTCCCAGTGAACTTAAAAGACACTCTGCTTGTAAATCTCTGTTTTACTTCTATCCCTGATTCTTGCAATGACATACTGCTATTCCCTTTTAGCAACTCTGATCATCCTGTTGTTTCCATGAATATTCGTTTTTACCCCCTATTTTTCCAGGAGCCTCCTACCAGAAGAATATCTTACTGCTACCAAAGAGTAGACTGGGACTCGTTTCGTGACTTACTTTTTGATGTCCTTGGAAAAAATGTTTACTTTTCTTCTGAAGACTGTGCCTCTGACGTCACTTTAAGGGTGAAAGCTAGCATCGTCGTTTTGTTCTAGCCAGGAAATTCTCTCTTAAACCTCATTCGTCTTTATCCGGATTTAACGATGCAACGCATCCAAATAAAATAGACGTCTATATATTTTGGTTCGTAACGAATAAAAGATTGTCATAAATGATGCTAAGCCGTTGTTTGCTGATAGATTGTAGCATCTCGCAAGTTTGGATTAAAAATTACTGGCGGCTCTGTAAAGGTGTGCTACATAGCAATAATTTAATCAATTTAAATTCCTCGCATCCACAGTGAACAATGCTGAGTGCTTAGCTCACACATTCTCTTCCGACTCTACACTTGACTCGTCTGGAGTAACCACACCCGATTTCCCACCTAGAACGGAAGCTCAACTGAGTGATGCATATATTACCCAGTCTCTGACATCATTTCTAAGCTTGAGTTTCATCTAATCGTGAACAGACACGCTTTCAGGTCCTTTCATATACGAACGCGGACGTCCTCCAAGGCTCTATCTTAAGGACTACGCTTTTCCTGATCCTCATAAATGATATTCCTGATGTAATCAGTTTCTAAGTAGGCAATATGCAGAGGACTACGCCATTTTCTCCAGTCTCAGTAAGAAATCTGCCGAAGCTGACAAAGTTAACCTTGCTGCTTCTCTTGTAGAGAACCTCCAATCAGTGTAGGATTGGAGCAAGAAATGGCTCATAAATTTTAATTCTTCCACAATAAAGCTACTCTATATTAACTACCAGAAAAAAAAAACTTTCCTGCCTTCCATCACTATAGATGACGCTAGTCTCCTGTAAAGCAACACAATGGAACTACTTGGCCTCACTCTGTCAACTAAATTACAAATGGAACGACTACCCTCGAATAAATAGCTACATCTACCGCTAAGAAGGTCGGGTCAGTGTGTCTGGCCAGAAAGTTCGTCTCGTCCAAATCTAATTTGCATATTTATAAATCTACCATTCATCCGTACATCGAGTTCTATTGCCATACCTAGTCGAGTGCTAACGCTGTTCATCTCGGGATTCTTGACAAAATACAAAGGAGGATCAGCAACGTAATCGAAACAGATGCCGTCGGGGTCAGGCTTCCCTCTGTTTGTTTGTTTTTTGTTTTTTTTTTGTTTTTTTGTTTTTTTACAAATATCTACGGCTTCTGTTCTGTCAAGCATCTTTGCTTGGTGTCCGGACGACATGAATTTACTCAGGATCCTAGATTGGCTTTTAGGTTCCACCCTTTTACCGTCAAATCAATCAAACATAACCACAAAATCTACCCTCAGCTTCTTTTCTTGCACTTCCCGTCTGTACAATTCTCTTCCCTGATAGATACAATCTCCAAAAGTTTAAATACAAGGTCAATTTTCATCTTCTGTCTCTTTGATCGCCATCTTTTACTTATCCTTTCTTCGACATCCCCTGTACATTGTCTTTTTTTATAATTTCTCTCACGGTAACCCACTACGCACCAATAGCGGTCCAGCCTTGATTGGGGCAAAACGATTTTAAAAAATACTATCAACACATTTTATTGTTAAAAAACAATCAATACAACGCTAAAAAAATATAAACCTACATTTTAAAAGCAAAATTACCAGCAATACATTTTAAAAGCAAAATTGCCAACAATACATTTTAAAAGCAAAATTGCCAACAATACATTTTAAAAGCAAAATTGCCAACAATACATTTTAAAAGCAAAATTGTCAACAATACATTTTCAAAACAATATTGCCAACAATACATTTTAAAAGCAAAATTGCCAACAATATGTTCTCGTCTAAAATGACCCTCAATAAAATACTAAAAATGTAATTTATAAAATATTTTCCAATAATTCATTTTGCCAAAATAATCAGCAAAACATTTTTAAAATTATCAACAATACATTTTATGCTCTACAAACTATATATCTAAAACATGCGGTTACCATTAAAATATAAACATATGCAAAAAATAACTGTAGTTAAAGACATAAAATTGTAAAAAAAATATTTAAATTTCGGAAAAAAATCATAGAGGATAAATATAGTACTAAATAAAATACATCTTTCACCCAACCAAGAATCAATCAATCAGTCATTCTATCAATAAATCAATCAACCAAGCAATCAATCAATTAATTAACCAACCAATCAATCAAATAACTAACCTACCAATCAGTAAATAAATAAACCAGTCAGTCAATCAATCAATCGACTAATCAATGAATGAATTAAACAAGCAGTCAATCAATCATTAAACCAGTCAATCAATCAATCAATAAATCAATCAAGCAATCAATCAACCAATTAAAAAATTAATCAACCAACCAACTAATGAATCAGTTTATCAACCAATCAATTAATCAAACAACCAGTTAATCAGTTAACCAAACAGTTATATCAAAACCCAATGAATCAATCAGCCAACGACTCAATTAATCAACCAATCAATTTATCAACTAACCAGTCAATCATTTAGTGAGCAGGTCAATTAATCAACCAATCAACCAACAAATCAATTAACCAATCAACCAGTCAATCAATCAATCAATCAATCAATCAATCAATCAAATGATCCATGAATTAAACAAACAAATCAATCAACCAACGAAAGAGTCAATCAATCAATCAACCGATCAATAAACCAACGAAGCAATTAATCAACTAACCAGTCAATCAATCAACCTACCAATCAATCAATCAATCAAACAACTAATCAATCAATCAACCAACCAATCAATCAGTCAGTCGACTGATTAATCATTCTATCAAACATTCAACTAAGCAATCAAGGAACTAACCAACCAATCAATCAATCAATCAATTCCCTTAGACGCAGTGGAAACTCGGGTACTATTATATAAGAACTCGACGGAAGAAGAATAATGTACCTGGGTAAATTCAATAAATTGTTCAGTTTAATTTATCTGGACCGACAAGCACCAGCTGAGAGCTGAAATGTAGAAAGGCTGAAACGTTGTTTTAGAGAAAACAATCAGAATAGTCCATTGTCAATATATGTAAATGATGTTAATTCTCCATACCCTGAGTTTCACACAAATGAAGAGGAGATTCGACACACCACAGGAGTCGTTCTACATAAGGACGCTGAGAATATGCTGAACATGGTTCAACACTAAACCCTAAGCTTAACAGTGAATGCTTAGTTTAGTCTAAGTTTATGTATTAAAGTGTTCAAGTTAGCGTTAAGAATAGTTGAGTTAGCGTTAAGATTAGTAGAAGAGTGTTCCAGTTAGTATTAGATGTATGATTAGAGGTTAAAGTTAAGCTTAGTGTTAGGAATGAGTCTTAGGTTTAGGGTTAAGTATAATGCTAGAATTAGGTTGAAGGTGTAATATTATACTTTATTAAGTTGTTACAAAAGTAATAGCCATCCGAAGTGTTGTATTTTGAAAAGTCATTTTAGTATTACGGTATATATTAGGTGTCTTTTGGTATATATAATAATTAATCCGTGCTCTTTAATTTTAACTTATTTTCAGACAGAAATATTCTTGAAGCTCAGAAGCCTTTAATTATGAACACTTTTCTTGCCTTGCATGAGTACAGACTTAGGCAGAGTAACTCCAAAACTTCTGCTAATAACGACAGATCATGAGGAGAGAGGTCTACAAGTGAACGGGCACTACGAAGTTGGTTCCAAAAATTTCATACTAGGGATGAGAGCCTTGAAAATGAAGAAGGTAGAAAACGGTCAGGCAGTCTTGTATGTATGTATGTATGCCGCATTCACCCTAGTCGGGTTGAGCGGGCTTCCTCCCTGACGGAGCAAGTCTCATTGGGATTTGTTTAAGGGCAGGGTCCCAAGTCCTACCCCGTTATTTAACCCATAACTGGAGGGAACGGACGGATTAATACCTTTCCCAAGGGTACTAGTGCGCAAGTGAGTGCAGTGTGCTCGACTGAAATTGGAACTCGGCTCACCGATTTCCCCCTCCAAGCCGACATCCACCGCACCACAACGCACATCCGTGAACGCTAACAGCACCTGGTATTCCCAAGTGGTCACCCACGTAAGTACTGACCAGGCTCAACGTTGCTTAACTTCGGTGATCGAGCGGGAACCGGTGTATTCAACGTGACATGACCGTTATAGTCTTGACAATGAACGACTTCAAGCATCAGTTAAAGTAAAACCGATGTCAAAAAGTCAAAAAGATATCTCATATGCTTGATGTTAGCAGTGCAACAGTCTCACGCTATTTACAGAAAATTGGCAATGTGAAAAAACGCAATAATTGAGTTCCTCATGATCTCAATGAAAATCAAAAACTTCGCCATTTTGATTAGTGCTTGATGCTCTTCTTGCGTAACACCAATTATCCATTTCTTGTAATGAAAAGTGGATCCTTTATGATAACCGTAAACGATTAGGTCAATGGCTTGATAGTGATGAGCCCCCCAAATATTTTCCAAAACCAAATTGCATCAGTAAAAGATTAGAGTACAGTCTGTTGGTATGCAATTGGTGTTATCTGCTACAGTTTTCTGGAAGCCAGTCAGAGTATTAATGAATAGCTTTACTGAAATCAGCTTACTGAAATGCATACACACATGCAAAACTGAGACCTGCATTAGAGAATCAGCGTGATCAAATTCTGATTCACGAAAATTTCCGGCCACACGTTGCAAGAATGACGTTGCAAAAACTCACAGACTAGAGTTACGACAGTTTAGCACATCCTCCATATTTTCCTGATTTTTCACCCACTGATTATTATTTTCAACCATTTAAGCACATTTTAAATGGTAAAACGTTTAGGTCCAAACCAGAGGGGGAACTAACTTTCAAAGATTTCATTGCATCACAGTCAATCATTTTTTTATCAATGAGGAATAAATAATCAAGTCGATCGAGGTGCATAGAGGGTCAAGGCTCGTATTTTGACTAATTTCAACATTTCTACAGTTAATTTTTCAAGAACAGAATTATGTTTCTGAAACTTACCATTATTTTTGTCACAATCTAATAGTCTTATTATTAAAATTAAGTCTAGTGGTCACTGTTATGTCTACAGATATAGGGTTAGGATTAGAGTTAGATATTTATGTTTCGAGTTAGGGATGTAGTATGATTAGTACAACGTTTTTAGGGATGTTCTTTGTGGTGCAGTGAATATCGGCTCAAAATCAGAAAGCCTTTGAATTAGAGTTGAATTATTGCATTCAATTACACGCAAATACCGATAGAAAAGGTATTAATCCGTCACTTACCTCTAGTTATGGGTTAAATAACAGGATAGCCTGAGGTCTATAGCTTTGTTTGGCAACCAGTCTATCACAAAAAGTAAACTACTGTGGGATAATCTTCTGCCCAATTAGTCATGTCTCTTTCGAGACATGATCGGCCAAGCGTGTATCACGTATGTCACTTAGCTCACTGACAAGTTTTTTTCGGTTATTTTTAAATAAAGTATTTAAGGCTTGCTGGAGTTTTTAGCCTGTAGCATGAATATAGACAGATTTGTGATCTACGTTCAAAATTGTATTGTAATAACTATAAAAGCTGCATTGTTTTGTATATTAAACCAACCGGAAGTCGAGTAAAAATGTGTATTTTACACAAAGGCAAGCAGTAACTTCAAAGACGACGTTGATTGAACGATAAAATTGTCATTTACCCTCTAAGTAATCTGATGGTTCCTTTGAATGTTTCTCATGTAGATGTCATGTTCTTTACTGGTAACTACGATGGTTAAGCCGTAAATTTTAAAGAAAGCCGCTTTAGTTGAAATTTGAACTTGTCAGAGAGATCGGAGGAGGAGGAGAGGAGGAGGAGGAGGACTGCACTTTAGTGCTAAGCTTGCGTTTTGGAAACTTTAGACATTGTTGTTGATTCTGAGCTCACATACAACAACAACACCCGATATTCTTAATAAAAAAAAAATTACTTCTTTGAAAGACTGCCACAGACGATTCGATCAGTTCATGTTACTAAAATAAAAATAAATTCCTTTTGGATAAAATTATTTAAGTACTTTGCAAAATAGATGGAGACATTGCAAAAAAAATATTTTCTTTAAAAAAATGACGGAACATTTTATGGCACCAATATTGGCTTATTTTTTTTAATAAAACCGAAGAAACATTTAGATCAACACAATATATGTTGATTTTCGATAGGAATCGTGTAAACAATATTAACTGTCAATTCTCGAGGTCTTTTTGCTATTCTTGATGAATTCTAAACTTTGTTGATCTGAAATGTTTCGATTATATCTTGCATTACCAGTTTCTTATCTTACAAGATAAAACGTTGAAATTGAATTTGCCTCGATGTGAAAATCGAATGCTGAGAGCTTATATCCGAGATTGTTTTCCCTTGGAAGCAGCGGACAGGTTTAAGGATAATTAAAAATGAAAGAAAAGAGATAAAGAGGCACTATTTTTGCTAAACCAGCCGCGAGTGAGAGAAAAAGAGGGTTTATGCAGGTAGAAACAATGATACGTTCTCCTTCCGGGGATATAATTGAAATCGACTCATCTGGAACGCAGCGCTGTTGGGGGGTCACATAGACGCACGCATATAAAGCGACATTTGATGGAATATTCTTATATATACGCCATTTCTTCCCAATATTTCTCATTTATTTATTTTTTAATTAAAATATCTTTCGATTTGGCAAAAAGGATGAAAGAGAGATTTATATTTTCTAAAATATCGTTTTTTACTCCAAAACCCTTATGCCATTTTTACTCTTATAAGGAACCGACGTTTTCTTTTATGTGCCATGCCCCTTCTGATCACGTCTCTCCACAACTTCCTCTTCTTTGCAGATTTTAGTAGTATTTTCTATTTATTATTCTGTGTTTTCTATGATCTGCCATCCATTTGCACTCTCGTTAGGTAGTTTTCTCGCTCTTTCCACCTGTCAGTTTTAACTTCGATAGGTCTTGTAAGTGTCAAATTTTCCTAGCTGTCTTTTTTTCAGTGAGCTTCAGCTGTCTCTTCCAATGGTTGGTATTTCATTCCATCTTTTTTAAAATGCGCTTGTTGCTTACCAGCTTCGATCATGGTATCCTCAGAAAATTTTTGTAGAATCATATTTCTGTCGCATCAAGTTTTCTCTTGAACCGTGAAGAAATTGCTCAGCATTCGCAAGGAGAATTGATATTACATAGCACCATCGAAAAAATTCCATTGTAGAAAAAACAACAGGTTGAATTTTGATGGTAATGAAACAGCTTTTCATGGTAATGAAATAATTCTTCCCGTGCTGGTCGTTGATACGAGGACACGAATCTCAGCTTTGCGTTTATTCTTCTATCTATCGAGTTTAAACGTGTAACTTAATGAGGGAGGTGCACTTCCTTATGTACCAAGACTAGCAATTAAGGTTGTAGATGATTACAGTTATTCACAACTGTTTTCAGACATTTTTTACCTTTTACTTTCACTCTTTGTCATTTTTGTTCTATCTGTACATACAAACTCTTTAAGTAGATTAGTCATTGTTTAACACAGATTTCTTACCTTCAGTATGTTGTAGGAGTGTTAATTTCTTTAAATCATCTTTCCTCGTTATTTTCTTTAAATCTTAGCTCCTGCTTTCTGATTGTATATAGTTCTTGTTGTACTTGTACTCTTATAGCATTATGTGACGTAAATGCATTTTCCATCTCATTAGTTGGATTACAAAGTGTGGTCTTAAATATAATGGGTACTTTGTCACTTCTAAGAAAGAAAAGGTATTTCATTCTACTTCAACTTTTGGGACACAGCACTTTAAAATACAAGTTTCTGTATGCCCACTGAAGTTAAACAACATCGGGCTTGATTTGTATCTAACTGACCGCTTCAGAACACCAGGTGCTCTAAGCTTGACTGAGCAGATGCTGTAATGAATAGTGGTTCGGAGTTTTTAATCGGAGAGTCGAGTTCCAATTCCCATTGGGTTCGTTATATTCACTTACACGAAAATGCGCTTGATAAATATAAGAATCCACCTCTTCTGCCCACAGTTATGGGTTAATTAGTAACACTTGTATCATTCATCCAATATTATCCCCGTAAAAATTCTTGCAATCTAAAAATATGGTCTGGCTTTAAATAAACTGCAAAGAGATGATAAGCTTTAAAAACGAATCAATTGATGCAGGGAACCTAAAGAAATGACCAAAAAAGCGTCAGATAAAATTGTTTCTCATTTTTTCTACTATTTTAATTTTCAGCATATTTTTTAAATCCACGCATGAATCGTATAGAAAGAAGAAGTGAAATGTTACCTTTCATAATATGGATGTCAGAACTTTCAGTTACGTGTAAAACGACATCACGTATTTCAACGCCCCCTACTGGAAAACGTTACAAAACTTTGTTCCGGCCCAATATATTTCTGGGGTAGCATGATCCATTCACTTATAATATAATTGAGAGATATTTTCATTGTCGTATATGTCTTTTAATCCTAACTGTCAATTTCCATCAGTTGTGCAATTCTCTGTGGATTTACCGTGGATTCCGGTTCCCAGTCATTCATCTCGCAAATCCTTTCGCTACCTCGATGCATTCACTTACGTAATTTGGTGATATTTCTTCGGGATTCGGCTTTGTCTTATCTGTCTTGTCTTTGACGTAATCTTCATAGTTTTTGGCCTGCTATTAGGAGTAATTCTGCCAATGGTATTTACTTGACTTCTGGTTTTCAAGGTTTCCTTACCATTTTTTGTAGCATTCTTAATTAATTAAATACCTTTCCAATGCAATAAATTCAACTGGAATTGAACTCAGCTTTACCGATTTCTCGTTCAGAGCCGATATCCACTGCACCACAACACCCATGCTACATATAAATACATGTAAACACAAACCAGCGCTGTAGCTATTTATTGTAAATGCTATAGGTTTGAAAATGTATCTAACAAATAATAAATTCAAATATATTTCAAATCAACACCTCAAAATCTATCAGAATTTTTAATTGAATCCACAATACATATAAACTTTTTAATCTTAAACTTTCTTCTTTTTCTTCTGTGTGCTGTGTCTCTTCAGTGTATGGGTGATCATGGCTTTCCACAGCTTTATATATTTTTTTTTAATCATTTCACCCCGAGCAAGGCGGAAACGCCACTGATGTGCAGGGGGCTACATAAATGTAAAAAGATTAATTAGAAAAGAGCGAGGAGTACAAACTAGTTAGAAAGGAACAATAGAAAGCTGAGAAAGCAGGTGCGATGACAGATAAATAGGTGGAGTGAAGGGAAGGTTATACGGGGGTGGGGAGAGAGCTAGAGTCCAGTGGTTAGTAGATGAGTATTGACTTTGCATTTAAATTTCTGGAGGTTGTAGCCGTCAGGAAAGCAAGAATATATATTGTAGCTCTTAGCAATTGTTGTCTCACTTTATTCCCAACACCTTGTTCTGCAATCTTTTTACACAAAACCAATTTTAAAACAGGAAACCGAAAAAGAATTCTCAGAACTCATTGGAAACTTAAAATTTAACAACGCTTGTGTTATGGTGCCTTATCTATAGAAATAAACTCTCCCTTCGTCAATAAATACTAACCTGAGTGACTTCCGGAGAGGCATCTGTGAGGCATTCGTGCGGCAGTCTAGAAGCAGTTGAGACGTAGCATAACTATACCGTTCGGACTTACACTTCTATCTGCTGACTACTAACTCTTATTATTGTATAATCTGTTATTCTAATACACTGTTTGAACCTACCTTCTCGTTTCCGTGTCTTTATTACTGGCCCAAACAGGCCACAACTTCGCCACAACACCTTAATATTTTTTTAAAATATCCTACGATGAATCCTGTGTAAATATAGTTTCTCTTAGTGTTTAAAAGATTATATCCGGACTATTATAAAAATCCAGTAATTTAGAATAAAATCTTATCCTCGATGGTGCCAATGAATCCTCTTTGCCTTATTAATGTCTGCTGTATAAACCAATTGTGTTAGGTGAACCCACGGTTAAAAATCCAATTGACTGATGTCGGTGGAACTTGCAGGCTATGGAAACGGTCTTCCGCTACTTATCCATTTTCATAGTAGATATGGACCAGTACATCGCGAAGAACGTGATTAAAATGTTCTTGAGCCCGAACAGGCATAAACCTGGCAGGCCTGAAATTGTATTTGAAATAAAGTCCCTGTAGACAGCTCTTGTAACATCTACAGCAAGAACATATGGATCTACCAGACAGTCACTTACAATTCCAACTCACACATTAATCAAAAAATTTCGCTGGTGTCTAATTTGTATTATACTATGGGGATTCCGATCCACCCACGAATGTTGGTGGTGTAAGTTTGCTATTTCTCCTCTTCAAAATGTTGCTTCATCCGTAAACAAGACTGAAGCAAAAAACAACGGCTCGGCAGTTTGTGCAATAAAGAGTACTTCTGTGGTGAGTGATCAAAGGACGAAAGATTCTTGCAAATGATACGGACAAAAACGTTGCTCTTAAAATACTTTCCATACAGTACTATGAGATGTACGACATGCCAAAGCCAGTTTATGTGTCCGAACACCTGGTTCTTTACCGACAGCCAGTAAAATGTGCTCTTCGGGATCAGGTGCACTAACGGATCTCGGTCTTCTTCGATAGATAGTTTGTGGTGCAGCTGATCCTTTCTCGGCAACCTGACTAGAAACAGCAACAAATGTTAAATGCCTTGGCTGCCTTTGGTGTGGAAACGCAATCTGATACCCCTGCATAACCATTCGCACGGCCGTATGCAAAAATCATATCTGTCTGCTCACGATATATATGATATATAATATCCTACCATTATTAAACAAAACACTTCTGCGTTAACTCATAACTGCACACGTTAAACATTGAAGGTAGACTAACCATAAATGTACACGAATAACAAATGTAACCTAGTCTACATGGCAACACCACTCCTCCTACCCAAACTTTCTTTAAACTTAATGACACAAAAACGAATAATTTGCTGACATAATTTTATATAGACATTTCTCTTTGTTTTAGAGTAAGAAACTCTCCCTCAAAATTTGTAAAAGTATTTTTGATACACACTGTATACATTTCGAATTCAATTTCTATTGATTCTTTATGCAACAACAAAAAGTATTTTATGAAAAATCAATGGAAATAGAATTTTCACCTCTGATATATACGATAATCACAAATTGAGAAAATGTAACACATTTTCTTTAAAATATAGGAGAATTTACGTAAACATATGCCTCTACTGATTACTCCTACTCATTTAATGCCGCTTTACTGTTAAAAGGATTCCGTGATCCAACATTATCTCTTTGATTAATCAACCTCACTTTAACTTTCACACAAAATTTCATTATTATGGACGAAAGAAAACATTAAGATTGTAACAGTAATATTTAGCCGTTTCTTTATACGGAAAGATTCAACATTCATTGACCGAACAGCCATTGATATTCTCGGTTAAAACATTTAAAAACTTTTCTCTTGAAACTATTTCTCAGAAAAATAGGTTCTCTCAAATGTAGTAACTTTTCGCGGCAGATATTAAGTTGGTGTCCTACATTTTTTATTGTAATCGTGTAAAACGTTAATATCTTGATTATGTTATTATTTTCTAATTGAGTTATATGTGATATTCATTTTAGTTCTTGTTTTTATTGAAATATCTCAAGTACTGTTATTTCTATTGTGTCGTAGTTTTTCTTTGAGATTCCGTAGCGCCAGTCCACCTGGTTAGAAGAAAGATCGACCTGTAAATTTCATTTGTTCAGAGTCATTTTAAAGTTCTGATCTAAGATAGCGAATGTGTACAGCTGACAGTTAAGAAATTCTTGTACAAGTTTAGTGCCATGTATGTCATGTATTAAAGTCTCGAGCTGACGAGAATATGTAAGAACATGGCTCGAGTTTTGATGTAATGTTTTAGTTCTGAGATGTTATGAGAAACTAATTCTAATACAAACTATTCTCTGGTCAATCCCCTTAGACCCAAGCTAAATTTTTTATAACTGGTTCATACAGTAACATTACGTGTAATATTAAATTCGTTTTTTTTTAATCATATCACCCCAAGCAAGGCGAAAACGCCACTGATGCGCAGGGGGCTGCGTAAGGGTAAAAAGAATGGAAAAGAGAAAGCCGGAAACCTCATCCTAAACAGGGAACAAGGGATGAGCCTCTTCACCTGTTCAATAGACGTGGGTGGAGTGTGAACCGGGCCATAGTTTAGTCTATCTACTCCAATTGAAAAAAAATAAAAGAGAGTGAAAAGATTGGAAAAGAGAAAACCGGAAACCGCATCCTAAACAGGAAACAAGGGATGAGCCTCTTCACCTGTTCAATAGATGTGGGTGGAGTGTGAACCGGGCGATAGTTTAGTCTATCTACTCCAAACGGCTATGTTCTTTTAATTTATTTCAGTTCTGGGATAGATTTATGATGTGTAAATAAGAATGAAAATCTTTTGCATTTTATGGTTTATTTAAGCCTGTTATAGTGTTATTAAAGAATATCGATGATTTAAAGAAAGAGAAATTAAAGCAAACAAATAACTTTAGATCACTGTGTTGTGCTACACAATTTTTCACTCCGGAATCTATCTTACATATTTATAAATTCATCTTTCGTCTATGTCTCAAATATTACTATTATATATGGTCCTGTTATCTATATAAACATATATACTTTATAAAATACAAAGACGAATCAGCAATATTATTGTTTTTGACCTGTCGTCTCAGCTTCAATCACTTCCCCAGAGGCATAATGTACCTATTTTATAAATACTCTCGTAATAATTGTTCGGGTGAGCTCTTTGCTATGGTTTCCATATTTTATGAGCAACAAGGTTTCATCAATTTAGAGTGTAAATGGATAGATCTAACCGTAAGTTCTATGCTAAGAATTTTTTCTATCGCACTTATTGCTTATGAAACTATTTTCCGGCTTCTTGCTTCCGAGTCAACTTTGACCTTCAAAAATTGACTTCCAACATCAGTTTGTATCGACAGTATTCTTTATTACTCTTCTATTGTTCTCGCTCTTCAATAATGCTACTGTTTGTAATCGTTTCGCACCTATTAACCCCTTGTGTCCTTATGTTTGCTGGTCTTCACTACCTTGCATGGTGATATACAGTACTGTGCAAAAGTATTCGGACAATAACTATTTTAAATATATGAGCCATATTGACAGAAAATAAACAATCTATTTAAAGTAATTTTATTTGATTTACTCAACAAATCCTTTAACAAGGAAGAAATACTTGTTCCAAAATAAATTTAATATTTAGTATAATAGTCATTCTGTCAGGCATTGACACCACAAGCTTCTTCTATGTATCTAATGGTATTCCCTGCGAAGCAGCTTGTATTTGTTCGCAAAATGTGTTATGCGAAGTAATATTAGATTTATTAATTCGAGAGTGGGGAATAAAAAAAATGTCAGCCATATCCAAAGATAATAGAATAATGAGTAGTTTTAAAATAACTTGTTTAATAGAAAATAGGAAAAATTAAATATAACTTCTTTCTAATACATTTCTTTTATACCTAGCTTTAAATAATCAATATTTATTAGTAATTTACTTGGCTTTTCACCCTGTATTTGAACTTCAGTGAGGTTTTTAGGACAATCACCCCTGTTCTAATACTTTTGCACACTACCGGTAGTGTTTTTAAACTTTATTTTGATGCCTCATAAAAGATAAAATAGTACTTGTCCTAATACTTTGGCACAGTACTATATATATATATATATATATATATATATATATATAGAGAGAGAGAGAGAGAGAGAGAGAGAGAGCACTCTGGGCGTGTATAATGATAATATACGCGCTAAAAAGTCTGCCTTCTTCTACCGAACGCCTATAGCCCAGAGTTAGAATCGCCGACTGACGCCAATTCGGTCGGGTTTCAGTCCTGTGTTAAACAGCAATCGGGGTCTAACCGTACTGATGAGCTGTGATACAGCGAAATAGATCTGTCTGCGGATGACTATATATATATAATTATTTGTCTATATTTCCACTATTTACATTATTCGGTTTATTGTCCTCATATTGCTTGTCATTTGTATGTAGGTTTGACCGTTGTACGCTCTGGCCTTCTTCAGGTGTTAGGAATTTTGAACAGAAACCTTTATTACAATTACTGGGTTATATCGTTCTCATTATTCCTATTTTTTTCATTAGTCTTAGTAGTAGTATTTAGATTTGGACAGTGGGTATCGGTTCGGAACAAGAAATCGAATTCTAGTTGAATTCGTTGTATTCACTTACACGTAAATACCCTTGGGAAAAGTATTAATGCATCTCTTCTAGCTATGCATTAAATAGCAGTATAGATTAGGTTCTATAGCCTTGGTTGGCAACCAGTCTACTGCAGAAAGAAATGGCAACCTATTGCGAGAAAATATTCTGCCTACTCAATCATGGATAAAAAAAGACATGATCCTCCAAGCGTGTATCATGTATGTTGATACTTCGCCCGAAAGATAAAAAGATTTGCGTAGGACCAACACCCCTATCTCTGAGAAAGAAAAATAACTGAAGCATCGATGACCGCCTTCTTCATTGGCGAGGGGACGTCGATGGCCTATGTTTGACTGGCAGCGATAAGGGCTGATATTATTATTATTATTATTATTATTATTATTATTAGTCTACGTATAATGATATTTTATATTAGTAACAAAGGTACTCATTTTGAAAAAGTATCTAGAATCCACTAATCTTTCAGTTTTTCAAACGCATAAATATAATTACAGTAGCTGACTTCTGACGTGCCATCCCGGAGGAATGAACCAAATGACAGCAGAGATCCGCCAGATTTATTTGCGTTAATTGCAAACTAATCACCTGACGGAAATATAGACCTGTTAATGAAACTTGGGAAATGAAAAACCGACAAAATGACAAAAATATTTGCAGTAAGATTGATGATATTCATTATACAGAGTGTCCATAAAGTTCATGTAAACTTTTAAAAATTTATAACTTTATTTGTATTTGCGATAGTAATAATTTGTAAAAAAAAGATTAGAATGAAGTAAATCTGTATTTTTTAAAGTTTATTGAAATTTTATTTAGCTTTCCACATGCCTTCCATCATTAGTAATACAAAGGGTAATACGATTTTGCAGTTCACGGAAAACATTTGCCAACTGATTTAAGGTAATGCATAAAATCACATTAGTTGTTTTAGCTTTCAAATCTTTTAATGAACTAGATTTGGATGCATACACAATAGTTTTCACATGAAAAAAATCTGATGGAGTTAAATCTGGCGAACGTGGAGGCCAATAAAATGGTCCACCCCTTCCGACACATCTGTTAGGAAATTCCTTATTTAGAAAATGTCTAACACGCAGATTAAAGTGACAAAGAGCTCCATTTTCTTGAAACACTGTATTATTTAATTGTTCAAGCTAATCTTTTAGAGATTATTTCTATTACAAGTAAAAATAAAGTTATAATATTTTGAAGTGGACACAGACTTTATGGACACCATGTATATGAATCTTTTGATTAAATTGAAGCACTGTATGCTTATCATGAAACGAACCTCTAATCAGCAGTTAACCTGGGCAAGAAATGGCTTGTAAATTTGAATGCCTCCAAAACAAAATGGCTGATGCTAGTCTCCTGGAGAGCAACAAACTGCGTCTCCTTGCCCTCACTTTTTTATAACGATGCAACGTAGAACGAAAATATCGGATCTATGGTTGCCTCCATGATAGCTACTATCCCCAAAATTTTCAATGCAACGTCAATTTCCATTTTCTATCTTCTTGAACCGAATTCATTTCTTATCCTTTCTTCAATATCCCATGTAACCAGTCTTTTTTTTCGCTGTATTTCCCTGCATACTAGCGATGGTCTCGCAATATTTGGAGTAAAATAAACAAATGTAGGAATTTTCAGACCTGCCTGTGTAATTGTTCAACGTGCTTTTAGCTTCTTCATTTAAAACGCGACAAAAAGACGCAGATCTTGAGTTGAAATATATTTTCGAAACACATACTAAAAGATTAAACAAGGATTTTAATCTACTCAGAGAATATAGTTTCCACGTGAAGCCCTCTATCCAACAACAGCATTCCCCGAAAGAACGAATCATACTTGGTTATTTCTCGTCACACTGAAAAAAGGTACAGGCGTGTCCTAAATTTCAGACTTTAAAATCCTTCACTTCATGCTTCAGTTTAGTCAAAAGGTCTCTCTCTCTCTATCTCTCTCTCTCTCTCTCTCTCTATATATATATATATATATATATATATATATATATATAGTGGATGTGTCTAGCCTCACTGATTAGCTGTGATACAGCAAAACAGACTTGTATGACTAATATGTTATGCTCTCATTATGATTGAACTCTCTAGGAATTAATAGAGTTCTTTCGGTGACTGGTGTGTGCATACACTGCATATATAAAACAGGTTAAAATTTTCTTTTCTGATTCCATAGGGCTTAGGGGAATGACTGACATCAAATCGGTCGAGTTTCGATCCCGGTCAGTAACAAGTGGATGTGTCTAGCCACACTAATGAGCTGTAATACAGCGAAACAGGCTTGTATGTGGATGACTTATATATATATATATATATATATATATATATATATATATATATATATGTATTTATGCGTAAATGAACGTAAAGAACTGTTAATTAAATTTGAGGAATAAAAGAGAACAAAAATATATATTTGTTCTCTTTTATTTAAACAGTTAATTAACAGTTTTTTTACGTCTATTTACACATAAATACAATTAGTAATGGCATGAATCCATCTCATTTTCCCCTAACCTATATGTAGACAGCAGGAGAGACAGAGCATTATAGCCTTGGTTAACAACCAGTCTAAGAGAAAGAAAAATCTGAACTCAAACAAACCTGAAGGAAGTTAGGCTCCGTCATATCTCACCCAAGATAATGCGTGTTATTTAAAACTGAAACATATGTAAAAATAATAATTTTTTGTGAATGAATAACATTTTTTGAGAATAATTATACTTTTTCCTGATAAAAGTCCTACTGTTTTACCCATATCCAGGGGATGAGAGTGATGAATCAGTACTGTTCTCTGGAGAATTTGTGTGTCAGTGAATGTTATGAACTCGGTTAGAATTTGAATTAGACTTTCTGATTTCTCATTCACTTCCACAACGTGCATATATATATATATCCTGGGGAGAGACAGAAAGAGAAAAAGAAGTGTACCGGAACATTCTCGTCCTGAACCACATCCCAAAATGTATTCAAATGTCGGAAACCTCGAACAGTTCATCACGCGTTTGTCTGTACAAAGGTCATCATCTATGGCAGTTAAACTTACCATAGTTTTATCTAGCAAACGTCAAATTCTAGTATTCTTATTTCTCTGTCGGGAGTAATGAGCTCCTTCAAATGACAGCTTCCAGTTTGAAAGACAAAGTGAAAAAGCACGCTGTACGCGTGGCAATGGTCACAAACCACAGTCAATCGGAGATAAACCTCCCACTGAATGTGAACAAGTTCGTTTTCAAGATCAGAAATGGTCTGGAATCCTCTAGCGGGGTATAATTATCCATAACCTAAATTGCCAAACCCACTATGAGGTCAAATGACGTAAAGCCGACCACTTTTGCTCAGTGGGTTCAAGGCATATTCAATATTGACCCCCTAGCAAGACACTGTACTTGAATTATCTAATCTTAATAAAGTTGTACAATGATAAGTACGTTTTTCTCGGAGATAATTTTATCTTCATCTGTGTTCCATTAGCCTGTTCTTGTGCCATGCTTAGCCAAGGCCTTTAAGTAACTAATCATTCTATTTTATAATATACTAGATTTAACTTCTTAATCTTTGATAATTATTTGATTTATTAATTCATTTTTTATTTTCGACGCTAGAATTTTCTTCGCTAGCTTTCTTAATTTATACTTTCTGATTTATATCATGGAATTAGATCGAATTATTTCAATCTGAATAAGATTTCGACGTAATCTTTTTTTATTAGTTATTAAGGTTTACAATTCCTGTAATATAATAATCTGGCCCCACCCGAAGAAGGAAGCTGATACAAGCGGGGGCGTTTTCCGGCCGTTGAAAGGAACGGATGTTTGTTTGACCTTATTTCCGGCAGTAGCGGAAATGGCCACAAGAGGCAGACAGAACAGGTGTCTCTGAGAATTTACCTAGGCGTCGTGTAGGCGTCGCGGATCGAGGCAAAACCCGGAAGAAACAAGTTCCGGTTTTGGAAGATATAAAAAGACCTCGAAAACAAGGATTCGCCAGAAGTCGAAGAAGAAGCTAGAAGAGTCAGAGTCAGAGTCAGAGTCAGAGTCAGTCAGTCTCGACAGGCAGTCTAGGCAGAGAGACGTAGAGGAGAACAGATACGACGACACCCTCCCCGTCACCCTGTCAACCTTAGAAGAGCGCTCCCTCAACTCTCTGTTCACTAGTTCACACGGTTCATCGTCATCAATAAAAATATAACTCATATTTTTATATATATATATGCGTGTTTGTTTGTGGCCTTGTACCTGACAGTTAAATATATAACATTCCTTTACAAATATTGTTAGCCATCACTTGCATGTAGAGAAATTATATTCATATAAGTATCTTATTACTGGCATTAGGAAAGGTTTTTTTTTGTTTTGCACTACATTTTCCATCTTCTGTGATTAAAATGTCTATTGAACTGCAAATGAATCGCGTTGTTATTATATCCGATCTCATATAAACAACAATGCGTTCGATCTTGCATACTTTCAATTGAAGTTAGTCTTTCGCAGCAGTTGAAAGAATTACATCAATGGAGATCGTTTTTTTCTGTACACAAGGATAGATAAAAAAATGAATATATTTTCATATTCATCTTTACAACAGAAATTTAGAGTCCACAAAATAATTTAGGAAATTCCACAGGCATACATTTTAATGCTTGATTTGATTGTTTTGTTTGTTAAACAGCATACGATTTTCTTATGGTTCAATATTTTTCCATTTGTATGAGATGAAGTATTGTAATTATTTACATGGTTCGGTCTGTTGTACTCGTCTTTATTGTCTTATTTACTTATCGGTCATTTAATAACGACACTTCATTTTTGGGGAGCTTAACGTTAATAAAAATCATGTAAGTTTTTCTGCTTCCACAGGTGAGTGCAAGACATATGACAATCAGCTTTTATTTATATGCATGTTTGTGTAGACATAATTGCTAGAGGCGCTGAAATGCTGTAGCTTTGTTAAATTTAATAGCTGTGATCCTAACAGTTTCTACCACCCCTGGTCAGGGTCAGTTTGGAAACAAAAACTAATCAGAGTTGGTTTCACGCTCCTCAAAACCTCTAATCTATCGATTAGAGGTCTTGATGCCGGATGTAGAATGTAATGAATTACCATTTCTCATATTAGAAAAGTTAAAAGATTAAACGATGTTATTTTGATTGTGATCAGAGAATCATTGTAAAGCCGGCAATATTTTCATTAGCTACTATAAAAATCACTAAACAATCATTTTAACATGAAAGTAACGAAAAATAACCAATTTTTTGTTTAAAATAACAATATTTCGACAAAAATAATTATATACGCAAAATGTGTGTGTGTGTGTGTGTGTGTGTGTGTGTGTGTGTGTGTGTGTGTGTGTGTGTGTTTACATGGTAGGCAGCAGCTGTTCAGGGAACGGTAGATGGGAAAAGAATAGACACCTTTTAAATAGATAAAACTCCTCCGTATACCCGTTGCATGTCTAGCAGTGGTAATCTACTTTCGTCGCATAATTTCTGCTTATTTTATTTCCTACTTTTATTGTGATCTTCATAACTACAGTGCATAATATATACTTTTTTCGGGCTATATACGGTTTTAAATGGAGTTGATTTTCTGCTAGACCGGTTTCTCACTACAGCTGGACTACCCGATTATTTAACCCATAGCCGGTAGGAAGAGATTGCATTCCCATTTATATTTGTGCATAAGTATATGTGACAAAATTCAATTGGAATTCGAACTCAGCTCCCTAATATCTCATTTCTAGTCGCTGTCCATTACACCACCTGCACATATTTTCAATCAGTCGATCAAGGTTGATCGAGTTGAGATCACTGTCTTCGTTACTTCCACAATAATTTCATTGGCTGCATAGTATGTGTGTCTCATAGTACTAAATAAGGTTTGATTTCAGATTTTCTTTCTTCTAGACCGGTTGCCAAACAAAGCTATAGAACCTGGTCTGTCCTGCTATTTACTTATATTTAGGGTTTAGAAAAAACGGATTTATATATTCCTCTTGAATATAAATGAATATAACAAACTCTGCTGGGATTCGAACTCGGCCTTCCAATTCCTCAATCCAATACGTGTCTCACCTACGAATCTTCACTCACCTATTAACTTAAGACATTGCAAAGTATTAGGCTTATTATTCAGAGCTGGTAACAGATGTCGAAGAAAAGATAAGGGGTGGGTGGGAATGATATAAGAAAAATGTCTATTCTTTTCCCATATTCCGTTCCCTGAACAGCTGCTGCCTAGCATGTAAATAATTTGTCAACATATGTCAATACGCAGTGCAACAATCGGGAAAAAAGAATTAAACACAGGCAGTGACAGTTTGATAGGAAGATAATTCGGCTAAAGACAAAACAAAACATTTTCACAACTTACACAGAACGTTTTTGTAATGTCAGAAGCAAGATGGCAGTTGATGTTGTATATAATGTTTTGGAGATTGTAGCTTTCAGGAAAGCGAGCAAATGAAAGTAAGTTTCACAAACAGGAAATGCGATAAAAGAAACTTTAAAGTAGAAGAGGAAGTTACATTTAACTAATTCGACGGTAAAAGGGTTGATGCTAATCTAGTAGCACGAGTAAATACAAGTGATTAGGGTACCATGGAAAAAAGCTCTTCAGAGCAATTGCCATGTAAATATTAGTAGAAAAAGTCAACTTCAATTCCTCTAAGACCAAGCTGTTGTCTGTCAACCATTACAGGCAACCTCTTCTGCCTCCCATAAGCATGGACCAGATGATTCTCCCGGAAAGTAATACACTACGCCTCCTCGGACTTACCCTGTCCTCAGACCTCAAATGGAACCACTATATTGAATCCATAGCAAAATCTACTGCTAAGAAGATTGGGTCACTATGTCGATCCAGGATGTTTTTTCCACCTGAATCCATCCTGCATATATACAAGTCAACCATCCGTCCGTGCATGGAGTACTGCTGCCATTTATGGTCAGGTGCCCCTGCCGTTCTCCTCAGTGTTCTTGACAAGCTCCAAAGGAGAGTCTGTAATGTGATAGGTACTGATCTGGCGACTCGTCTGCAGCCACTTTCCCATCGTCGAAATGTGGCCTCCCTCTGTCTCTTCTATAAATACTTTCATGGCTTCTGCTCGGATGAGCTTAAGTCACTGATGCCTCCTCAACAGGTGTTTACCCGTGCAACCAGACTGGCAACTGGGTCCCACCCATTCACAGTCAGGTTAGCCAAACGCAGACGACAATTCTACTCCTGCAGCTTCCTCTCTCGCACTTCCCGCCTGTGGAACTCACTCCCGTATTCTTGCTTTCCTGACGGCTACGACCTCCAGAAATTTAAAAGCAAAGTTAATACTCACCTACTAACCACTGGACTCTAGCTCTCTCCCCTCCCCTGTATAATCTTCACGTTCTCTCCGCCCATGTATCTGTCATTGCACCTGCTTTCTCAGCTTTCTATTGTTCCTTTCTAACTAGCTTGCACTCCTCACTCTTTTCTAATTAATCCTTCTACATTTATGTAACCCCCTGCACATCAGTGGCGTTTCTGCCTTGCTCGGGGTGAAATAATTAAAAAAACAAAAACAAAAAAAAAACAAAGAGAAGCCACATCACGTCGGTGAGAATGTAACTGAAGTCGGGATGCTAAGTCAGGATCAATTATATTGCAGATCCTTCTTTGTATTTTGTCGATAACATGAAGATGAATAGCAGGAGCATCTAACAGTTATGTCAACAAACGGACGATCTTTGCCGTTCTTTTCAAGATCATGGTATATATATTCAGTGATGGTCGTTAGCACATCAGAAGTAGACTTATTGTTTGTCAGAGATAAGTTTGTAAGATGTGAGATCATTTTAGCATTGTTTATAGCTTCGAATATCTTGCAAACAAGAGGTAAAATGTTCAAAGGTCTCCCCAGTGTTTTTACAAAATAGGAACTATAGAGGAGGACTTCCAATATGCAGGAAAACTGAGAGAAGTGAGGCAATAATTATAGTTTGGAGAGGACTAAAGCCAGCTCAGAGGGATATTTCTTTAAAATGATTACTGGAATTCCATCAACTCAGCTTGCCTTATAGGATTCAAGCTTACAATTTATATTACTGAACGCACACACACACACACACACACACACACACACACACACATATATATATATATATATATATATATATATATATAGAAGGACCGAGGGAGGTCTGAAATATAAAATACAATAATAAAAATAAACAAATACTGTCCCAAAAAAGTACATTTTTAAATTCAAAACTTTTTATTAATATTCTTTTCTTTCCTATACATATTAAGACAGTATACGTGGATCATCACTATGTTATATATATATATATATATATATATATATATATATATATATATATAAAATTTATTTATAAATGGAACTTTGTCTGCGTGTGTGTATGTGTGTCCGTTACCTATAAACTCCGAAACGGCTGAACCGATTTTCTTGTAAATTTACACAGTTGTAGCATAAGCGTCTGCGATTGTTCTTAGCTAGGTTTTGTGCCGAGGTACCGCCGATAAATATCGAAAATCAATAATCAAAAAAATCGGCTTAAAGAAGGAGTGGTCTGTTTTTAATCAAATTTGATACACTCATAGACAAAGACATACAATATTCAGAAGTTGCAAGCTTGCAGTTCTTACAATAGTGCAGAAAATCGATAATATATATATATAAAAGGCAAGATGTTTGTGTGTGTGTCTGTTTATCTGCCTGTATGTCTATTTTTTCAGCCCTTTTATTTTAGTTTTTTGCTTCGGGTTTGGCTCTAAGTGGGTATAATTGTAGTTCTTCGTCTCAGCCATGTTCCCATTTACTCAGAGGATTTATTTAGCCTTCAAAATTCAGTTTACGACAAAAGATCTTATTTGATATCTCTACCAGGAAATCAAAATTTGATTTACATATAATCATCTGTTTCTACGGTTTCGCTTTAACTGGAAACAACTATTACTTTTTAGTCTTTCGTGCCAGCGTCCAAAGAGTTTGAGCTCCAGGACCATGGATTAGTTTTAAAGCTTTCATTACACCCGAGCAACGCCGGGCTATACTGCTAGTATATATATATATTACTCAAATGAGTGTTAGTTTTAGGAGGGGAATTTGGTGTGAATACTCACCCTTGGCTGCAGTGTATTTGAGGACTTCAAATTGATTGAGGAGAAGCTTGTTCCGCATTTTGGATTGTAACATAACGATTTGGCTTTAAGGATTGACTTCTGTTGCTATATCTGGTTGGGTTCTTTTGTTATTAATGTCAAGGTTCTCGCCAAAATCCGAAGAAGGATTTGTAATGTAATCGATCATGACTTGGCATCTTGCCTTCAATCACTTTCTCACCGATATGAGGTGGCTTCCTTGTTTGTTCTACAAATATTTCCATGGCAACTGCTCTGACGAGTCTTTTTCCAACCACATAAATTCAAACGTGATACTAGATTGGCATCTAGGTCCCACCTTTTTACCGTTGATATGGATAGATTTAACCGCCACTTCTACTCTAACTGTTTCTTTTCATGCACTTCCCGCCTGTAGAACTCCCTACCGTTTAATTGCTTTCCTGATAGCAACAATTTAAAAAAAAATTAAATGCAACGTCATTTTCCATCTTCTATCTTCTTGAATCCAGTTCATCTTTTATTATTTCTTCAATATCACTTGTACCTAGTCTTTTCTCTCACTATAACCACGTCTGCATTAGTGGTCTTGCTTCGGGTGAAATTGTTAAAAAAACATATTACGCAGTGTAATAATCGGGAAAAAATAATTAGACACAGACAATTAGAGTTTGATCAGAAGATAAATACGCTGGAGACAAAACATAAAACATTTTCACGATTGTGTCAGAACATTCTTGTAACGTCAAAGGCAAGTTACTTTTTGATTGGAAGACATCGTGGCGACATTACTACAACGTGGTAATCATATTTTTTCCGTGCCCCAAACTAACCGTTTATCCCAAAGTTGTCACAAATGTATGTTAACATTGTGAATTACTGTGTTTGAAAGAATTCCTGTCTGATCAATTAAAATTTATTTTCGATATTTTTATTTGCGAATCAGTACATTAGATTATGACCACCATTATTTTGTTTATATATTTTTAATAATTTCACTTCAGATACCTTCCTCGAATTTCTGAAAATGTAAACTTAGAAACCAACGTATTTATGTAGTTTGACAGAGTCTGGCATGCTGGCCTTCGACGCAAGATGCGAGGCTATGGTATAACTGGACGATTGTTTGACCTTATCCAGTGATTTCTTTCAAATTGCAAATTGAAGGTAATATCCCAATGCTGTCATACAAACATGGGTGTCCCTCAAGGCTCTATTCTAGGTCCTATGCTTTTCCTTGTCTACATTAACGATCTCCCAGATGTAATAAGATCACAAGTTGGCATATACGCTGACGACATTACGGTTTACTCCCGACTCGATCAAAAATCTGAGGAGGTTAACAAAGCAAACCTCGCTGCCGAGCTTGAAAAGGACCTCCAATCCGTGGCGGACTGGAGTAAAAAATGGTTCGTGAATTTTAATGCTTCCAAAACGAAGCTGCTTTCTATTAACCATCGCTCCTACCCCCCCACATTAGCATGGATCAGGCTAGTATCCATGAAAGTAAAACACTGCACCTCCTTGGATTAACTCTCACAACAGACCTCAAGTTAAATGATTATATAGAATCTATAGCTAAATCCGCTGCTAAGAAATGTTCTCTGTGTAGGGCCAGGAAATTTTTCCCATCTGAAACAATCCTGCACATATATAAATCTGCCATCCGCCATACATTGAATACTGCTGCCATATTTGGTCTAATGCTCCTGCTATTCACCTAGGGGTCCTTGACAAAATCCAATGAAGAATCTGTAATATGATCGATCCCGAATTGGCAGCTCAGATACAGTCACTTTCTCACCGGCGCAATGTGGCTTCTCTTTGTCTCTTCGTTTTTCTCGGGTTCTGCTCCAATGAACTAAGCTGACTGGTGCCCCCTGTGTATGAATTTACTCTATCCACAAGATTAGCAACTAGATCCCACCCTTTTACTGTGAAACCAATATTTTATTAAACGCAAATTCTTTCTCGCACTTTCCGCCTGTGGAATTCATTTCCGTTTACTTGCTTCCCCGACAACTACAATCACCACGAATTTAAAGGTAAAGTCAATAGTCATCTCTTATCTCGCTAACCTGCATCCTCTCTCTCTCTCTCTCTCTCTTTCTCATGCTCCCTTCTCCGTCCACTACTCTCATCAGTATTCTCATTCTTCTCTTACCCACTTCCTGCCACCCCCTATAACCTGTCACTCTTTCTCATAAATTTTCTCCCATGTAATCCACTGCAAAACCGTGGCAGTTAAATGCCTTGCTTGGGGCGATATGATTATAAAAAAGTTCTAGCATAACGTGTTAAGTAGGCTATAAAATAGATTTTTGAGAAAATCTGCCAAGTGCTTAACTGGAGCAAGAAAATCTACTCAGTGGTTAACATGGCTCGCACATTTTAACGTCTCCGAAACAAAACTGCTCTCCTTTAACTACCATAGAGGAACTTTCCTGCCTGCTGATGCTAGCCTTCTAGAGAACATCATACTGCGCTTCCTTGACCTCACCTTTTCAACCGACCTGAAGTGGAACGAATATATCGCATCTCTAGCTGCATCTAGTGCTAGTAAGGTTGGATCACTGCATTGTGCCAGAAAGTTTTTCTTATCAGAGTTCATCTTGTAAATTTATAAATCTACTATTCGTCCGCACATTGAATACCGTTGACATTTCCGGTAGGTTACTGTTGTTCTTCATCTCGATGTTCTTGACAAAATCTAAGAAGGATCTGCAATATAATCGATCCTGAATTAGCAGTTCGACTTCAATCATTTTCTCAGAGATAAGATGTGGTTTTTCTCTGTTTTTCTACTGGTATTTCATGGCAACTGCTCTGACGAGCTTTTTTCTTGGTACCCGAACCGCTTGTATTCGTGCTACTAGATTAACATCAACTTTTACCGTTGAAATAGTTACATCTAACCGCCTCTTCCATTTTAACTTGGCATCTCGACATCAGTCACTTTCTCACTGACGTGACATGACTTCCCACTGTCCTTTCTAGAAATATTTTCATGGCAATTGCTCAGATGAAATATTTGTTTCATTTAATTACAACAGATAACCTTTTCTGGGTGCCATCAGCATGGCTGGTTTTGAACTCCAGTAGAATAATACATTACGCTTTCTTGAAATAACCGTTTTCCACTAACCGGATGTGAATTGACAGTACCAAATAAACTGCTTCACCTCCTGCAAGGAAATTTAGTTCACTGTGCCCCATTATAAAACCTTTCTCGCAAGAATCAATCTTCAATATTGTTAAGGCAATGAATCTTTTGCCGTCAGTTGAAGATGGGCGTTGTAGTGCAATGGATATCTGCTCGGAACTTGAAATCAGAGAGCCGAGTTCGAGTTCCAGTTAAATTCTTTGCATTCATTTATGCGGAAATACCCTCGGGAAAAATATTAATTCGTCGCTTCCCTCCAGATATGGATAAAATAGCAGAACATATTAGTTCTATAGTTTTGGTTGGCAAACAGTCTACTACAGAAAGTAATGGCAACTTACTGCAGAAACATCTTCTACCAACGCAGTCATTTCTATTTCCAGACATGATCGCCCAAGTGTGTATCATGTATGTCAGTTAACTGACTGACAGACCATTCTCTGTGCATTGAATATTTTTGCCATGTCTGGTCGAGTGCTCCTTCTATTCACCTGGAGATTCTTTTCAAAATCCAAAGTAAGATTTGTAATATAATCGATCTTGATCAGGCACCTCAACTTCAGTCACGTTCTCACCAACGTGACGTGTCTTTATGTATTCTATAAATATTTTAACGGAAATTGTTCTGACAAGCTTTTTTCCTTGATGCCCCGATCATATGAATTTCGACAGGCTTCTAGACAGGCAACTAGGTTCTATCACTTTACTCTTTAAGTAGCTAGATGCAACCTCTGTTTCTGCTCTCAAAATTTTTTCTCTCACTTACCGCCTGTGAAAAAATTTAAACGCAACGTCAATCATCATCTTCTTGAACTAAGTTCTTTTTTTTTTTTGTTCTTCCTCAATCATCCCCATTCTTAATTTCTCATTCTGTTTCACTTTCATTCCCGGTAAACCCCTGCGTTCTATTGGCATTAATAGCAATAACAATTTACATTTATTATGGAAAATAGGTTTCCCAGATTGAATTACTTTTATTGCTCTTCCAGTATCGATAGAGTGTTCCTTCCTAACATTTTCTTCCGAGTAGTAAAGTAATAAATCATTTTTCTATTAAAAAACATGTTTCTTTCTCTGACATTATATAATCATTTTTACAAAGTTGAAGATGCATTATGAAAGCAAATTTTCTATTCTTATTCGTAGAATTGAGACATAATTAGTGTCGAGATCGAAATCGGAGAGCCGTGTTTGAATTCAAGTCGAGTTTCGTTACATTCGCTTACACTCAAATGCCCTTGGGAAAGTGTCTTGAACAGCGAGCATCAGAAGAAGGGCACTAAGATCAACGTCTATTGGGCCGTCATACTCACCACCCTGCTATATGGCTCCCAGTCATAGGTAACCTACCGCCATCATCTACGTCTCTTTCAGCGTTTCCACCAACGATGTCTCCGCACCATCCCCAACAGAAACGCTGCGGGGGAAATGACCTGGAAGCCTCAGCAGCCATGCCAGTCCAGACATTTGATTGCAGTCGCTACAGCTGGACCTGCTTATCTGGCATCGGCCTGGTTAGATATCAGCGTGCACGCAGTCGACATGGACAGACCCCTTCATAAATCTTCGTTCGCAAAGCAAAGCTAAGAAGAATTATAGTTAATTTTTTTAAATGTTACATTTAATTTTTAAATTAAACTTTATTTTATTTATATATTTTGATAATTTTCTTTCATATGAATTTTTAATATTTCTATTTTGGCATGTTTTATTTCTTATTCAAAATTGAAAATAACACTGACATATCATTTTAATAGATATATTTACAAAAATTTCACAAAAATAACTTGAAATACTAAAGAGTAAATTTATTCAATAAAATCGCCATTAACTTCAACTACAGATTCCAGAGGACTTTGGATACTTCTGCAACTCTTCTAGATAGTCTCCTTGTTTAATTTCGTGCATGCTGCCATAATCCTTGTCTTCAGGTCACATTTGATGTCACAAAGAGTTTTGTCGGGCTATCGGCCAACTGTGCCTCACATATAATAATCAAGGAGTCTGCAGTCTTGGTGACCAAATGTAACAGATGATGTGGTCGCAGAAATTGTCTGACAGCCATGACTTTGTTCTCATTTTTGTGCGACATGGTGCAGAGTTTTGGAGCCAGACAAGCACCAAAACTCAGACTCAGACTCAGACTCAAACTCAGACTCAAACTCAGACTCAAAACTGAGGCCCTGCAGGAAGATGAACGTAAGCATAGCACTACTAGTGATTACTCCAAACACCATGATATATATATATATATATATATATATATATATATAGCTCTTTCCAAATTCTTTGCGCTGTTCTCCGATTGACAACCAAAAACTCTGAAATGTTCGTATTGGAGGTAAAATACTAACCAGTACAGTATGCATTTTTCAGCTTTCTGGTGGCATCAATTACGTCATGGTACTCTTTCTCTCACAGATGGTACCCAACTGACTCTACTATACTGTGCAGTTAATAAAATAAAAACAGACAACGCTCATGCGTGAAATTAATATATGAAATGGCAATAATTTGTCTATCTCACTCTATGCGCACACAAACACACACACACAAATATATATATATATATATATATATATATATATATATATATAAGCAAACATACGCATACGAAATAGATTGAGAGATTAAACCTATAAAAAAAAATTTATTTTTACTCGAGGAGAAGATATTTCAAATGACCCATAGGACACACTTGAAATCTCTGTTTCCCAATAAGAAAAGGTATACTTGATCAAGAATTGTCCAAATGCCTCCAGCTGATGCTCGATAATTTTCTTGTTGACTTATCCACTCAGAATCATGATGTTGCTTCCATCTTGGGAGTAACCGCTTCTTGTAAATGTTCAAATATCTCCTCAAACGCAAAAGAAACTACGACAGATTCAATGACACCCGAATATACTTAGTTTTCTTTCGTTTATCGATAAAAAAATATGCAATACAAATATTAAAGCAATATGTTTCTCTAAAGATCTCTTCCAGAATTCAGATTAAATTGTTAGTGTAAACATATAAGAGAAATATAAGAGTCATTCCTCAGTTTAATATTTTTAATAACCTTTAATAAATTAGTCGGCAGTTTAAAGATAATTTAATGTAATAATAATAAGTTGTACATTTGATGAAGAACTGTTTAATCGAAAGGTAGTGCTAATAGACACGTGACCTAGTGGTTAGAACGAGCATTTTCATGAGACCAGGGTTCGAATCTCACCATGATCGATTTATCAGGAAGGTGACTTCTTGATGTTATCGAACTGGAAGAGACGATCCTAGATTGCGACCCCTTTGGGAAGCTCCTGATAGTAACCAAAATGCAGTTCTACAGAAGGATGCTGAGAATACGACCATGTGAGCAACGTCGAGGTTTTGGAGAGGATAGAAACGAAAAGTAATCGAATATTTAACATCAGAAAGCGAGAGCTGGTATTTCTGGGACATGTAATGAGGAAAGTGTGCTTCAAGAATCTAATACTCACAAGGCGAATAAATGGAAGAGACAGGAGGAAGCAACGCGTGACATATTTGATGAGCTTGTGCAAATAAATGGCAGAGCATGATTTGGTAGGGGTCACAAGAGAAAGAGTTACAAGGGAGATGTGGAAGGCTGTGAAGGGACATGGCATATAGAAAAGGAATTTTTTTCACCAAAATAAAAGTTTCTACACAAATGGGGTCCACGTACTGCAATACAAATGAATGAATTGTGCGAACCCCAAAAAAGATTATGTTGAAAAATAGACCTCATTTGTTCTCTTTCTATTAAAGTATTTTCATCAGCCTATGAACTTTTCAACCAACCCCATAATAATTATTTCTGTTGAACATCCCAAAGTAATGTGGTTTCGGTATTGGTACAGTTATTTATTATGTGGCAGTGTACAGACTTCAATGACGCAAATGCACTCGCTATATATTCAAGGATAACAATGAAAGTTAGGCTAATTAATATTTATGAGCGTTCAAATATATAAAAAGCCTATTTGAAAGCCTAACGATATTTTTAGTCCTTAGAAAATAAACTCTTTACATTTTCTTTGATACTGAAACACGTCGCTAAAATAAAAGTTCTGTTTGTATGTATTCATATTTGTGCGTGCATATATTTATAAACACAGATGTTTGTAAACATACGCCCATCAGACTGCTTCAGTGAAATCAATAAAACTTGTCGAATCACTTACATACCTAGGAAGCGAAATAGATTATGTTGAAAAGAATGTGAAAATCTATACAGTTAAAGACTGGTCCGCCTTGAAGAATATGTATGTAATCTTGAAATCTGATCTACCAGACAACCCAAAGTGGAGATTCTTTCGAGTCATTAGAGGGTCGGTTTTAATGTATTGTGCCACTGCTTAGATAATAACTAAAACTCTAGATTCGGAGTTTGATTGAACCTACACTCAGGTGCTCAGAGCTATAATTAACATCTATTGGAGACAACATCCAACCAAATCACAGCTCTCTGGATCCATCTCTGATATTTCTGCAATCAGTTTTTCAGGACACTTGGCAAGAAGACTGAGCTATATTGATCAGATATTTTGCGGCAGAGAATGATACTCTAATAAACATTCCGACCTTTATTAAAACTGGCATGATAGGCTCATGAATATCCGCGCAGGCTTGACTAAATAAAATAAATATAATAGGTGAGTGTTTCATATTATATTCCAAGTAGGGGTTGCACTTATATGTATAGGATACAAATCCTATATTCTCCAGCAGTTAACTAAGACACACAAAGTAAAATTACACACCCACAAAATCGAATCCAAACGACTAAAAGCATTTTGGAAAAACTCAGACCAAGGCAAATTCTACAAGTCAGTGTGAAAAGTAAAATTCTGAATCCTGATTGGATAGGAAATCGAAAATTGATAGATAACGTCAGTCAATTTTTCTTTCACACCTAAAGAAGAAAATGCCCTCTGGAGCTTGTCACATGACAAATCCACTACTTAAACGACCGGTCAAAATCAGCCAGCATGGGACTTTGTGGCAATGTAACAAAAGCCATTTCAAGAAGCCGATCCGTACGTAAGGGCGCGTCGCATATCCATTTTACCTCCTCGTCCAATTTTATTTTATTCATTTTTACTCCAAAGAAAACAACAACAACAACAGGACACTCAAAGTACAATTTCTTTATTCGTTTGACTTTCTTTCTCACATTGTCGCCAACCTATCAAAAAGGGAAAGGAACATAAGACTTTACATTTTGTTACTACCTTTCGTGGGACATTTTAAAGACTTACATTTCTCTTTGAACAATTTTAACTACAAAACTACATGCATTTTCTCAGAGAACATTTTTCTTCTTTCGAATATGTTATGCTGTTCAGTTAACAAAATTTCACTTATATCTTTCTTCTTACAATTTTGTAATTCGGTTAATAAATTTTTACTTTAATTTACAAACGAAACATTTTATCCATCTCAGTATCTTTTCAACCTTCTCATATTTAAATTGCGGAGACTTTGGTCGTGATAAAAAAAAACAATTTGACAAGTATATCTGAGTCCCCTACATATTCAATCAGTATATATTTTAAAGACCAACTGCCATTGTAATCAGACGCGCCCCCACGAAGCAATGAAATGTTACAAAAAGGTCGAGTTTAATCTGGATTTGTTGATATTATCGAGGAAAGATGATCAAGTTCACCTGACATTTCTCCACTTTGCAAATTCTTCAGGAGCCGAAAAATAATCTTACCCACTTCCGAAGATAAGGATGGCCACTTAAGGACTGAGCTAATAATAATGCAACCAATAATATGGGGACGTTGCTCATACCACTGGCAGCAGCACAAGTGCCATACATTTAATCGTCCTCCATGGAGATGAGATGTGCCTCAAGCTCAGTTTAATGTGGGAATCCCGAGCAAGAAACAAAACTTGTCCAGCCCCCTCAACAATCGGTTGCGCTGGAATCAGTATTACTAACGGTCCCCATCTTTAGTGCAATGAGTTGGATAATGCCGCGATGGGTTGGTCAACGAGACTGGACACTTTGCAGTAGTTTTCCAACTGTAGACAGAGGCACAACTAATTTGAATTCTGCTTGAAAACAAAAGCACAAATGAAAGATTAAAAAACTATAAGTACCGTGGCTTTCACTCGCTTCTCCATGGTAAAAAGATGTGAGACAAGTTCGATATAAAATGTGACACGAGAACGCGTAAACCCAGGTCAGAGTAAAAAAAATGCCAAGCACCTACAATCGTCGGTTGTGCTTGCATCGGTATTACTGACTCGGGCCGCTGTTCTCCGATAGCAAGCACATCTCAAAATTTTTTTCAATTTCGCCCTGTCAGCAAACAGAGAGGCAACTGTGAAATATCAAAGCACGAGTAGGACAGTACGATTACGTGTATGACGTCTACTCATAATCATAGGTTAATTAACCATTCATTGCTACAATATATAGTGTTCAAACGTCTGTGTTTATCTATCTAAATCTATCTAAATCTAATCTAAACTTATTTAAAATGGAACTTTGTCTCTGTGTGTGTGTCTGTGTGAGTCTGTGTACGTTACCTATAGATTCCGAAACGGCCAAACCGATTTTCTTGAAAATTTACACAGTTGTACTATAAGCGTCTGCGAGTGTTCTTAGCTAGGTTTTGTGTCGAGGTACCCCCGATAAATATCGATAATCGAAAAAATTGGGTCATAGTAGGAGTAGTCCGATTTTAATCAAATTTCATACACTCATAGAAAAAGATATAAGAAAATAAATTCAGAAGTTTCAAGGTTGCAGTTCTTACAATAGTGCAGAAAATCGATAATACATATATAAAAGGCAAGATGCTTGTGTGTGTGAGGGGTGTTTGTTTATCTGCCTGTATGTGTGTTTTTTCAGTCCTTTTATTTTGATTTTGCTTTAGGTTTGGCTCTAAATAGGTATAATTGTAGTTCTTAGTCTCAGCCATGATACCATTTACTCAGAGGACTTGTTTAGCCTTCAAAATTCAGTTTACGACGAAAAGAACTTGTTTGATATTGATACCAGGAAATCAAAATTTAACTTACATCAATTCATTTCTCTTTCAGTCTACGGTCTCGCTTTAACTGGAAACAACTATTGCTTTTTAGTCTTTCGTGCCAACGTCAGAGTCTGAGCCCCAAGACCATGGATTAGTTTTAAAGTTTTCATTAAACCCGAAAACTGCCGGGCTATACTTCTAGTTAACATATAAGCAACCACACGCCTATATATATATATATATATATATATATATATATATATATATATATATATATATTAGGACCTTTAATAATTCCTCGCTAATTTTTCATGAAAAGTAACGTTTCTTTTACAAAAAATAGTAAGAAATATGTCACTGAAAGTATTGTCCATCGCTAGCCACCGCCGTTCCTATCTTTTGGGGCTGTATATGAAGTCTATGCCTGAAAAGCGACACGTCTTTTGAGACTAACCTAGAGTCGACTCATTTTTTTTTTTTGACATCGCAATAAAAGTGAAACTTCTGCTCAGCCAGGCTATGTGCCAAAGCTTTGAACATTTTATAAACGGACGGCGCAATGTCTGACGAGATTGGTGGGTGGGGTAGAACTTACGATTTAAGCGTTTGCATTTAGGTCTTCACACGTTTTGCAACAAGTAATCTAGCGTTGTCATGTGGCAAAATCACTTTGTCCTTTCTCTGTTCGCATAGCGGCCGTTTTTCTGCAATGCTTGGCTCAAACGCTTCAATTGTAGTCGATGGTAATCTTCTTTGATCTTTTTGGTCGGTTTGAGCAACTCATAATAAACTACACTTAGCTGATCCGACCAAATGCAGAATAAATGCTTGGAAAGATAGATATTCAGCTTTGACGCTGGTGTTGATGTATGACTGGGCTTAACCCACGAACTTCTACGCTTAGGGTTATCGTAGTGTATCCACTTGCTGGTCACGATACAATGCAAAAAGCTTTTCTTTTCTGCCACTGAAGCAGCTGTTCACACGTGACAAGACGCCGTTCGACGTCTCTTGGTCTCAGCTGGAACAGAAGCCAAGAGTCTTGCTTTTGAATCATTCCTAATACTTTCAAACATTTCGAAACTGTTGTGGGATCAATTCCTAATAATTCTGCAAGTTCATCTTGTGCCTGATAAATAATGTCTCAAATTCTTCGTTTTCAAACTTTTTCGGTGCTCCAGAATATTCTTTAACTTCGACATCAAAATTATTATTTTTTAAGGGTCTAAGCCAATTTCTGTATGTTGTTTCCGACAGATCATGGCGGCCGTAAGTCTTAACAAGAATTCAGTGCGCTTCAGCTTTTCAATAAAGTAGTGCAGAAAATTCCCCGGGAAAAGATGACAGAAAATTTCAAATTCTCGAAATGGGAACTACTATCTCCACGTAGACAGAGAGACCTGTGAAGACCCTGGTATAAATTTTCAATAGCTCTTTAAAGAATACTGCATCTATTCAAGTGTCGATTTCCAAATTAGAATTGTGGCTTGCCAAGATAGACAAGTCTGGATTGCCAGGCTGTTTTAAAGCATGGGTTAATCAACACGCTGTGCTCCTGAGGATGCTCTGGTCTTTGTTGATCTATGGCCTTCCAACGAAATCAGTGGAGGCCATGGAAAGGTAAATTAACGGCTACCTACATGGCTAGGACTACCGAGAAGTACCACATTATATGACAATTCAAACGCACTTCAACTCCCATTTAAAAGGTTGGTGGAGGAATTCGTAGTCTCTCGAGCAAGAGAATTACTACCTAATAGGAACTCTAAGGACCCAAAAGAGGCAGAAGCGGATATTGGGGTCCGCACTAGAAAGAAATGGTGTACAAAAAGTGAACTGGGTATTGTGGAGAAGCGTTTAAGACATATGGCTCTCGTGTACCTGGGCTTCATTCGTGGTACCCGAGTCGAAAAAGCTGTGGGTAAACAGAGAAGAAAAATCATTATGGAGGAGGTACGATCTAACGCAGAGAAAAAAATATGCAAGTTGGTAAGACTAAGCCAGCAGGGAGCATAGACACAATGGACGAAGGAAAATCAACTGGTGGAAGAACTAGCAGTCGGATAAAATTTCTTGTACGGTCCATGTATAATGTTATACAGACTCCTGTAAACTTGTATATTTGGGGTATGAGTGAAACACAATCATGTCCGCTCTGTGCCTGGAAAGAAACGCTAAAACATATTCTAAGCGCTTGTCCCTGGGCTCTTAAGGATGGGAGGTACCCGTGGAGACATAATTAGATGTTTATGAAATTAACTGGAGTGGTGATCGCAAAAATCAACAGTTATGGTTGCAAGTCGGAAATGAATGCGATGTATTTCGTCAAAGCCGGCGAAAACTCCTCTTCGGTGCGTAAAGCATCAGCTTGCGTACACTCTTTTATCTTTTTTTTTTTTTATCATTTCACCCCGAGCAAGGCGGAAACGCCACTGATGTGCAGGGAGTTACATAAATGTAAAAAGATTAATTAGAAAAGAGCGAGGAGTACAAACTAGTTAGAAAGGAAAAACAGAAAGCTGAGAAAGCAGGTGCGATGACAGATACATAGGTGGAGAGAAAGGGAAGGTTATACAGGGGAGGGGAGAGAGCTAGAGTCCAGTGGTTAGTAGAGGAGTATTGACTTTGCATTTAAATATCTGGAGGTTGTACCGTCAGGAAAGCAAGAATACGGGAGTGAGTTCCACAGGCGGGAAGTGCGAGAGAGGAAGCTGCAGGAGTAGAATTGTCGTCTGCATTTGGCTAACCTGACTGTAAATGGGTGGGACCCAGTTGCCAGTCTGGTTGCACGAGTAAACACCTGTTGAGGAGGCATCAGTGACTTAAGCTCATCCGAGCAGAAGCCATGAAATTATTTATGGAAGAGACATAGGGAGGCCACATTTCGACGATGGGGAAGTGGCTGCAGTCGAGTCGCCAGATCAGTACCTATCACATTACAGACTCTCCTTTGGAGCTTGTCAAGAACACTGAGGAGAACGGCAGGGGCACCTGACCATAAATGGCAGCAGTACTCCATGCACGGACGAATGGTTGACTTGTATATATGCAGGATGGATTCAGGTGGAAAAAACATCCTGGATCGACATAGTGACCCAATCTTCTTAGCAGTAGATTTTGCTATGGATTCAATATAGTGGTTCCATTTGAGGTCTGAGGACAGGGTAAGTCCGAGGAGGCGTAGTGTATTACTCTCCGGGAGAATCGCTTGATCCATGCTTATGGGAGGCAGGAGAGGTTGCCTGTAATGGTTGACAGACAACAGCTTGGTCTTAGAGGAATTGAAGTTGACAAGCCACTTCTTGCCCCAGTTCACCACAGAGTGTAGATCCCACTCAAGGTCAGCAGCGAGATTATGTCTGTCCGCCACGACAGGTTTCTTACTGGAGCGGGAGTATATTGTAGTGTCATCTGCGTAGATGCCTACTTGGGACTTGATCTCATCTGGGAGGTCGTTGATGAAAATAAGGAAGAGCGTCGGGCCCAGGATAGAGCCCTGTGGGACACCAGCATTCGTACTGTAGGACGAAGAGGCACGCCCATTCAGAACGACCTTAATTTTGCAGTTATTTAAGAAAGATTGGATTAGGTCAAGCAGGCAACCGGTAATACCATAACCGCGTAGTTTGCATAGGAGACCAGTGTGCCAAACCCTGTCGAAAGCCTTGGAGATGTCCAGAGCAACCGCGCGAGCCTCGTCAGACTCATCAAGGGCCTGTAGCATGTACTCCGTTACGGTTGTTAGCAGGTCGGCCGTGGACCTGTCGAAGCGGAATCCATATTGCCTGTCGGAGAACAGTTTGTGGGCGGTGAGATGATGAACAATTTCAGCATTGATTATAGCCTCGAATACTTTCCCGAATATCGGTAGAAGACTGATAGGGCGATAGTTGGATGGGTCCGAGGGTTCACCACAATTCTTAAATACAGGAACAACTGAAGAGAATTTCCAGCACGCAAGAAAGCAGGAAGCAGAAAGGCAGTAGTTAAATATTTTAGAGAGGATAGGGGAAAGTTCAGGAGCACACCTTTTAAGGACTATCACCGGGATTCCATCGTCGCCACACGCCTTATGGGGGTCGAGTTTTGAAATTACTCTGGATACTACTGTCGGGGTAATATATACGTCGTGCAGTTTGGCCTCAGTTCTAATAGGGAAGTCGGGTGGGTGTACTCCGGACGAGTGGAATGAGGAGTTGGATGAGAATCTGTGGGCAAAGCACTCAGCTTTGTCCGCAGATGACGTGAGAACCTCAAATCCATGGATTAAATGAGGTATTGCGGAGTTCCTATTGTTGAGCACTCGTTTACAAATCCTCCAATAGTCCTTGGAGCCGAACTTGCGGTCACCTATGTGCTGTCGCATTCTCTCAGCAAACAACTGTTTGGCGTCATTTAGGGTTCTCTTGCACTCATTGCGAGCAGATGTGAACAGGCGCCTATTGTGATCAGTTGGCTGTCTCCGGAATAGACGGAAGTAATGGTTCCTGTGGGCAATGGCGGCTGAGCAGGCCGGGGAGGACCACGGAGAGGAATGAGGTTTTAAGCAATACTTCCTGGTGGGTATGAAGGCATCAATGCCAGCTTTCACCCATGACGAGACCTCAGAGGCACAGTCATCAACTGATAGGTCAAACACTTTTCCCCAAGGGACGTCGCAGAGGAAATCGCGAAAGGCATCCCAGTCAGCTTTTTGGTAGAGGTAGGAGGTTCTATAAGTAGGGGGCTCCTGGGGGCAGTGAGATTGGAAAGAAATACCGAGAGAGACTACAGCGTGGTCGGAGTTGCCGAGGGAGCAAAGCTGCGAGACTTGACAGGCGTCAGGCGCAGAGGTGAAACATATATCTAGCAGTGAGGAATGACCCGAGGGAGTGCTTGGGAAGTGAGTGGGGAAGTCCACCACTTGCGTAAGGGATTGGGAAATAGCAAAGTTCATGGCGTGAATGCCCGCTGGATCAGTAACGGCGAGTTCAAGCCACTCAGAGTGATGGGCATTGAGGTCTCCAAATACAAATATGTGGGTGAATGGGTGATAGGAAATAGCCTTATCTATGTCGTCAGCAATGCTATCTAGTAGGGAGCAGTCAGGAGAGGAGGGAGAACGGTAAAGAAAGAATAGGTAACTAACCGAACTGAGGAGAGACAGGCGGAGACATATGTATTGGTGGTCAGTAGATTCGAGTGAAGTCACCCTAGCTATGGGGAGGTGTTCGCTGACATAAACACCCAGCCCATGCATGTGGACAGTGGAATCCTTCCTTAATAGGGGGAGATAACCAGGGATGAAGAGGTCAGAGGAGGGAATAGCTGAGTTGAGGTTAGTTTCGTAGCGCGCAAGGATGTCAGGGGACTTCTCATGCAGGAATGCTTCTACACTAGGAAAGTTAGTACGAATGCCTCGGATATTAGTGAAGGAGAGATTAATGGGTTTAGGTGGTTTGGATTTAACTGGTTTAGAGTCATTTCTGATTTGTTGAGTCATGATTCTGTTTATAGAAAGGGGCCTAGGGTAGAGGATACAGGCGGTCATCACCCACGATCTGTGCTGGGAGGGAAACTGGCTAGGGTTGCAACAAGGTGTGGCCTCGGGGTTGCCCACTGAAAGCGCTTGCAGGGACACCTATCCATGCGCGACATAGCACTACAAGAACCCGCTGAGATTGGCAATTGAGTGTAGACCTCAGAAGCAAGTTGAATTTCCTAAAGCAGATAGCGGCATCTTCTCTACGACCGGATTTCGTAATTTTATCATTGATCTCCAGGTGGGTTATAATGTATAATTTACCGGTAACTTGGGAGGAGAATCTGAAAGAAACCTTTGAAAAAAAAAGCTTGACAAATACCAGGAGTTAGTTTAGAAGTGCAGGTCTAACCCATGCGGACTGTCTTCCTATTGAAGTTGGATGCCGTGTTTTTATAGGAAGATCTTTATACAGAAATATAAGCCGGCTTGGAGTCAGTGGAATGAAAAAAAGAAAGGCCATTAGAACTGTTTCATAATCCGGAGAGAATGCCTCGAAATGGCTATGGATCAAAAAATCGGATCTATGTAGATTTTTGACAGAGATCGTTGTTTGAGGGGAGGGGCGAGAAAGAGAAAGAATGAGAGAAAGGAAGGATAGAAAAAATAACGTTTCTGACCATAATTCATATGTCCACTGAATGTGTATGAATAAAGTTTTGGGTTTTTTTTCCTAAAGTAATGATTGATGGGATAAATTAACTGTTGAAATCACTTAACAGTTAGATCTGGTGGAGATAATTGAGAGTGTTTGTCATTCCATGTGTTTTTCCAAAAAGAAAAAGACGAGTATTCAGTTTGTTCTTTTTTGTTTTGTCTTGGCTGAGGCGGAAGTGACGTACGGCGTTTCTGACAAGTCGAGTATTTAGTTTGTTGTCTTTTTTGTCTCGTCTTGGCTGAAGTGGAAGTGGCGTACGGCGTTTCTGATTGGACAATTGCTATTTCATAACTGGCAGTGGCAGTTATGAATCCATTTTTGTGCGCTTGACGCTTACAGGATCGCCTCCTGGAATAGCATTGTTCCAGTATGGTCTCTTGGGTGAACAAGTATGATGTTGAAAAACCCTAAAACTTGTCATGACCCCAAGGCATAACATTACTGATGAGGCGTTCTTGTGCATTCATAAGAGTGTATTCATGACAGACACTGTCTCTGTTATATTACACGGTTCTATTAACACCTGAAAAATATTTATATATCGGTGTGTACATGCGTTTACTCACATACGTATACTTATTTTCAACAATGCCTATGTGTGTGCTGGGATTAGGGAAGATCAGCTATAGTTTCTAACTTTTCTGTTTAATTTTTCATTAAATCTTACTTTCTAACTTTCTAATACAGCTGTTTACTAGCGTAATTTTATTTAAATCTAACCTGTCATTGTTCAATATATATATATATATATATATATATATATATATATAACAAACCTACAAAGCTTGGTAGGTTTGTTGGCTCTTTAGGTTATTTACTTTTTCTTCTCTACTTAAGCATTAAGCGCTTCGCTTTTTTGTTATAGATTACTCGTCTCGGGTTTTTTTTTCTTTGGGCTACGTACTTTAACTGATGTTTACGTGCTTGGTTCTTTCTTTTTTTACAACCATTTTTTCTTCCGCATATATACTCCGAGGGTTTTGCGAAACAAGTTTATATATATATATATATATATATATATATTGTACTTTAGAACATGTACAAATTACAATCTACAACAAAAGTGTACATTTTGTTTCGATGTTGAAAGAACAATGTCTCGTCAGGTAAATGTGAGACATTTTTCTTTCAATGTCGAAACAAGATGTACACTTTTGTAGTAGATTGTAGTTTGTACATGTTCTAAAGTGTAATTTTTAATAAATATTCATTGCTCTATTTTTATATTAAGCACTGTTTTAAATTAATGTTTTGAACGTTGTAAATATTTTCTTTATTCCTTTTCATTTGAATATATATATATATATATATATATATATATATATATATATATATATATATATATATATCATAATCTTTATATATTTTTTCATAGTTGAAAATCTTAAAGTAGTCCGGGATTTTTCCGCTGGATAAGGAACTTGAAAAAAGATCCGAAATTTTATGTTCCAAAGCTTTTATATTCAGAACAACAACAAAAAAAAAAAGAAATAAAAACTCCAGTATATATTCTTATTCCACATGTAATGCGCCAATGTCACGTGATGCCATTGCGTGCTTCCACTGTTATTTCTGATTCTTTATCACTGATATGCCAAATCTTCCGCGCAAATATAAAGAGAAAGCTTTCTATGAAATACTAACAGACTCCACAAGAACATATCTGCCTCTGCAAACATTCGTCTTTAAAGGTTAAAATATATTACTGTACCCTTCAAATAAAATTAGGCATTTTTTATACCGAAAAGCATCAATGCTTAACGAGAAGGAGAAAAAAGAAGGCGGTGATAAAAGATCAAATACTAGATGAAACATGTTGACTTCACGTCGTTCTAAAGCCCGTGGGAGAGACAAAAATATATCTCTACTTATTCTTGGTCCCATGTTGCCAACGTCAATATGTTGTATACTATTTGAAGAAAAGACAACTACTAAATAGTAATTATATTTAGCCGTAAAAAGAACTTGATGGATAAAGTTTTTGAACCCCCCCGCGTCTACTAAATGACATAAAATCTTAATTCTGATGTTTCATAAAGCATATATACGCAGACATGTACACATAAACACTCAGACATATATATACTCCCTATCATAATCAAGACCGTTGTATATATATATATATATATATATATATATATATATATATAAAGTAAACTTATACCATATAAATAATCCTAATCTACTTAACAAAAAAGCAACTTAATAATCACATGCTCTCGTAGAAACAATACTTACTTAAATTCTTAAACCCCGATTGATATAGATTCTTCTATATGTTTGCCTCTTTCTTCCTCACTCTTCTTTTTTCTTTCTTTCTTTCTTTTTCTTTCTTTCTTTCTTTCTTTCTTTCTTTTTTCTTCCCCTGCAAATATTACTATTAATAATTATGGATTACTTCACTTTGATTTCATCTCCCTTTATTCTAGTATTTTTAATTATTAAATTTAAATTTTATAATTATATTTTTAAAATTTTAATTTTAATTTTTTGTTTTCATGTAATCTTTGTCTACTTGAATTTTCCTCTTGTTATTAAAATCCAGTAACCTAATTTTTAAGATTTAACTCCCATGAATATATATATTCATTTGGAAGTCAGTCGATTATGCAATGACTGTTTCAACTTTTCAGTATATACAGGCGTTTTATCTCAACTGATTCTCCGAAGTTTTTTTTTTATACGCACAAGAACTTTCAGAGCACACAATTGGAAGTTTAGTATAACAAGAATTTCAAAATAAGGGAGTGTCTGTCAAAAATTTAAACACTTACATCCAGGTTTGATCCTAAAATATATTTTCTGATATTTTTACATCCGGACATTAATTTGGACCTTTAGCTTAGTAACCATTTTCGTTCTGGAAATAATATTATGACTAAATTCTGTTCTTGCAGACATCAGTATTTTTATAAGATCTATCCTTTTTTAATATGCTCCCTATTGATATCGGGGTCTTTATCGTTTTTTCTTTTAATTTCCAAACGGGATTATCTAGTTTGGTACAATTGTTAAGGCTTTTTAGCTTGAATGTAGATTTGTGATTATACTAACGATTTTTAAAATTTACTTCAGTACATCCTAGATATATTTTTATCTGTCTATCCGTATCCTGTACTTCTGCTTTGTAGACAATAGCTTCGGTTTTACAAACTCATATAGATATTGATAAACCTTAAAAAATAATTCAGTCAATAATGATTTAGTTCTTATTAAGATAAACATTGTTTTGCTTGAAAAAGTGAAATAAATATCAACTGGCCTCGATCAAGAAGACTAAATGAAAATTTCACTCGCAGCAGGAATCGAATATTTATTTATTTATTTTTTTTGTATAAGGGGTAACACTCTGATAGCAGTAGTATACTGTTACCAATTAGGCCACTGGAGACCATCATGAAAGACCAGACTCAGTTAAACAATGTAATCCTCTCTTTTTCAAATATACATCGCTAGTTTTTTGTTTATTTTGTCTTTTTTTTTCGTGTCAGAAACATAAACACGGTAAGTGTATAATGGATTCTCAATCTGACATTGTTCCTCATTGCGATAACCGTTATTATAATGAATACACATGTTGTAATTGTCATTCCTTTTTAGTTAATTATATATATGTACGTGTGTACGTGTGTGTGTGTGCGCGCGTGTTCCTAGAAAAAAATATATGGCTAAAAACGGTGAATATAAACATCTAATATCTGTTTATTTTTCTAAGATGAGGTATTTACACTATTTAATCAAAACAAAGCGGGGAATTAAAACAATCTACTCTGTCGACTAGTAAAAGGATTCTGTTTGAAATTCCTGTGAATATCATCTAAAGAAAGCCGGAGCCTAAAACGGCCAAAATATCATGAATTACTTTAAATGTAAGCATCCAAATATAAAGAAATATATATTTTCAAAATTACACTTTATATATATATATATATATATATATATATATATATATATATATATGGTTATGTCAATTTTACATTGCTACATGGAAATTTCTATGTTTCGAGATTAATTCTCATCATCAGGCAATGTTGGTGCGGTTGTACAGACGATTTATATTTAAATGAAATTTACTTTCGGTTTACTGTGAATGTATGTGGTTATTTGTGTGTGTGTGTGTGTGTGTGTGTGTGTGTGTGTGGCTAATCAGAATGGAGATTCACTAAGGGGTTTGAAAACACCTTGAGTCCTCTTCACTTGGAAATATATATATATATATATATATATATATATATATATATATATATACAATGGCCGTGTGTGTGAGTACGTATGTTGTTAGATGGTCGGTGACTAAACCGCTATTCCAACTCCAAGTTTTGCAAGTAAAGCGAGATTTTAGCAAGTCCGTTGTATAAAATTAATAAATGTAAGAAAAATAAGGCGGAAGACTGTTTGACGAGTCAACGGTCAGACACCATTAGAGGTAGTGTCTGAAAAAATCACCATAGAGAATGCAACAAAAACCACACCCTATCAATCCCAAGAAAACTTGTGGCCTTTTACATTCAAATAATGGAAGATAACAGCGTGAAGACAGTTATGTATGTTGGAATTATCGGTTAGGAGCAACATGCGCAACAGGTTTCACCTCACTGACATCCGGTGTTTTAGCAAAACCTCGTAAAAGTAGTTAAACAACTTGGAATTGATCCCTCGCCCAATAAGAAAAAACATGCGCAACAGGTTTCACCTCACTGACATCCGGTGTTTTAGCAAAACCTCGTAAAAGTAGTTAAACAACTTGGAATTGATCCCTCGCCCAATAAGAAAAAACATGCGCAACAGGTTTCACCTCACTGACATCCGGTGTTTTAGCAAAACCTCATAAAAGTAGTTAAACAACTTGGAATTGATCCCTCGCCCAATAAGAAAAAACATGCGCAACAGGTTTCACCTCACTGACATCCGGTGTTTTAGCAAAACCTCGTAAAAGTAGTTAAACAACTTGGAATTGATCCCTCGCCCAATAAGAAAAAACATGCGCAACAGGTTTCACCTCACTGACATCCGGTGTTTTAGCAAAACCTCGTAAAAGTAGTTAAACAACTTGGAATTGATCCCTCGCCCAATAAGAAAAAACATGAGCGACAGGGTTCACCGTGACGCCATCTAGTGATTGTGCACATCAAGGAAAAATAATTCTCCCAACACAAATCAGTGTGGTTGGTTAGAAAATATAAAGCAGAAAATTAACACGTTGTTAATATTTTAGGCGGATGTGAAATGAAGTGGACAGACAATGGAGGTTTTGGCAGTGGCAAATGCAGGATCATATATGCAGACGGAGAGAAAACTTGAAGAGGAGTAGGACAGATATTAGACCAATAGAATGTCAACTATCTGAAAGAATTTTTGTCTAAAAGGATAACTTTCAAACATATACATTTTAATTGTATATGCTTCAAGAGCACAAAGAGAAGAATTTGAAAGGTTTTGCTGTACGCTAGACAAATTCAAGGCCCAATGCAATCATAATAAAATAAAACCGTTATGGGAGACATAAATATCAAAGTAGACAAGGGAGAAAATGGTGAAATAATTGGCAAATTTGAACTTTCTCTTCGATTTTTTCTTTTGTGCATTGCCGATTTCCCCCTTTCATTGTAGAAGTATTTTCCAATGCATTTATCCCATTTCTGAAGTATTTGTTCTTTCTTTAATATAAGTATCCCGTCCTTGGGGTTTCTGCCCTCTGTTAATGAGTTTTTCTTTTGTTCTGTTCTCTTATATTTTTAATAATTTCATTCCAAGCAAAGTAGTACTTTCACTGGCGCGCAGGGTGCTACATAAGAGGAGAGTGAAGGGTTGCACAGGAGGAGTGCGAAGAGAAAGAGAAACCGAAGAGGAGCCAGTTACATGGGTGTTAGAGAATGGGCAAGAGAATGATGGGAATATTGGTGTGAGGAGGGTTGCGTGAGACTAGAGTGAAAAGAGGAGAAAAACAAGATTCAGGGGGAGTTGGGGAGAGTCTGTAGTACTCATTCTTTCTATTTCTGCATATTTATACCTGTCTTTGTGAAAAATCTGTGTCTTACCCTGAATGACTTATATTGCATTGATTGTGGGGTTCCATGCAATATAAGTCATTCAGGGTAAGACACAGTTTTTTGCCTCTTTTTCGTCATGTTCAGAATTTGATCAGTCATCTATTCTTTTTCTTTTTGCGCATTCTTCAGAATGATTTTGATTGCTGGTATTACTAAAGCTTCTCTTAATGTGTCATACTTTGAATTTTCATTTTATTTTTTTCAATTTCATCTGCTTTTAACACTGTCCATACATTTCATAATAATACATAACAGTGAATGCTGGACAATTTTCTCACAGAAGATAAAGTTTTCTGGGCGAACTCGAGTTGTTGGATTCTCTGCCTTCAGACTGAAAGGAACTCAGACAAGGCTGTGTTTGCGGGAAGAGTCTCAGCTGGGAAAAATTAGACAAGAACCCGATTCCACTTATGTGGGATCTGGGGAATTTTAGCCCCCGTGTTCGCACTCAAAACCTACAAGTTAAACCTGACCTCTTGTCACGCCTCGCCTCTGTGGAGAGGACTTGGGTAAATACTCAATACTAAATAAAGAAGTGACTTGAATCAATAAAGAAATGAAACTAAAGCTGTTATGCAATATAAGTCATTCTGTATGGCAATGAGTGCTTAAAAATTTCCTCACAAACGAAGAAGGAACTTAAAGCAACAGAAAATATTTCTTTTTCGAATTGCATAGAATAGAAACTGAACTCGTTACAACTAATTCACTTTCTCCGCCTATATACATTCCGCGATACACATTTCCTATTTTTTAATCACATATCGTATAACCAATCCGATCATTATTAGGCAAGAGCTTTGTGACCTACCAAAATCGACATCTAGATTTCCATATATATATATATATATATGTGTACGTTATTTTTTATTATTAGGGTATTCTGATAATGGTACCTTCAACGGTGAAATTCAGGTTCATGCTTTGTCACTGTATATAATATGTAAATCCAATTATATCCATAAAAATGTGGAAAATATTAGAAATATCTTTTTAAAAAGCGAATAAAAGATAAAACCCGATACTAATTTGATTGTGGGGTTCCATGAGCGTGCAAAGAAAAAAAAAACAAATGTTATAACATCTACAACATTCTTCATTAAAAGACTTGGGAAAACGAAGAACTATGAAACTTATCTCTTCTCTGAATTTGCTCTAACAGATTAATGGAGAAATCACTGACTTGTAACTTTTAATCCCTAAAAACAAGCTATTATCTTTTCAACATCAGAGATCAGAGCCTACGCTTTCTCCGGTCCTGACAAACGGCTTAGTTTTCTATGGGGCTCCAAACATTTAATATCTCTTGAGTACCAAGTTCAATCGAGACCCCAAGTAGAATTCTCATATTCAGTCTATTTTCAAAATGTTTAAAAATATTCGTATCGTTCAAATATATGCATAAAAATAGCATTGAGCACTTTAAGCTATAAATATGGCATACCGCCAATCTACTGTCAAAATGTTTAAAATATTCGTATCGTTCAAATATATGCATAAAAATAGCATTGAGCACTTTAAGCTATAAATATGGCATACCGCCAATCTACTGTCAAAATGTTTGAAAATATTCGTATCGTTCAAATATATGCATAAAAATAGCATTGAGCACTTTATGTCATAAATATAACATACCACTAATCTACTGTCAAAATATTTTAAAATATTCGTATCATTTCTGCCCTCCAGGAAGCAACTCTCTTTCGCCATTGAATTAATCGTTAAAAAGATAGGTACACTGTTTCGTGTTAGATAATTTTTCTCGTTAGAATCCATCATGCATATTTATAAATCTACCATTCATCCGTGCATTGAATATAGCTGACGTGCCTGGTCTGGTATTCCGGCTATATATCGCAACAAAATCCAATGTAATCAGCATTATTTTTCCACCGCCACGATGTGACTTCCGTCTTCTCTATAAATATTTTCATCGCAGTTGTTCTATGTTCTCCTCTTTAATATTTCGACCACATAAATTTAAGCTTACTACTCGATTGGCAATTACATCGCACATGTAAGTTTCTTTTCTCTCACTGTGGAACTCTCTTTCGATTTTTGAATTCCCTGCCAGTTTTAATCTTCAAAGATTTAAATGCAACGCCAATAGCAATATTCTTATTTTAAATCTTGTTCTTTTATTGTCCTTTCTCCTCACTAAAGTTTTCTCATTTGCTTCTAAGTCCATTAACACCTAGTTACTAACCACTCTTTCGTTTATACAGGGTGACCCCAAAAAACGGGAACATTTTAACAATCTAATAAGAGTGATGGAAGAAAAATATTTTATTCAAAGTGAAACCTTAAAATATGCCATTTAAGAAACAAAAAAGGAATTTTCATTTTTTAAAAATTACGTCCTGTAGATAGCGTCTTCCTGTACGAATGCATTCTTGAAATCTGCTGTAGAGATTCCCCATTGACCGCTGCAACATCTCAGCTGGGATACTATGAATTTCATATTGAACTCTCTGTTTTAAACTGATCCAGAGATCTTAGTCGAGTCGTGTACATTTTACTCTTGAGATAGCCTCACAAAAAAATTACAATAAAATCTGGTAACATAGGGGGCCATGGAACATTACCGAATCTTGAGATCACACGGTTACCTAACGATTCTCGCACAGCCTCTAATGATTAACGTGTAGTGCGTGATGCCACTCCATCCTGTTGAAACCAGGTGTCTTGAACGTGTGAAAAATTGTTCAATTCAGGTATCTCCACGTAACCATTCGCAATGACAGTGACTGAGATCCAATGTTCATTTTCAAAAAAATAAGATCCGATGATTCCATGTAATAAAACAGCACACCATACTGTCACCTTATTAGCATGTAACGGGCGCTCATGAACTTCATTAGGATTTGTCTGCCCAGTAACGGTAGTTTTGCTTATTCGTGTAACCTGTGAGATGAAAATGGGCCTCATCTATAACTTGCTTAGAAATTCATCTTGATCCAGGGTTACGGAAATGGCAGAGTTTTTACTTTTTACAGTGCTGCCAACACAGACTTCAAAAAATTCCCGTTTTGGGGGGGGGGGGGGTGTCACTCTATATTGCACATCATATACCAATTTTTTGTTTGCAGTTGTTTAATCTGAATAACTCATAAGCTTTTTAAACTTTAATTGATGTAAATTATATGATATTATCTAATCTCAGCTTAGATATGGCACAAAGCCGAAAGTATAGAACACCCCAAGTAAATTATAATGGCCCGTGCGAGACAAGCTTGCTAACCATTACAGCAGCTCGATGTGCCTATTCATGTAATTTATATGTGTGTAAGTGTGGTATGCTATATTTATAACTTAAAGTGCTCAAAGCTATATTCATGGCTATATTTATAGCTGAAAGTGCTCAATATCAGAGATAGAGTCTATGTAAATATAAAAGTGGATATTGAAGTTAACACCCATAAAATTTCATGATTAAACGCAACCGTCACGCGTCATGCGTTGTGTCTTTGCTCGATTATTAATATACACAGGTCAGTTACGCATTGTGGGTAGTCTATTGTATTGCTCTTACGGTTATTTTGGTAGGAGGTAATGGTTATTTTTTCGAATTATTATAAGGGTTATTGTGTAGAAATAATTGTGAAATCCGGAGGGAGTTTTTTATTTGGCTAATTATCGTTTTGTTTGTTAATATTTTTATTATTGCATGTTTTATTGTTTTTTGTTATTATTACGTTTACTTGTGAATATGCGTGCGTTCGTGATTTGTTAATTTGTTTGTTATTTACTTAATTTAAAAGAATATTTATTGGTTTGGATTAATTAAATTTACTTATTTTTGTTTATTAATTCTATTTTATGTTTAATATTTTTATTCTAGTTCGTTTTTAGTTTAAGATTTTTAATTAACGTAGTAAACATTTTTATGTGTCTGCATTTTGAGATGATCTCTGATAATTTGCTTAGTAGTAAGTTATGCCTGGATTTGTCATCGGAAACCCCAATTTAAACAACCTATGTTATGCGGACGATACAGTGCTGATAGCAGACACAGAAAAGAAACTACAAGACCTCCTACAGAAGGTAGCTGAAGAGAGTGATAAGAAAGGACTACAAAGAACTGCATGAAAACCGAAAGCACAGTCATCAGTAAAAAGGGTAAACCAATATGCCAAATGCAGGTCGGGGATACTAGAATCAAGCAGGTACAAAAATGTAAATACCCGGGAAGTGTTCTAACAGAAAACGGAACGTGCGACACAAAGATCCGAAGGCGAATTGGCATCGCTAGAAACAAGGAAGAGACTAATGTATTGCTATGTGTTGTCAGTTCTTCAATATGGCAGTGAATGCTGGACAATATCATCAGAGATGAAGGAAAAACTTGAAGCAACTGAAATGTAGTTCTAGAGAAGGATGCTGCGAAGCACATGAGCAATAATGACGTCCTAGAAATTATGGAAACAAAAAAGAAATTAATACTGAGCATCAGCAAAAGACAGCTGAAGTTTCTGGGACATACAATGAGGAAAGAAAGCTTGGAGAACCTGCTACTACCAGGCCAGATACAGGGAAAAAGAGACAGGGAAAAGCAACGGATAACATATTTGAAGGACCTAATCAGGTGGATGATGGAACGGCGTAACAGGAGAAGGCGTGCTAAGAGCCACCAGGGATAGGGAAACGTGGAAAGCCATGATCGCCTACGTCCTGAAAGGACAGGGCACATAGAAGAAGAATTTGTGTTAGTATTGGAAGGTAATTATAACTGTTTTCTCCTTCAGACACACATAAAAACACACAATTATATATATATATATATATATATATATATATATATAATGCATTATTGGCGAATATGTTATATATTTTCTATAAATCAGACAAATGTTGAGTAATTGAGAGACAAAACAGAAATATTTTATTTTACGTGTTTCGTCTTTGAAATAACTTCTTCAGATTATATAATGATTTTATTAATAGAATCATATTTGTATAGGGGAACAGAACGAACTGCAACAGACGCCAATTATAGTTGTTTATTGAGAGAATGAAAGACAATGAAGAGTGTTGACTCTACATCAAAGCTCTTACTTTTGGCAAAACGTGGCCTAATATAAATACCGTATCGATATTTGCATACGTTACTCTCTACGATTATTTTTGTGTCAGTCTCGGCTCAACACTGGTCACGTGATTGTGCCACCATGGTAATATTCTTCAGGGGTGTTTTTTTCTGCTCCGGAATAATTTATTTCAAATTTTGTAACGGATCCGGAACCAAAGGTTTCTGATAATAAATAGCTTATCTGTACCAATTTAATTTCCATTTCACACATCCACGAAAAAGATTTATCTTTCTGGGTATGTCAGGACTTTCATATAAGTAAATTTTTAAAACATTTCACCACAAGCAAAGCAGAGCTGCCACTGGTGCGCAGGGAGTTACAGAGAAGGTGAAATGAGAAAGAGGAACAAGTTACAAGGGAGTCAGAGAATGAGTAAGAACAGAATGAGAATACAGGTGTGAAGAGGGTTGCATGAGAATAGAGTGTAAAGGAAGAAAATGATACAAGGATTGTCATAGAAAGAATGTGGCTTAAGAAGATAAAATATGGCAATTGACATTGCATGTCAATTCTTGGATATTGTAGTTTTCAGGGAAGAAAAAGAAAACATACAAAATATGCTAACACTTACGGAGATGCATATACGTTTTACATATGCATAGAATCCATGACTTCTTTATATATATATATATATATATATATATATATATATATATATATAGTGAGATGAATATATTGTCGTCTAAATTACGCAAAAATGGGAAAAAAAACACTGGTGTCTCATTTTAACAGATATAACTCAAAAATGTCTCAGAAAATACGAAAGAGTAAATTTATTCAATAAAATTGCCGTTAGCTGCACACACTTGCTACATACGACTTCGGAATCACTCGCAACTCTTCCGGATGGTCACCCTGATTACGTTAGGGAATATTGTCATAATCCTTGCCTTCAGCTCACTCAAAGAGATAGCCATCTGAAATGTTAGGTGGCCAGAGGTAAGGGGTGATGTGGTCCTTTTGCCAGATATAGGCTTCTTCCAGCAGTCACCTTTGTCACCCAAACCAGCAACACCTCTTCCAGGCACTTGATGTAGGCTTCCGTTGTAAGTCTGAGGCCCTAACCAACAAATTCGGGAATTCTTTTCTTATCAGAACAAGCGAGTTTTCCGAGCTGTCGTAGCTTCGTTATCACCATTAGACTCGTCCATTTCTTCCTGTATTCTACTCAGATTGATACCCAAGCGTTCTGAAATATTTGTATTGAAGCTTCCAGCGTGAATGCCAAAAAATACAGCATGCCATTTCAAAAATCTTAGGCTGAATGAATTGCGTCATGGTCCCCTTTTTTTCCCACAGATGGTGCCAACATACTCAACTATACTGTGCAGTCGATAAAATTAACAAACAAAGAACATGTGCAAAATTAAAATATAAAATAGCGATAATTTACACACCCGATATATATATATATATATATATATATATATATATATATTACAGTTCAAAGGTTTTTGGATATAACCAAGTAATTTTTTAAATTGTCCCCCCAAAAAATAGATTTTTATTACTTTAAGCAAGAGAAAATTATTATTATTATATATAAAAAAGAATTTATAACTTCAGTTTGGACCTGGGGATGACAGTAAACTGCATCCGGCAGCAAGGCCTCTGATTTGGTGGTTGTGAGAAGCATAGAAGCACCTCTTAATTGATGTTGTTCCCAGGTCCATCCTGACTCGGTGTGGTAGCATTTGTTAGGGTCCCAGCTATGGGCAAATAGTTGTTCCCTAAACTGGGATGAAAACACTATGAAAGTATAAAAAAAATACACTTATATAGAAATATATACATAAAAAAAATAGAATTTTATAGAAAAATACACATTTTTGAAGGAAAAAAGTTATTCTCAGCAAAATATTTTGAATACAAAATTAGAAGACATTTTCAGTTTTCTAAAATAAAAAAGAATAAAAACAAAAAATTTTCATTAAAATCTGACTAAATCAATCTTCTCACTATAACCTTAAAATCCCACCTTTTTGTCATTAAATAACCCACAGAAGTTGATATGTCGTTAAACAAAATTCAAACTCGATATAACTTCATTTTGCTCTTGTCTTGGTTACGGCAACACAAATTTTTGGCATTCATTGTAAAATTTTCTCAAAGTATAAGTTTCATAATTGATTCCATTCTTTTTTCCAATGACTCTAGAAGCTTTTTTTTCATTTTTGGAATGGAAAGATTTCACTCTTCTGTCAAGTTCTTAGTCAAGACGTCTCGTTCACTCTGGGATTTTATCAATGCAAGCATTCAATTTTGTAAAAAAAAGATTTTTATACGAGAGCAAAAAGGTTTTGGGATTTTCGAAATTTTTGACTTTAGAAAAGCTGAAACGTTATTCAAGCTATAAGGGTCACAAAGTGATAAAATTCAATGTCTAATAATCTAATGTGAGTTTCCGTGGGAATTTCTAATATTATTGTTCAAATTACGATATAATTTATTTTATTTTGGGATTAATTTATGTTATTTATTTTGAATGAAATGACGTCATGGGCTTTAACTGTTTTCTTTTAGTTTTTTAACATTTTTGTAGTCTATATGTTGGCTTTGAAAAGTATCAATTCTTTAAAGAATATTGGAAAAATCCGAGGCGCAGATTTATACTTTGATAACTTTCGAATGCGGAACTCTCGAGAATATTCCTTTTAAGTTACTTTCTGTTTTTATAATATTGATATTCTTTAGATCAAAGTTCTGGTTGAAGTTATTTCTATAAAATAATCAATACGTTTGATAAATTTCTGTGTGTAGGATCCCTTTAGTTTTCATAGTAACGTTTATCAAATTTATGCAAGTTTCCCCAATGTATTGTGAGGAACAGTTCCGACTATTTGTTTTTATATATACCCGTTTCAGAATCGGCATGTTTTGGTTTTGATGATATCCATAATCATTTTAGATGTGATTGTAATTAGTTTCATGTTGTAGAATAAACAATTGTCTTAGATAGCAGATGTTATAGAGTTAATAGCTAGTATTTTGTATCTGTTTTTATCTAGGTTATTGTTGTTGATGAGGTCGTCATCTATAGATAGGGTATCTGCTATGCACATCTAGATATTTGGAGGTGCACCCCTACACAATGATATCATCTGCATATATATTTACCAAGTGTCTGAGAATTCCCTTCAGTAGATTGTTAATATAAAACAGAAAAAGATAGGACCATGTACTGATCTCATGTGCTCAAGATGAATGATATCGTGCCCGGATGTTAACATAACATTCAGTCACACGAATCAACTTGTGAACAAGGCATTCTTATTAACCGGAAGTAAGTACACGCCAACGCTTTTAGGATGTAGTGAAGAAAACAAGTTCTAGATTTAAAAATTCAAATGCTAAGCACTGACTCATTGATTTTGTTAGAAAGAAACGAATTTACTCGAATTTACAAAACCTTGCTTAGCAAACACAAAACTCTCGAAATTTCACACCTCGATGCGAAATGCGAAGTAAAAAAAACTAGGAAATATCTAAAAACAAAATAGAAAGGCCAGAATCACATAAAGGAGTGAATTCCCAAATGTCCTGTTTGGAGCCCCGCAAAACGAAATACAAGACGAAGCAAGCTCGACCGTCACCAAAGAGAAATGAGACGAGCATAATTAACACATCCCTTGACAAACGTCAAGAGATCACTATTATTATTGTCTCTATTTTTCTCTCTCCCCTCTTCCCTCTCACTTTGTTCCTTTTCACCATTCACCCTGAGCGATAACTTCAAAGACACATCTACCCAACAAACGTTAATACATACATACGTTCCTGCCTACGTACACATATTGCAAGGACTACTACGAACTCTTGATACCCTTACAATCTTAATACTGTTTCTCATTAAACATTAACTTCTACCAATTTTATGTTATTCGTTTGTATTAATAATTTTCTATTTAAACATACGAAAGGCATACTTTTATTCTTCCATACAGTCTAATCTCCAACATTCTGATAATAGCAAATAATTTTAAGTTGTAGGATGTTCGGTTATGTTTGACACAAGGCCGATTTAATAAACATTAACTATCTCCCTATAACTATAATAGTATCCGGGTGTAGATACATTCAAATAGATAAACAAACTGAAAAAACTGCATAGTTCAACCTTTCCGTTGTCAGTAAATAATTTAGTATACACACCTTTCAATTGTGAAACATTTTCATGTACACGTGACTCACAGAGTAATTAATTAATACAAAAAAAACTTTTTTTATATTACTTCATTTGCATGTATACCCTCTCTCTGGATACCTGTCAAGTTTCTTTGACTAACCGACGCCCGTTCGTGCTAACTAATGTGCTAACTAAACGGTGAACCCGTATAAAATCGGTTGAGCACCAGTTTATTCGCGAAACGCGGAGGCACCGTGCGTAACACCCACCCACCTATGTGCTCGCTAAGTGGCAAAACCGTGTGAAGACGGTTGATCGCTGGCTTATTAGCGAAACGCATAACTGCCATGCAAATAAACACTCGAAAGGATATGTATTAATGTATTACCATTTATTATTGGCTGCCAATGGGTCGCTAGTTGCGCTTTCCTATCCACACTTACTTCTGGCAATCTTGCCACTCTACAACTTGCTGTTTTTTTTCTGTTTACTTCAAATAACGTTCGGGCTGAGACCTTGGCTCAACGACTGCTATTTCGCCTTTTTTCGGCAGCACGGGGACGAGATCCCCCTGTCTTCTGCTTTATAGACTATCGCCCTTCAACAGTGGCAGTCATCATCGTCAGCACAACGTTTTCGATAGTTAGTTCGTCATCTTTGATAGCCATCATCAACAGCATTTTACTAGAGTCAAAGAGAACTGGCTTTCAAACCAATGACTCCAATACTTTCCCTCGTGGTGCGACTTACACAAAGTTAGCATCACTTCCCCCGACGACCTCGTGGAATGCTTGACGATGGATGGGTCCTTATGGTGTATGGAAAAAATTGTTTTGTTCCTCACCCTAAACTTCGGCCTTTTGTCAAAATTGAAGTTTCTACAATAAATCAACTTCCTTCGTCGACCTATCACGGCAGGACAGGGAGGTCAGAACTTTCAAATCTTTCTGATATCTTGTTTAGTATTTTATTGCCAAATAAAATTTGGCCTCTGAAACTCTGTTGTTTCTTGCCTTGTCTTGCTGAATCATAAAACAAAAATAGTTTCCAGAGGTTGACATTTGTTCATTTCGTTAACCAGCTCCGCAACATTGGCCACGAGCAACGACATTTAAAGACCTACCCGACAGGAAAGAGTTGATAACTGAGAATTCTCCCCCATAGGTTTCATAGCACACGGAAAGGAAAATGCATGCCCTCCTAATAGACCACCCCCGTACACAAACACACTTTCACACACAAACATACTCACACATGTTAACACACATATGCATATGCATGCAATCAAACAAATAATGAACAAGTAATCAACAATGTAATATAAAAAAACAACCAAATCTTTAGAGATGCAATAACCACCTATAAAAAAAATTAAACAAAAAATAACCTTTCTAATTTAAAATTTTGAACAAACTAATCGGGAACACAGTGGAATGACTATTTTTCCATATAGAAATATTTGCTGTGTCAGTACAAATTTCCAAATGAAAAAGAATAGCCATTAAAAATTATAACTTTTTTCAATGTTTTATTGTTTAAACACAACTTCTTTGCAAACATGGCCGTTTAATGTAAAATGTGAATGAATTCATTACGACTTTTGAATTATGTCTTGATATTAAGTCATAAATTAATATTGATCCGTAAAAACTTCATTTCGTGATTATAAATTTCAAGCTTTAATAATAATTGTTTCTGCTAGAAAATAATTCTGATTAACAATAAATAAAATCCTACAATTTCGTCATAGGCTACTATTTTATTTTTAATTCTATTTATTTTTGTAATCTGTTTTCCATGAAAATTTCCAATATCTTTGATATTATGAGAAAAAAATAATAATGAATAAATTATATACACCTTTGACTTCTTAAATTCTTAACAAAAGAATCTCTAAAAGAAGATGCTGCAATGTTCAATGAAGAGTAAGTATCATTTTTCATGTTTTGTTAAAAGTTTTGTTAAAACTTTTGTCAAGACAGCCTCATTCATAAATGTTTAGGCTGCCTCAAGGGTGTACTGAAAAATTCTCAGCCTAACTCTGTCCTTTATCTGATCAAATGAAAACTACTCAAAATCCTTTCCTGGTCGGATAATATGTTATCCGCTCGTACTAACTTTTTCCCTGCATTTTTCATGCAAACTATTAATCAGATATTAATTATAAAAATAAAATAAAAATCTGTTATTAACTAGTTTTTAAAATAATCCCAATTTGCAGATTTAGGGGTTGGAATGACAAAGGATACATTCGAAAAACTGAGTAGAGTATTGAAAGACATGTAAATTTTGTTGGAAACAAAGAAAAGGTTACTGAACTGTTACATGATCCTGGGCAATTTCTTCAAATACAAAGGTGAGACTTGAAGCAACAGAAATGTGTTTCTACAGAAGAATGCTGATGTTACCATTAATTGAACATGTGAGGAACGACGAGTTATTGGAGAGAATGGAAGAGTAAAAGAAAATTTATACTTGACAACAGCTGAAATTTCTGGGACACGTGATGAGGGAAGAAGGCTTGAAAAATCTGATACTCACAGGACAGGTAGAGGGAAAGAGGGACCAGGGAAAGCAACATACATAATGAGCTTAAGCAAATAGATGGCACACCCAGGTTTGGGAGAATTAACACTGCAAAATATATCAAAAGCTAGAAAGAACAGGAAGATGTGGAGGGCCATGATCGCTTACACCCTGCAGGAACACAACGCATAAAAAAGAAATCGCAAAGAAACTGTCGATTCCACTGTATAAGAATGGAAGTCAGTGGCGCACACGTCCAGAAGGCAGTGTGTTTTGCGTTGTTCTTCACGAGGTCTACGTGTTCTTCTAGATGTGATACAATCATTACTGTAACTCGTTGCAACATTGCTGGCACTCATTATCCACTAACCATTGATTTTGAGTTCATTCTTGTGATCTAAAATTAAATGAATCACGATTTCTTCTTAGGTAGGATTATTGGGTGTCTAACATCAAAACGTGCAGGAGACTTACTCAGCCAGTCTTCTACTCTGAGTAATCTGGGTTTTTTTGCAAGTTTACTAGGGTTCATATCAAGCCAACTATAATCTTGAAAGCCTTGTAGAAACTTTTTGGTCCTCATAATTGTAGTTTTCAGAAGCCTTACTTCTGGGCCCCCACGATAAGTTCTTGGCTGCCGTTAGAATAGATGACGCTAGTTTCCTTTCGATCAGCTCACTGCGCCTCCTTGGCCTCGCTTTTTTACTTGACCTGAAGTGGAATAACTACAACAAATCTATAGCGGCATCTATTTCTAGGAAGGTTGGGTCAACGTGTCGGGCCAGAAAGTTCTTTATGTCAGAATTCATCTTGCACGTTTATAAATCTATTTTTCTCCTCGCATTGAATACTATTGCTCTATTTGGTCGGGTGCTCCCGCTATTCATCCCGATGTTCTCGATAAAATTCAAAGAAGGATTTGCAATGTATTCGATCCAGACTTATGATCTCGACTTCGGTCACTTTCACACCGACATGATGTGGCTTTTTTCAGTCTTTTCTGCAAATATTTTGATAGTAATTGCTCTGACGAACTTTTTCCCCAGTTCCCTGTCCACATAAATTTAAGCGGGCTACTTTGATTGGCATCGTGAACCCATCTTTTTCTCTTCTTCTCTAACAGTTTCGTTTCATGCAACTTGAACCTGTGGAACTCCCTAAAATTTACTTGCTGACAGATACAATCTCCAAAATTGTAATTTAACGTGAATTGTCATCTTATACTTTCTTTGAATCCCATCCATTTTTTATCCTATATTCTACTCTTCTATTCTAGTTTTCTTTTCTCACTGTAACCCCTCTGCACACTAGTGGTGATCCCGCCTTGCTTGGATTGAAATTATTTTTGTTTAAATCTCTGCGCTGTCCCACAAAAATAATATTTTAAATGTGTCAGTGTAAAAATTCCATCTTGTACCCAACACACTCTGCATTGGGATTGTAATATATTTTAAATCTACATCATTTGTTGTGAGGTCACATTTGCCTTCTGAGTTGTCATTCAATACTTCTTTGCTGTTGGACACAAATTTATGCAGAAATAAATGACCATTTGTACAAATCCCCTTGTTTCATTGTTTTGCATTCTCGACTCCGTCGCTGTTTATAAGACCATCATCCACAAATGTTTGTACGGATGAAACTCGTTTACGAATGGATACAACCTTGCGAGGTATCTAAACCCATATTTTGTTGGTGAGGTATCAAAACCCATAAACTGAAAGACCTGGGGAATATGATGCTCCCACGATATGTATCAGCATGCGATACTTTTTCAGCTTGATTTTCGTGTCTCCATGTTCCCACCAGAGAAACCTGAAGAACTCTATCCTCTGAACAGATATGGAAGCGATGGAACATCCTGTTCATATCAGAAATGATTGCAACGCAATGTTCACGAAATTTGCATTGCGCTCCGGTAAGAGTATTTGAAATACAGATTTTTCTCTCAGATTTGTATCAAAGAAATCAGCTTTTAGTGCTTTGATTGCAGAAGTAAGTGTAAGTTGCTTAATTGAAGTTTGGTGATAATACCGTGGGACATTCCCTAGTCTGCTTAGAAGTGTTGTGGATCCCATTATACACCATCGAACCCTAATTTTGCCTCTTACTTTAAAAAAAAATTTAATGTAGACCAATGACGACTAGTAGCCACTTTCCCTGTACAGAAAAAAATGAAGTCAATTTTTTAGACTCACTTATTTTTGTCCGTTAAAATTCTGTGATGCAATATTTTTACTATATTCCTGTTGTTTTATAATAGTGACACTTTTTTGTAAAAACCGACAAGTGTTATGTAAATTTTTTGCAGGGGGAGGGAGTAGTTTCCTATCAACTTACTGATTCACGATGTTTGATTTCATGAATTACAGATACCGTTCTTGTTCGCAGTTTGTATGTTTCATTCTTTCTTTTTTAGAAAAAGATGTCATCTTATATTCTCGTAATTGACCTACTTGGTACTTTAAGGTATTTGTTCCACGTACGTGGTATGCCTTTTCTAGGTGGCGAAATTTTTCTTCTAAGTGACGTATTTCTCTTCTTGTAGTCATAATGAACAAGTATAATATTGAAATATAATAATGAAACAAAAGGGTCCGCACAAAGTAATTAATAAATTTTCATTTACAAATCATAGCGTGTCCACCAGCAAACCATTGGAATTTTTACGAGCGAAGAGTTTTCCCTTGCCTTGACTCAAGATAAGAGAATCTGTAACGTGATCGGTCCCCACATGGCAGCTCGACTCCAGCCACTTTCTCACCAGCTAGATGTGACATCCCTCTGTATATTCTACAAATATTTTCATGGCTTCTGCTCCGGCGAGATTAGCGCACTGATACCCTTTCCATAAGAAAATACTCGTGCAACCAGACTGGCAACAAGGTCCCACCCTTTTGCAGTTAAATCGACCGAATGCAGCCGCCACTTCTACTCCACCAGCTTCCTTTCTCGCCCTTCCCGTCTGTGGAACTCCCTTGACTCCACTTGACTCTAGTCCTTCTCTCGCCCTCTCCCCCATCTCCTTGTTTATCTTGTTCTTTTCCTTAATCACTTTACCCTTGCAACTGTTTTCACACTGGTATTTCCCATCCTTCTCTTGCCCTGTCTCCGACACCCTGAGTAACTGGTTTGTCTTTCTCTTTGCTCTCCCCTTGTTTAAACTTTCACTCTTCACTTATGTAACCCCCTGCGCACCAGTGACGTTACCGCCTTGCTTGGGATGAAACGATTAAAAAAATAACTAGTCACATGACCAAAAGGGTACAGTTGATATGTTGGCTTAGGCGTGCTTCTTAGAAAGTTGTTTCCCCTGCACTTTCTACATTGTAAATAACAAAACATAATCAACCTACCTAGATTTATTGGCATTCCGTTCAGTGACAGCTACACATGCTATGATGTTGGAATGAATTTTAATGTTGCATTGCTAAAATAATTTTACTCTTCAAAATATTTTTAAATTGTACGAACACATGTAGAAACAAATTTCATGGTAAATTGTCATAGTTTAATGTAAAGTGCTTCCAAACTTTTTGTTCGTTTTTTATGCTAAATTTTTTACTTAAAAAGGGCAGAAATGTAAAGAAGCGCTGTGGAGATGTGTTACATGTTTACATTTTTTTTTTTTTTATAAGCGTTTCACCCCGAGCAAGGCATGTCACTGCCACTACTGTGCAGGGGGCTACGTAGAGAGGAGAAAGGCTGGTTAAATATAGGAAATAACAGAGGGTGGGTGATAGGCGGGTGAGGATACCGAGAATGAGGGTTGGGTAGATGAGAGTGTTGTGAGAATAGTAGAGAGTTAGTGTGATAGGAGGTGTCTATTGACCCTACATTTAAACACCTGGAGATTGTAACTGTCGGGAAAGCAGACTTGTGGAAGGGAGTTCCACAGGCGGGAAGCGCGAGAAAAGAAGCTGTTGGAGTAGAATTTACGGTTACATCTTATTTGTTTAACTGTAAAAGGGTGGGACCTAGTTGCTAATCTAGTATCTCGTGTAAATTCGTGCTTGGGCGGCACCAGTGATCTAAGCTCATCGGAGCAGAAGCCATGAAAGTACTTGTAGAAGAGGCACAGGGAAGCTACATCACGCCGGTGTGAGAGCGGCTGCAGCCGGTCTGCCAAGTTAGTATCAACCACGTTACAGATCCTCCTTTGTATTTTGTCAAGAACTATTTTTAAAGAAATTACAGTATAATCCCTACGAGAGGAATGCTGTGGTGTGGCTGATATGCCGATGTCTTTTGTAATCTACGAATAAATTTTTCTAAGTATTTTGCTCTGGTGTTTTTTGTGGAGGTGTATTGTTAGCCACTACAGGTTTATGAGCTTTGACGTCTTCATGTGTACATTATTTTACGAAAAAAAGTAGTTGATATTTATTACATTAGCTACGTCGATAGCACTAGTTAGATATTTTTTATTTTATTTTTTTGCCCAGGAAAAAAGCGAAACTTAAAGCTAGACTCAGAGGGTATAAGAATTTTATAACTGTATACGTATAAAGGGCCTATCTTACAAACCATTTTTAATGACATCTATCTCCTCCAAAATTTCGAGTTGACCATTTTAAGCAAGTGTAGTCAATTACTTAACCCATAGACTGAGGAAGAAGATTGATTTTTATTATTTCTGGAAGAAATTGTGATAAATGAGGAAAAACAGGTTAGAACAGATATTGAACTTCGCACATCGATTCCATTTTCGGCACCGATACAGCCGATGGTTTTCTGGTCATATATCGAATAATAAAGGTGGGTGTTACTCCATTTGATATGAAGCTCAAAAACTAAAATAGGAGATGTGATGGAGATTAAAACATATGAAAAGAAGCAGCATACATTAACTTTTCATTCTGGTGTTTACGAGAGTAGATTTTAACAGGCGGACATTTTCTTAACTTAGTAAGTAAATAATAACTGAGTAGCCGTGTTGTCAGGAAATAAGACAACCCTATTATTTGTTACACAATGCGAATATCAAAACCAAAGTTTGGCTCTCCAGGTATTGATACATAGACACCAGAAACAAAGTATGACACTCTCGTAAGAAGGACTGTTAAGAATAGTAATTACTCCTGTTCTCAAGAAAGGCATGAATCCAACTGACCTAAAACGTCAAGTTGAGGTGTACTACCTATTTATGGCACTATTTAATCCAGTAAAATCTGCGGTATTTCTATTAATAAGAACAAAACCGGTGAAGGGTCTCGTGCCAATCTAGAATCATTGATATCTATAATATGACTAGCAGTATAGCCCGGCATTGCTCGGGTCTAATGAAAGCTTTAAAACTAATCCATGGTCCTGGAGCTCAGACTCTTTGGACGTTGGCACGAAAGACTAAAAAGCAATAGCTGTTTCCATTTAAAGTGAAACCGTAGACTGAAAGAGAAATGAATGAATGTAAGTCAAATTTTGATTTCTTGGTATCGATATCGAAAAACCTTTTTCACCATAAACTGAATTTTGAAGGCTAAATAAGTCCTCTGAGTAAATGGCATTATGGCCGAAACTAAGAACTACAATTATACCTACTTAGAGCCAAACCCGAAGCAAAAACTAAAATAAAAGGGCTGAAAGAAATACAGACATACAGGCGGATAAACAGACACACACACAAACATCATGCCTTTTATATATTATCGATTTTCTGCACTATTGTAAGAACTGAAACCTTGAAACTTTTGAATATCGTTTCTTATGTCTTTGTTTATGAGTGTATCAAATGTCATTAAAATCGGACCACTCCTTCTATAACACGATTTTTCGATTATCAATTTTCGATATTTATCGGGTGTACCTCGACACAAAACATAGTTAAGAACACTCGCAGATGCTTATAGTAGAACTGCGTAAATTTTCAAGAAAATCGGTTCAGCCGTTTTAGAGTCTATAAGTAACGGACGCACACACACACAGAGACACACACACACAGACAAAGTTCCATTTATAAATAAGTTTAGATTTCCCACAAATTTACTGCATCTCAATTTTCATAAGTTAGTAATCATATAAGAGACAACGTTAATTTGTAAGCTTGTATATGGATGTGCGTTTTAGTGCAATGGATATCGGCTCAGAATGAGAAATCGGAGAGTTGTGTTGAATTGACAGATTGGATTCTATAGCCTTGGTTGACAATCAGTTTGACGTAGAATGAAATGGCTACCTATCTTCTGCCTAGTCAGTCAGGAATCGAAAGAGGCATGTCCGCCCAAGCGTGTATCACGAATGACACTGAACTGACAGAAAGAAATATGTATATTAATAGATCATAGGCAATATATTTGATGAACTTAACTGAAAATACTGAAAATAAATACAATGTATTTAAATACAAATTAGGGAGACGTCATAAGAGATTATTCCATCTTAAATGAATCAATTTTGAGTCAATTTTTAACTTCAACTTCAGATTAGTTTTGCTAAAATATTGAATAATTTTAAGACATTGAACATTATACAATAAAAGTTAGTGAATTTCGTATGACGTTTTTTTCGAGACTTTTTTCTTTTTCTGCTATGTGCGTTGTGGCGCAGTGGATATCGGCTCGGAACTCGAAATCGGAGAACCGAGTTCGAATTCCAGTTGAATTCCTTGCATTCACTTACGCGCAAATACCCTTGGGAAAGGTATTAATCCGTCTATTCCCTCCAGTTATGGGTTAAATAATAGGACAGATTGGGTTCTATAGCCTTGGTCGGCAACCAGTCTACCGCAGAAAGCAATGGCAACCTACTGCGGGATAATCTTCTGCTCAGTCAATCATGTCTCTTTCGAGACATGATCGCCCAAGCGTGTGTCGCGCATGGCACTTAACTGACTGACTGACCGTGTCCCTTCAGGACATAGACGATCACGGACTTTCACATCACTTTATCCCTAGTAGTTCTTGACACGCTTTCTCCTGTTACCTCTCCCAAACCCCAAGATGTTACGCGTTGCTTTACCCGGTCTTTCTTTCCTTCTATCCGACCTATGAGTTTCAGATTCTTCAAGTCCTCCTTCCTCAGGAACTTTAGTTGTCTTTTCTTGATGTTATGTATTAGTCTCCATTACGTTTCCATCCTCTTCAGAATCTTGTCATTGCTCACATGTTCAGTTCAAAAGCATCCTCATCATTCTTCTGTAGAACCACATTTTGGTTGCTTCACGTCTCTCCTTCATCTTTGATGAGATTGTCACTGACATATTGAAGAACGGACATCACATAATCCAGTACTCTCTTCTTTGTTTACAACGATATTTTCCTGTCTCTTCAGTACTCATCTTCTAGAATGCATCCTTGGCCATGCCAATTCGCTTTCGGATCTCAGTGTTGTGTTTTCTATCCTCTGTTAGAACACTTTCCAGATATTTAAATTTCTCGACATGCTTGATTTTAGTATTCCCGGTCTGTAGTTGGCATTTTGGGCTTTTCTTTTTACTGATGACCATGCATTCAGTATTTGTTTTTTGTAGTTTACTAACAGTAGAGCCCGGCGTGGCTCGAGTGTAATGAAAGCTTTAAAACTAATCCATGGGCCTGGAGTTCAGACTCTTTGGACGTTGGCACGAAAGACTAAAAAGCAATAGTTGTTTCTAGTTAAAGCGAAACCGTAGATTGAAAGAAAACTGATTATCGATATCAGATAAGTTTTTTTCGTCGTAAACTGAATTTTGAAGGCTAAATATGTCCTCTGAGTAAATGGTATCATGGCTGAGACTAAGAACTACAATTATACCGACACACACACAGACATCTTGCCTTTTTTATATATATATTATCGATTTTCTGTACTATTGTAAGAACTGTAACCTTGAAACTTCTGAGTATAGTTTCTTATGTCTTTGTCTATGAGTATATCAAATTTGATTAAAATCGGATCACTCCTTCTATAACCCGATTTTTTTGATTTTCGATTTTCGATATTTATCGGGGGTACCTCGACACAAAACCTCACTAAGAACACTCGCAGACGCTTATAGTACAACTGTGTGCATTTTCAAGAAAAGATTCGGCCGTTTCAGAGTCTATAGGTAACGGACACACACACACACACACACACACACACACAGACAAAGTTCTATTTAAAAATAAGTTTAGATATGTAGAAACGTTTGCCGTTTTCTTCAGCTATCTGTAAGATGTTTTGTAGATTCTTTTCCGTGCCTGCTAGCAGCAATGTAGTATGAGTAAAACAAATTCACGGATTTTAACAAAAAATCCAGAATAACATAAAAATTCGCGAATATCGTTCATCTTTAAATAGTTATGTTTAGCTTAGCTTGTCATGTATATATCAATGAAGGTTGAAAAAAGCAAATGTCAACGAGATAGCGAATGTCACTAAACACTGACTTGGGCGCCCAATCAGTCCATACTGATTGGGCGCCCGGGTAATCGACCGGGTATGCAACCAGCATACCCTCGACCGGGTATGGTGGTCGCAGTCCATACTGCGACCACCATACCCGGTCGAGGGATCTGGGGATATTACATACTGGCCCTAGGGAGAAGATGCAGAGGTAAGTTTCTTCCTCTGTCCACAGAAATCCTATTCCTCTAAAAATTATCTTTTAATATAAATAGAATTTCGTAACCCCAAACAGATTTATGTGTAGATAAAACAATAATTTTTGTTAAATACTGTACAGTAAAGAAAACATGTTTTCTGTTTTTATTTTGTTTTAAAAAACAAACAGAAAAGATAAAGAAAAATGTCGCTAAAAAAAGCAGATAGGTCAGTATCATTTCAGAACAAAATTCAATTCCCCCTGCAAACAAAGAAACGCAAATATATTACGCGTTCTATTCTATTCGTTTCAATAGTGTTACGCACGCGAAACGTTTTCTATCAATTTCGTAAAACAAAACATATTGACCTAAGGTAATACTAAGAATTAAAGGAAATAACATCCGTATTGAATAAACATTTTATAGTACAGATGCCACCAAGTATAACAACAGCTGTGAGCAAATTGTAAAGAATCAAACCGAAGCTGGTGCCGAGAACAGAAAAGAAAAAAATGTAATATCATTTGCGGCATTAGAATTCAAGCATGTAATGTTGTCAGAACAGATCTAGCCATCGTAAACAAAGAAAGAATGTTCTGTCAGTAATGAAGCCGACCATATTGAAATCGGTGACAAATTAAACGCTGGATAAATATATTGAACTTGCAAGAAAATTGGAAAGAAAAGTAATATGAAGTCAACAATTGTAGCCATTGTTATTAAAGCATTTTGAAAATTCCCGGGTAACCATGGAAACTTATTGGAAAGGCTCAAAATATCGGACTTTTTATCACTTAGTTTAAATTCATTTCTTTTATATATGCAGCGGTTTTAAAACGTAGTCGATCATGAGTCTCCACAACATACTATTTTCTGTTACTGTACATCCTTGTGCAAATTAATTGAAACAAATCGAATAATGTCTTCCTGGGTTCTTTCAAACTTTCCCTGATCACATATACGTCATGTCTTGGTGTTGCTTTTCTCTTCTGACCTCATATTCCATTAAGGTTTGGACTGATGGATCCAGTTTGTCTCTTCACCTTGATGACTCTACTGACAGTTGAAAGGCAGACACGAACAATATCCGCAAATTCACTGTAATGACTGGAGTAGTGTTCATTGCAGACAATGGCCATATGACAACTAATCGACAGTCAAGACAATAGTGTCTGGGTGTAATAAAACCTCATGAAATCACAGAAAAGGCAATATTTTTCAAAAACAAACAAATTTCATCATACACCCCGAAAATAAATTTACTATTACTTCCCAACAGTGCCAATGGGCTTAATCTGTGTAAAAAGAACAGAAATTGATTACACCAGTGAGTTTAAAACTGAGCGAGCATATGGTGAAAGAAAAAAAACTAAGGCTATTGTTTCAATTAATTTGCACAAGGGTTTATATAGATTCATATGACGGTACTCCACTGTAAATGACCTGCTATGAAGAAAAAATAAAAATCGATTACATCCTGTTACTTCAGTGGGTCTAAAACTGACTGTATGGTGAAAGAAAGGAAACTAGAGCAGTTGTTTCAATTAATTTGTACAATGGTTTAAGTAAATCATATTTAGTGTTTGTCTATACTTTTGCAATGAGGTAGTAGGTATATTATTTACACTGTTGTCCTCATTTTAATTGTAACGTTTATGACGTTTCAACATTTTCATCTCTTTAAGTTATTTGTTTTCCACTGCTGTAGACAAGCATTGAACTCACAACTCTTTAAGTCAAGTCACTGGAACTAACCAAGGCCTATTTCCACTGAGTCATGGCAGTGAACAAATAACTTGGAGATTTGAGTTAAATGAAGATAACTACATAACGTCAGGAAGTGACATCGCACATAGAATGAATTATATGCACCAGTGATCGAAATAAAATGTTCACTTTAAAATTCCTAGCACCTGAAGAAAGCTGGAGTCTACAACAATCGAAACGCCGTAAACAGGACAATAAAAATACGAACATCAGTCTGAACAGTGTAAATAATGTCTGTTTACTGTCCCTGTTTGTTCCTATTCTGTCATTAATTTATTCCAACTAAGTAGCTTTTCACTGTTTCCCGCTGCTTATCTTGCTGCCATTTATGGTCAGGTGCCCCTGCCGTTCTCCTCAGTGTTCTTGACAAGCTCCAAAGGAGAGTCTGTAATGTTATAGGTACTGATCTGGCGACTCGTCTGCAGCCACTTTCCCATCGTCGAAATGTGGCCTCCCTCTGTCTCTTCTATAAATACTTTCATGGCTTCTGCTCGGATGAGCTTAAGTCACTGATGCCTCCTCAACAGGTGTTTACCCGTACAACCAGACTGGCAACTGGGTCCCACCCATTCACAGTCAGGTTAGCCAAACGCAGACGACAATTCTACTCCTGCAGCTTCCTCTCTCGCACTTCCCGCCTGTGGAACTCACTCCCGTATTCTTGCTTTCCTGACGGCTACGACCTCCAGAAATTTAAAAGCAAAGTTAATACTCACCTACTAACCACTGGACTCTAGCTCTCTCCCCTCCCCTGTATAATCTTCACATTCTCTCCGCCCATGTATCTGTCATTGCACCTGCTTTCTCAGCTTTCTATTGTTCCGTTCTAACTAGCTTGTACTCCTCACTCTTTTCTAACTAATCTTTCTACATTTATGTAACCCCCTGCACATCAGTGGCGTTTCTGCCTTGCTCGGGGTGAAAGGATTAAAAAAAAAAAAAAATATATATATATAGAGGTTGATACACTACTAAACAAAAGCAACCAAACAAAATCCTCTTGCTTTCTATGTCATACTGAGATGACATGATTTTAAGTTGGTTTAATGAGGATGTGCAGTGGATATTGGCTCAGAACAAGAAATTGGTGAGCCAATTTTGACTTCTAGTTAAATTTGTTGCATTAACTTACGCGCAAATACCATTGAAAAAGGAATTAATCCCTCTCTTCTCCCTCCAGCTATAGGTTAACATAGCTGGAGAGAGAAGAAAGAAATGGGACAGCTTGGAAGGGCAACCATTCTACCGCAGAAAGTAATTAAAACCTAATCAGGAAAACTGTCTGTCCAGTCAGTTATGTCACTTTCGAGACATGATCACCCAAGCGGATATCATGTATGGCACCAAGTTGATTGACTGAATCAGCCTTTATTTAGCATGGCTAATGCTAACCTCCAGGAGAGAAACTTGTCGCACCTTCTCGGCTGACATGAAGTGAAAGACGGTACTGAATTCATTGCTAGATCTTCTGTTTCGTACTAGACAATTTGTCTGTTTAGAATCTATCTTATATATCTATAAGTCTACCATTTGTCCATGCTTAGAATATTGTTGCCACATGTGGTTTGGTATTTCTGCTATATATTTGGAGATTCTTGATGAAATCCAAAGAAGAATGTGCTATATTCTTGGTACTATCCTGGGGTGTCTCGACTAAAATGAAATTCACACCACCATAAAGTTCTTTCTCTATGTCATTTTATAATATTTTCATGGTAATTGTTTGGATGAGCTGTTTGCTATTGTACTAGACTAGTTCAATTTAAGAAGAATACTAGATCAGGAGGTACTCGTTCAGGATGTGCGTTTTGGTGCAGTGGATATCGGCTCGGAACGAGAACTCGGGAAACCGAGTTCAAATTCCAGTTGAATTCGTTGCATTCATTTACACACAGATACCCTTCGGAAAGGTATTAAACCATCTCTTCCCTCCAGTTATGAGTTAAATAACAGGACAGATTGGGTTCTATAGCCTTGGCTGGCAATCAATCTACAGCAGAAAGTAATGGTAACCTACTGCGGGATAATCTTCTGCCTATTCAGTCATGTCTCTTTCGGGACATGATCGCCCAAGCGCGTATCATGTATCGCACTTAACTGACTGAATAGATCAGCAACAAGATCTCATCAATATCCGTTGAACTGGTTAGATGTAACTGTAAGTTCTATGCTAAAATTTTATTTTCTCGCACTTTTTGCATGTTGAACTCATTTCTGGTTCCTTTCTTTCCAGTCAACTTTGAACTTCAAAACTTTAAATGCAATGTCAATCGTACTATCTTATATGATCTCACTCCTTAATAATGCTTCTGTTTTCTAATTCTTTCACACCCTGTAACACCTTGTGTCTTTCTGGCTTTATTGCATTGTTTGGGTCGAATTCAATTAAAAAATGCCTCTTGTTGAAAAGGTTGATATGTAAATTCAACCAAACTAAACTTATCCCATTTCAGTATGTCCTATGAGTGTTAATTTCTCCTGTTCGCCTTTCTTCATGGTGTTGCACAAACTTCAGTTGCTTTTTTGATTGTGCTTACAGCCACATGACATCCAAACACTGGTTTTTGTCCAATCACCAAAGTTAAGAAATGTTGAAAGTCGTCAGTACCTCAATGGGCGTCCGCTGAGGAATGACAGGCGCTGCAAGCTTGAATGTGAGACTGGTTCAATGGATAAAGTTTTGGAATGAGAAATCTGAAATTCGAGTTCGAATTCCAGTTGGGTTCATTTTTTACTTGCAAATACCCCTGGGAAAGATATTAATTCACATCTTACCCCCCATCTATGGGTTATGTAGTAAGACTTGTATAAAAAAATCATTATTACCTCCAAAACATGCAAAAATATGTTTGGATTTTAAATAACCATTATAGGATACAAATCCTCTACCATCCCACTGTTAACTAAGTAACAAAGTAAAACTGCACACCCACAAAATCGGATTAAAACAACTAAAAGCAGTTTTGGAAAAAAACAACAATAACAAACAAAATGCACACCCGCAAAAGTGGATTCAAACATCTAAAAACATTTTGGTAAAAAACAGACAAGGCAAAATTCACAAGTCAGTGTGAAAACCAAAATTCTGTATCCTGATTGTATTAGAAATAGAAAATTCACATATGTAGTTTTTTTTTTCACAACTAGAAGTGAAAATGCTTGCTGAAGCTGGCAATATGAAAAACTTAACCATTTAAACCACGTCGTGACTGGTCAAAATCAGTCAGAATGGAAGCAGTATCTGACAGCATCTCACAATGTAAGGAAGAAACTTCAAGCTGACTCGGTCATGTCTCGTCGACTTCTTCTTCTTCCAATTTTTTTTCTCCTTTTCCACTCCACGCTGCCAAAGAAAACAACATGAACACTCTGCAATTTCTTTATACTATTTATTTATACCTTCTTTTTTCACAATGTTGCCAACTTGCCAAAAAGAGGAAGGAACATATGACTTTACATTCTGCTACTACACAACCATGAACTCTGTGGACATTTTAAATACTTACAGTTCTCAATTAACATTGTTCAACACACAACTATGTAAAAGCATTAACAGCAAACAGAATTCCATTACATTTTCACCAAACTGATGATATCTTTAAATGCAGGGATTGTCGTCTATGTTTGGAAGTGGCTTTTTATCAGGCATGGCCGACGGACGCCTTCACCTTAAAAATGTTGATAAACCATAGAAACAAATCAATAAAAAATATCTCTGTTTCTTAGTTCATAATTTTATTAAAACTTCCTCATTACTCACATGTTCAGTCTTTGACATTCTCAGCAATCGTATGTGGAATTATATCTTTGTTTTATCAAAGTTTCTCTTCCTCACTGAAGAGATTATTCAGAAATCTCTGGAAATATGGGGGAATGGATATTACATATAAGGCCATCACTCTTTCCTTTGTTTTCCTATCTTTTAATTATATTTGTAATATTTTAATTTCTGAAAAGCACCGCCCGCTGTTCCTATGCGTCTTTGCATTTCACGCTTTGCTTCTCATATCTCAATAATATAAATAGTTAAACTTGAAGTGGGATAGTCATTAATTTGAAAACAGTAAGTTGATCAAGTGTGGATTGAATTATGCTGCGTGTTTAAATTAACTATCCCTTTTATTTAAATTTTTGTTCTTGAACTAAATGCAAACAAATAAATATCAATGAGAAATAATACAAAAAAACAGTTTTGAATAACAAACAACATTTTGATTTATGTAGAATAAAAGATAAAATGCATTATGCTGAAATGAGTAAAGATTTGTAAGTCAAATCTTTGTGGTGTTTGTCAATTTAATTATGTGTGTAAACTCTTATTCTTTGTATTTGGAAATGTGTTGCATGAGTTTACTTGAAGATATATTTGTTGTAGTTGTGGTGATATGAACTTTACATGGTTAGTGAAAGAACTATTCTGTTTCTGGGGTGTTTGTTTAAATAGTGTTTGTGAAATATGATTTTCCAGTGTAAAGTCAGATAACTTAGTTGTGCTACAATGTCTTTTTTTGACTGTAATATTGTCAAAGAGTAATAATAAATATTTAAACAAATTCTGGATAAAATAATGTTCAGTAATGGAAAATATTTGCTATGTAATAATGATGTTCTACGGATGAGAACTTATGTGTGATAAATGAAATCCAGTATGAGTTGAGTGAGTGAATTCTGAAAGTTTCTTTGTGTTAACACAGTAACCTAAAAGTTCAGATAATTGAGTGTCTTAGATTCGTTGGGCAACGTTATTTTCATTGGCAAAAATGTGCTAGTGTACCCTATTTATTTACTTGTTGATCACATGATAGGCTCGAGAACACGTTTTCCTTAATTTTGTCAATCCTCTGGTTCGAACAGTTATGGTTAGGCGTAAATATGACTTTAGCATTTATTAACCAAATAGAAAAGGATAATTGTTGTATTTTTGCTTGGTTTGGAACCTAAAAGTGTTTAGTTTGTTCAAATTTCAGACTTACACATGAAAATATATCAAATACTATTTTAATATTTGTCATATAATCAGGATATTGTTAAACAAGATCCTCATGGACATTTGGTGTGATCCATAAAATGTAGAAGCCAGTTACTACAAAATTCAGCACCTACTTAGTCTTGATGTCCTCTTCAGCCTCAACACTGGTAAGAATCAATCTGTTAATGACATGTTATCATTTAAAATGGGGTTCTGTTATAATACAGTGTAAAACTGATCCCTAACTTTTAGGAAACAGAGGAGTTCACTCGTAAAAAAAAACAAAGGAAAATTAGTGGGGAGGGGGAATGACTGATGTTGATTAGCATTCTGTAGATCTTACATAAACCATGATATCTGTAAGAATTCTGTTCATGATATTAATAAAGTCAACTCTGGAATTTCTACAGTTATCAGATCTGGTTGCTTGTTTACGAACATCAAGTTCGAAGCTGTACTTATATCCATGATAACTGCGTATGAGAGCAGACATTTTTATTTTACGAAAAGATTTCTATTAAATAAGTAATATATATATATATCTATATATATATATATATATTGTCATCCGCAGACAGATCTGTTTTTCCGTATCACAGCTCATCAGTACGGTTAGACTCCGATTGCTTTTTTACCCAGGATTGAAACCTGACCGAAATGGCGTCAGTCGGCGACTCTACCGCTGGGCTATGGGCATTCGGTGGAAGTAGGCAGACTTTTTAGCACATATCATTATACGCACCCAATATATATATTACTTATTTAATAGAAATATATATATATATTATTTTAGAAAAATATTTTCTTTCTTTCATAGAACATGGGTCTATCATGTCATACATCATTGTCTTGCCTCTTGATTGGAAAGTCACTAAGATGGATCAGGAGTCTACAAAGTTAGTCAATGTAAGTGGCTGCTGGGCAACCAACCCATCTTGTGCCAGGGCTAGGTGTTCAGCACAGTAGATCACTTGCAAGTTCTTGTTTTCCTCGCCAGCAGTGTAATAGAGAACACAACAATTTCTTTTGAATAAATGACAGAACTTGTTTGGTGAAATTGATATTTTGTTTAGTCATGAAACAAAAGGAAATCATTTTTAATGGTGTGCTAAGATTTAACTTTTTTTAAATACAAAACTTAAGTATAAAAATACCCAGATACCAATATACGTAAGCACATTTTTAAGGTAAGAGTGTTGTAAATGAAAAGCTAAAATTAAATCATTCTTTAATGGACTTGACAATGTATCGATATTATGAACAGGAACCCATACATAAAATGATAACAAATCAATATTTTTTCAGAATGTTAATCTACAAAAAACATTTCAGAAAGTTAATCAACAAAAACTATTTCCAAAAGTTAATCTGCAAAAAAAATATTTGAGAAAATTAATCTACAAAAAAATGTCATAACGGTAATCTACAATAAATATTTCAGAAAGTTAATCCACAAAAAATATAACAGAACGTTAATCTACAAAAAATATTTCAGAACATTAATCCCCAAATAATTTTTCAGAAAGTTAATTTACAAAAAAAAAAATTCAGAACATTAATCTACAAAAAATATTTCAGAAACTTAATCTACCAAACATTTTTCAGAGCTTTGATCTACAAAAACATATTTTTCAGGATGTTTTCCCTATATTTTACAAGGGGGCCACTCTATTTAAGTAGTGTGTAAGCGTTTTACAAAATGTGTTAGTATATTTTGGGCTCCATTCGCACTCGGCAAGGCAACTGAGATTCAAAGAACAAGTAAATAAATTTTAAAAGAACTGACAGATTTTTACAACTCGAAAATAAACGAACTTGCATAAATCTTACTGCATCAGAAATAAAATTGATAGAATAAAAAGATAGTAGAAAATGTAAAGAAAGACAAGGTGAGGCAAGTATCAAAGAAATTGTAAATGGAATATAGCGAACTGAAGACCCTACGGTCTTCATAGAATCCATTTCCTGTAATTATTTGTGAATGGCTACGATGTTTTGGGATTTTTAAAACAACTCGCGAAACTCATACTAAATCTTCTTTTTTTGCTATCATCTTTAAAGATGTAGGTGATCATGTCTGCTCACAGATTTTATTTCTTTTTTATTATCTGGGAAATGCAATGCTGTTTTGGGATTTCTAAAATCTCTCCGAAATGGTTTAAACTTATACATGATCATTTTAATGTCATTTCTCTTCAAGATGTAGAAGTTCATAACTTTTCACAGATTCACTTTCCCGTTATTGTCTGTGAATTTCAATGCTGTCTTGGAATTTCTAAAAGATACAGCAACTCGTATTAAAACATGCGAAATCTCTTTAATGCTATCTCCCTTCAAGGCGAAGGTGATCATGGCTCTTCACGGATATATTTTCCTGTTATTCTGTGAATTACAATGATGTCTTGAGAGAAATAACGAAGTTGTTTTTACTTTCATGTATCTATGGTTTGAATTCAGATAAGTTCTAATCTCAGAATGTATACACAATCTGCCATCCTATTTCTTTACCTATGGACATAGGTGTAAAACCGAAACAAGAATTCACCGATTACACTTTCTACACCAATATCCGTTACTCAATCAACACCTCTTTAATATTCACCGAATTAATGCTCCTATCATGATTGTTATAGCAGCAGTGACATTTAAAATCGTTTTTGCTCCTATAGAATTAAATGATGCTTTGATAAACTTGGTGGGATTAGTAAAAAATCAGTGGTTGTTGACCTTGTCAAGCCATAAAAAACACCGTCTTTTATGATCTTATAGTGGGTTATCCATTCTTTTCCTGTTTATAGTGGGGGGTTCGTTCTAGTGAAGGGTAGTTGTATATTGTTGCATGTTAACGGAATTTGGCCTCGTTGTAGATAGCCCACTATAAGTCATAAGACGATTATAAATCAAGAAAAGCAAATTTTATATATACACATGTTAATTAAGGTTTTTACAATTAAAGTAATCCTTGAAGTATCAGTCCAACAGACGTTAAAATGTTCATGGCAGTAAAATGCTGAAAAGAGAATTAATGCTTAGGAATGTGTGTGCACTGTAAGTAAGGAATGTCTTTGATGTATTCGCTCCTTGGGTCAGTAAGTAGTTTTGAGACAGGGAAGAAGGAAAGGAGAGGTGAGCATAGTAAGCCGCTCAACTTAGGTCAAAGGAGCTACTAATTAATCTCGTCTGCCTGTGTCGGTCTGTCTTTCTGTCTGGAGATGCTTTCTGTATCGGCTTTTTATAACTTCTTTTTGGATCGCAGCATATCATTTGGGAATTCATATCCGTATTTGATTCTGGGCTTCCGATTGGCCAATAAATAAAATTCGCATAGGTTCGCGAACTGGAAATTTAATATTTAATTAATTTTTAGTTTTCAACCAGAACATCTGCGCAAGGCCGGCTGCACACCGACTAGTTTTGGTCATTTGCTTTTTGGAAGGTTAGGGTACAAACATCCAGTCCATCGCTTTTGCTCGGTCAGTATCACCACAATCTTAAATCCTCATTCATTTTCGAGATAATGATTTAATTGTCTTTATTTTTGTACAATACCATGTCCCTTCAGTACGTAGTCGATCATGGCTCATCACAGTTTTCTTTTACCTTTATTATCTATTATAATTCTTTCTTGGAAAAGGTACTAGAGTTGTTTTCTCTCTAATTCTCCATAGATTTCGTTTCAGAGTTTACTTTTCGGAAGCTTCGTTGCCAAGTTTATAAAATCCAGTCTACTTTGCTATTCAAACAATAGACGAGAGAAGAAAATGTGAATTGATTTATTTGAAAACATGTGTGTCACGATAAATGTAACAGATTTGGTGAGATTAGAATTTGGTTCTACTTGATAACCATTAGGCTAATTGAGTATCTTATATAATACACAACTCATTTATCTGCATTCATTTCCCTGTTGTTTAATGTTTTTATCATTTACCCTGATTTCTAACCGTAACATCTCCCCTCCTTCTCCCTTTGGTTCCTAAGATCCTTTTCATGATATTGCATCCTCATTCAATTTGAAATTTTCCTGAAATTTCAAGATGAAGAATCACCTTTATTTTTGCATAATACCGTGTCCCTTCAGGACGTAGTCGATCATGGCTCATTAGAATTTCCTCTTAACTTTATTATCTAAACTTATTTAAAAATAGAACTTTGTCTGTGTGTGCGTGTGTGTGTGTGTGTGTGCGTGTCCGTTACCTACAGACTCCGAAACGGCTGATCCAATTTTCTTGAAAATTTACACAGTTGTACTATAAGCATCTGCGAGTGTTCTTAGCTAGGTTTTGTGTCAAGGTACCCCCGTTAAATATTGAAAATCGATAATCGAAAAATCGTGTTATAGAAGGAGTGGTCTGATTTTAATCAAATTTGATACACTCATAGACAAAGACATAAGAAACGATATTCAGAAGTTTCAAGGTCGCAGTTCTATTCTTGGATGCCTTATTTGACTCCGATATTGGAAATCGATACTCCGATATCCTACTGGGTCTGATCAAAATCAGTTTTTCAGCCCTTTTATTTTAGTTTTTGCTTCGGGTTTGGCTCAAAGTAGGTATAATTGTAGTTCTTCGTCTCAGCTATGATACCATTTACTCAGAGGACTTATTTAGCCTTCAAAATTCAGTTTATGATGAAAAAAACTTATTTCATATCGATACCAGGAAATCAAAATTTGACTTACATCAATCCATTTTTCTTTCAGTCTACGGTTTCGATTTAACTGGAAGCAACTATTGCTTTTTAGTCTTTCATACCAACGTCCAAAGAGTCTGAGCTCCAGGACCATGGATTAGTTTTAAAGCTTTCATTACACCCGAGCAACGCCAGGCTATACTGCTAGTCTGTTATCATGATTTCATGGAAAAGGTAATGGAGGAGTTTCCCTCTTTCATTTTCCATAATATTCTTTTCAGGGTTGTCCTTCTGGAAGATTGATTGCCACCCAATTCTAGTGAATACAGTCTACCCTGCTATTCAAACCATTGATGAACCAAAAAAAGAGATCTATGCATGCTTTTTCTAAAAGCAATTGAACCACAATAAATTAAACAGACTAGGCGAGATGCGAACTTGACCAGCCGATTCCACACAACACATTGGTGATCATTACACAACTAGCATACTTTAGGAAGTGATGCTATAAAAATAAAAATAATTTATTATTTTAGAAACAAAAGACAAATAGAAAATCAGTTGCCAGTCTACAGCATAAAGAACCCAATCTGTCCTGTTATTTAACCCTTAACTAGAGGAAACAGACCGGTTAATATCTTTCCAAAGGGTATCTGTGCATAAGTGAATGCATGGAATTCAACTGGAATTCGAACTCGGTTCCCTGATTTCTTGTTTTGAGCTGATATCCACTGCACCATTATGCATATCTTGGCAAAAAATACACTTACCTTAAACGACATTTTGAAAATATTTTAATCGGTATCATATCAACCCATGCAAGGCACTAAAGCAACTAAAGCACAAGCAGTTAAAGAGTGTGGAAGAATTAGAAACAGAAACATTAATAATGAACAAAAAAATGATAACAGTAAGCAGAATGACAGTAGTTAACGATAAACATTGAATTTAAATTTTTGAAGATTAAAGTTGGCTAGAAAGCATGCATCCAGAATGTAGTCCCACAAACAAGAAGTGCGAGAAAAAAACACTAGCATAAATTTTATGACTATATCTAGCCAGCTAACTGTAAACTGATGCGAGCTCAACACCAGTCCAGTACAATGCTTAAATTCCTAAAATTGGAGTAGATAGACTAAACTATTGCCCAGTTCACACTCCACCCACATCCATTGAACAGGTGAAGAGGCTCATCCCTTGTTCCTTGTTTAGGATGTCGTTTCTGGCTTTCTCTTTTCCAATCTTTTCATTCCTACGTAGCCCCCTGTGCTTCAGTGGCGTTACCGCCTTGCTTGGAGTGATATGATTAAAAAAAAGTCTATGTATTATAGCAAAGAGCAATATTTATTCGTTAATAAATACAAAAATGTGACACATGGTCAAATGGGGGGTAGGGAAAGCATGGTCTTCTACTATAGGATAATTAACCTTAGCTAGCCACAATCACTGACCCAGAATATACCACAACATTCCTTACATCAAAACATCACTTACTTAGTATTCTTATTACGTACACTGTAATACCTCAGAATCTCCATGAAGACTTATCTAGTCTGTATATGTACAATTCTTGTCTGTGGTGGGAGGGGCATAAAAAAATTAAAATTAAACTCCAATGTGTATTTACAATATGAGACAAGTGATTTGCAAGAAACTAAATAAAGTAGTATCGATAATACCCACCCAATAACCCTTAATTGTAACAGAAAAATTTGTTAACTGAACGAAAGTAATACAGGACATTAATCTTATAAAACATTCATTAATCAAACCACTCAAACACACACTGATGCAAACGCATCAGCAAATATAAAAATGGCACATTTGAAATATGAACGGCAACCAGCATCCACCACAGAACTATCACATCTGGTTACATAATGGGGAAGAAGAGTGGGAATGAAAATAAAAAAAGTGGGGGCAGAAATAAAAAAGGGGGTGGCAATGAGCACGTTTACTTTGAAGGAAGAATCTAAAGACAATAAACAGCCATAATATAAATTAATATAGGACAGGGTTATTAATGTCCAATTCAGCGAGAACAATTTTCTTATGCCTAAGTGGCATCAAAGTGTCACTATAAATGGCACCTCTTACTCAACAAAGGCAAGAAATATTTACCTCCCTTTTATCAAAATCTGATGGACAAAGTCACCGCCTCTTTTGTCCTAATTTTGAACTTAAGCTGGTGCTTAAAGAACAAGATCAGTTTGAAGAGGTGAACTTCTCTTCATGGAATTCCTTCTGGCATGTCCACCATATCACGACTATCATAACGCCCAGCAAGCAAAAGACACCTAGTGTTCAGCCTTTGTCAACCACGGTACAAGATAACTGGTCTTAATAACAAAAACCTTTTCGCCCAGCATGTAAACCATGATATCTTAAATAATTTTCTTTCAATGAGACTACTGCAATTAAAGAAAGCATGATCCAGGGTCTCCACTGCTCCATCACAGTAAACTCAATTTGGAGATTTTTCCAAGCCTACCAAACAAAGTCTTTTGACAACACAGATGACCCTTTGAATCAATATCAAGGTGAATGATACCTCATAATTATTGAGGCATTCAACCCGGAATCCTAAGGTTATATTGAGTGAGCCACCCGAATACTAAAAAAGTACCTACAGTAGGAGCAAAGGAATGTAAGAAGGAAGGGCTAAAGATTACCTCCAAGAAAACAAAATGCATGGTTATTGGTAAAAAATATGAGACTAAAAGGCAAATTACAAATCGGAAGCATCAAAAATAACAAAGCACAAAAATTTAATTATCTGAGAATTGTTCTAACAGAGGATAGAGAATGTAAGATGGAAATCCGAAAATGCACTGGAACAGCCAAAGAAACATTTCTAAAGCTAAGCAAAGTATTAAGCGATAGAAAAAGAAATTCATTAAAAACAAAGAAAATACTACTCAACTGTTACATGATATATGTTCTAATCTATTACAGTGAATGTTGAACAATTTCTTCAAAAATGAAGAGACTTGAAGCAAGAAAAATGTGATTCAGCAGAAAGATGATAAGGATACCATGGACCGAACATGTAAGTAACAACGAGGTTTTACATAACTGAGGAGCATGAGAAACTGGATGGCAGAACAGGGTTTAGAAGTAAAGAAAAGACAGAATTTATTTCGAGGTGCAAGAAACAAGAAGCTATGGAGAGGCATGATCGTCTATTTCCTGAACAGATGCAGCACATAAAAAAGATCTGTCAATACTTTCACATTGCTGGTGTATATTTCTTCATTATCTGGCTTCATGACCTCCAAGAAAATAAATTATCTTTGCTAGGAATTTTACTCTGAAGCCGTGAAGCTGAAACAAGAGTTTTATGCCCGTCCTATATATATATATATATATATATATATACCGTTCAGAAAAGAAGGGATCAGTTTTTGACTGTATTTCTAAGAAGCTTATAAAAGCTTGCAGCACATGCTTGACTTGAACATGTCACTGCCATATTATGATAACAGCAACTTCGATAAAACTGCTTCAAAAGTATAAACGTGTAGATTAGAAAAATGAACTGAAATGTTTGCAGGTGAAATGATGTAGGCATAGGAAATAAACCCTATGTCCAACACTGTATTTAATACCATATTAAAACTTTCACAAACTTCATTTTTCTACACAGTAACAGAAAATATAACAAACATGCCAAAATATTCCACACTACAGCAAATATCAAAGTGTCTATTGGCTAGAAATTAACATCACCTTGTGAAATATTTGACCAATCAAAGAAAACTAAACCTTTTTTTCTCGAGTTTAATTTTGGGAGAAAATTATCATAAACCCCACAGATTTTAACTTTCAAGTCTTTTAATGTCAAATCAACAAGCATCTAACTATCACAGGCACAGATTGTTTTTCAAATGTGGTACACTTACTGAGCATCATGTTGAAAATTGAATGGTACCTTTTTTATATCTCTAGTCAGAGTGTTCCCGATATGTGACCTTTTAATCTTTACCAAAAAGGTGAATTTCAGAAAACAGTCACAAAGTTTAAATATCAATATCTCAGTTGTTTTTTCACCTACAAAACTAATTTATATGCCATTTTAAATTATTTGTATAGATCTAAAAGATTATCGATATATTCTTTGTTTAAAGATCAAATAATTCACTTTGACCTTGACTTTAACGTTACACCGTTTATTTCTCAATTATTATTTTTTTAATTTCACAATAAATTTGTCTGTTTTATAGCAATATATGTACCACAATTTGTTTTGAAATTTTGTTCTGAGTTCGAAGGATTTTACTGAGATGTGCCAAATTCAAAATGGTGGATTTCACTTCTTCCAATATGGTCAAGTTCTATATTCTTAAGAAAGCTCTTTGAATGCTGATTAATATTTATATGAGAAATATGATCATAAAATCAAATGAATTTGTGTTATTTATAGTTGAATATTGACCAATTTTGTGGAAAATCAATAACTCTATTTTTGGTTTTGTTTACTTTTTTCTTACATAACAAATAGGTTTTTATATGAAACAAAGACATAATGAAAATATTGATTTGAAAAGGTGTCATAAATTAACGTTCAGATAACATGAAATATGAAACTTTGCAACAAATGATGTTAAAAGTTAACAAACTTTTGTTGCGATCATCTTAGTCTTTTTATATATATATATATATATATATATATATATATATATATATTATTTGATTAAGACTAACAGCTACAATCACATTCATTGTTACTACAACTGGATGATTATGTCTAATATCTAAAGCATAATTACTTTATTTCTTTTTTACTTTTTAGATAGTCAAAATATGTGCTGGTCATAAAAGTCATAAAAGTTTTTCTTAAGTCAGTGTGAAAAAAAAACTGATCACTTTAAATTGGCACCTATATGCTTGGTCCTTTAAAACAAGTAACTTACTTTGTGGTGCAGTGGATATCGGGTCGAAACGAGAACTCGCGAAGCCGAGTTCGAATTTCAGTTGAATTCTTTGCATTCACTTACACACAAATACCCTTTTGAAGGGTATTATTCCATTTCTTCCCTCAAAGACAGATTGGGTTCTATAGTTTTAGCTGGCAACCAGTCTACCACTGAAAGTCATGGCAACCTACTGCGGGATAATCATCCGCCCAGTGTGTATCACGTATGGCACTTAACTGACTGAATGTAAGGAAAATTAGTGACAAAAAAGTTGGAAAAGATTACCCTGATGAAATCGACAAAATTTCTACTGAGAGAGATGTAAAAAAAAAAAAGAAAAAAGTAAGTACTTTTGTTTTTCTTTCATACTAATCTCTGTATATGTCCTTAAAAAGCGAAATGAGAAAAAAAAACACAGATGGAAAAGTGCTGAAGATCAAAGCTTATCAAAATCAGAGACTGATCGGTTTCATTTATTTTTGAAGCTTATAAAAGAGATGGAGTCAACCGAGGGATCAGCCACAATTCTAGGGTGGCTTTGGCCCCTACGCTCCACTGTAGATTCTCCACTGTACATCTTTCAGAAACACAGTACATTTTCAATTCATTGGGGAACATTTGTTATTTTTTTCCCTTTTTAGCTAGTTACTTCTTTCATTTTTGACCATGTCTAATTATGAAGTCAATTCTTAAACTTATTTCTCTTTAATTCATATATGAGTTCCGATCGAAAAGTATCAGGGCTTTTTTCTATGGAAAGTATCCTGTATGAAGCCATTTGGTGTAGATTGACTTTGAACTCTCATGTATGCACACAAAGTTATAATGTTCTCACACACTTTGGGTGTTTATAGCAGTGCTTGGAATGAAAGTATGTACAGGGTGGTCATCTCCCTACACTACAGAAAAGTGTTTAACAATAGTCATAACCTTTAAATTGCTTTAAATTGGCACCTATATGCTTGGTCCTTTAAAACAAGTAACTTACTTTGTGGTGCAGTGGATATCGGTTTGGAATGAGAACTCGCAAAGCCGAGTTCAAATTCCAATTGAATTCTTTGCATTCACTTACGCACAAATACCCTTTTGAAAGGTATTATTCTAGTTCTTCCCTAAGGACAGATTGGGTTCTATGGTTGCCATACATTGACTCTAGTTGGTGTATGGCTATGAAAGCAAGGCTAAGTTTTTAGCTGTGGAAGACCCAAACCTCTCCAAGAATGAAGAAAACATGAACAAGTGGAAACAATGTAAAGATAATTCTGACAGTTTTCTTCAACGGCAAGAGGTTTGTTGATCATGAGTATGCTCCACCTGATCAGGCAATAAACAAGGTGTACAACTGGGATGTGTTGTAGCATTTGTGTGATGAAGTTCATCAGAAAACAGACGGAATTGCATGTGTCTAATGTGGGGCAAGTTCACATTGACAACGCCCATTCAGCACAGCTAGTCCAGCAGATTTGCCATATTTGCCATATTTTCATATTTCCAAAAATCAAATCCTGATTTCAAGATGTCGAGGAAATTCAAGAGAATGTGATATAGCATTTGTTCACTATCCCAAGAGAGGAGTTCCACGAATTCTTCCATCAATGAAAACGGCACTGGATAAAGTTTTTTTGCTTTGGAAGTGGACTACTTCAAAGGAGATTAAATGCTGATGTCACATGTGTTGTAAATTTCTTTTTTTAACATCAGTACCAATACTTTTTTTATCAAACATTATACATAATATCATCTGATATATATTTCTAGGTTAGAACTTAATTTTCTCAATTAATTAATTAATTTCCCGGTTCACCCCCTTTCTCCGGTCTTAGTGTTACTTCAGCTGGAAGCTCTTTGCAGTTACGGAGTATGGTGGCAACGTCATTACATTCTGAGGGTACCGAGTTGGCAGTTTCCTGGTTGCTGCTTCGGACTGGTAGTCAGGAGCCTGAACTCTTGCGTAGCATCTTGAGAGGCTGCTCTGATCAACAGTTGAATAATACCGGGGTTCTTGTTGTGCCATATCACGCATGGATAGGTGTCCCTGCATGAACATTCAGTGGGCAACCCCGAGGCCACATTATGTTGTAGGCCACGCCAGTCTCCATCCTTCACAAGTTGCAAACGATTGACCGACTGATTCTATTCTAAGACCCCTCCTTAACTGAATCACTATGGAAAAAAGCAAACATAATAGCAAAACTAAACCAGCTCATTTGAAAACGCCCAAACCCGTCTGCATCTCTTTCACTAACATACGCAGCATCCGCACCAACTTCCTCAGCGTAGATTCATTCCTCCATAATAACTCACCTGATATATTAGCCCTATGTGAAACTAATCTTAATCCTTCTATCCCCTCATCTGAGTTCTACGTTCCTGGCTACCTTCCCCTCTTCAGGAAGGACTCCAATGTTCATATGCATGGGCTTGGTGTCTATGTCAGCGAACACCTTCCCTTAGCTAGGGTGTCATCTTTTGAATCCCCAGATCATTCTTTCATGTGCTTCCGCCTCTCACTTCTCAGCTCAATTAGCTATCTCTTCTTTTTCTACCGTTCTCCTTCCTCCCCTGACTGTTCGTTACTTGACATCATTTCTGACAATATCAACAAAGCCATTTCTTCCCATCCCTCTGCCCATATATTCGTGTTTGGTGACTTTAACGCCCACCACACCAAGTGGCTAGAGAACGCTGTCACTGACCCTGCTGGTGTCCACACCATGAACTTTTCAATCACCCAATCCCTTACGCAAGTAGTGGACTTCCCCACGCATTTCTCCGACAACCCTAATGGAAGGGACTCACTTCTAGACCTCTGCTTCACTTCCATCCCAGACTCTTGCACTACAAGACAACTCTGCTCACTCGGAAACTCTGACCACACTGTAGTGTCCGTCAATTTTTCACTCCACTCCCGCCCGACCCATGAAACCCAGACAAGTAGAATATCCTACTGCTATCAAAGAGCAGACTGGGATTCGTTCCGAGACTTCCTCTGTGACATCCCTTGGAACAACGTTTTTAGTCTTCCCATTGAAGAATGTGCATCCGAGGTCTCCTCCTGGGTTAAGGCTGGCATCGATGCCTTCATCCCTGCTAGAAAATTCCAGCTTAAATCTCATTCATCTCCATGGTTCCCACCCGCTTGCTCGGCTGCCATTGCCCATCGGAATCATTTCTTCCGACTCTATCGTAACTACGCGTCGGACCAAAACAGGCGCCTTTTCACTTCAGCTCATAATAAGTGTAAAAGGATACTTAACAAAGCTAAGATGTTGTTTGCTGCCAGAATGAAGCAACGCATAGCATGCTCTAAATTCAGATCTAAAGACTACTGGCAACTCTGTAAAAGAGTACTTAACAAGAGCAAGTCCACAATACCCCCGCTAATCAACAAATTTGAGGTCCTCACCTCCCCGGCAGATAAGGCTGAATGCTTTGCCCGCAGATTCTCGAACAATTCGAGTTTGGACTCATCTGGAGTTTTTCCACCTGACTTCTCACCTAGAACCGAGGCACAACTGAATGATGTCCACATTACACCTTCGCTTGTCTCTAAGATAATCTTAAAACTTGACCCTCACAAAGCGAGTGGTGGGGACGGAATCCCAACCATATTCTTAAAGAAATGTGCCCCTGAACTCTCCTCTGTCCTTTCTAAGCTCTACAACCTCTGCTTATCTGCTTCCTGCCTGTTGGAAATCTTCCTATGTAGTTCCTATATTTAAAAACACTGGAGAACCCTCGGACCCTGCAAATTACCGCCCTATCAGCCTTCTTCCGATCTTTGGCAAAGTGTTCGAAGACATTATCAACACCGAGGTGGTTCAGCATCTCACAGCACACAGGCTCCTCTCAGACAAGCAATATGGTTTCCGCTTCACCAGGTCTACTGCTGATATGCTAATGACCATCACCGAGTATATATACCAGGCACTCGACAGGAATGACGAAGCCCGAACTGTTGCATTGGATATATCTAAGGCGTTCGACAGAGTTTGGCATGCTGGCCTTCTATGTAAACTGTGGAGCTATGGTATAACTGGACATTTGTTTGAACTAATCCAGTCATTCCTCTCTAACCACACAATGAAGGTGGTATTAAACGGACATGCCTCCCAGAACTACCATACAAACGCAGGTGTCCCCCAAGGCTCCATCTTAGGTCCTACACTCTTCCTGATATACATTAATGATCTCCCTGATTCCATAAGAGCCCAAGTAGGTTTGTACACCGATGACACCACAGTTTACTCTCACCTCCTACAAAAATCTGGTGTAGGCGTCAAAGCAAACCTCGCAGCCGAGATTGAAAAAGACCTCCAATCCATAGTGGACTGGGGTAAGAAATGGCTAGTAAATTTTAATGCTTCTAAAATGAAGCTACTCTCAATTAACCATCATCGACAATCTCACCTACTTCCCATTAGCATGGACCAGGCTTGCCTCCCAGAGAGTAAAACACTATGCCTACTTGGTCTCACACTTTCAGCGGACCTCAAATGGTATGACTATATCGAATCCATTGCTAAATCCGCTGCTATGAAAGTCGGTTCTCTGTGTAGGGCCCGGAAGTTTTTTCCGTCTAAATCTATCCTGCATATATATAAATCTACCATCCGCCCGTGCATTGAATACTGCTGCCATATCTGGTCGGGTGCCCCTGCTATTCTCCTCGGGCTTCTCGATAAGGTTCAGAGGAGGGTCTGTAATGTGATAGATACCGACTTGGCAGACCGCCTGCAATCTCTCTCCCACCGGCATGACGTAGCTTCCCTGTGTTTCTTCTATAAATACTTTCACGGCTTCTGCTCTGATGAACTTAGATCACTGGTGCCCCCTAAATATGAATTTGCACGAGATACTAGATTAGCAACTAGATCCCACCCTTTAACAGTGAAACTGATAAAATGCAACCGCAACTTCTACTCCAACAGTTTCTTTCCTCGCACTTCCCGACTGTGGAATTCCCTTCCACACGATTGCTTCCCCAACGGCTACAATCTCCAAGAGTTTAAATGTAAGGTCAATAGACACCTCCTAACACACTAACCTGCTCCCATTCTATCAAACACTCTTCCCATCTGCCCAACGTTCATCCTCTGTATCCTTACTCATCTGTCACCTTCCTCCTGACATTCCCTATGTCTAAGCACTCCTTCTCTTTACCTTCCCCTATGTAGCCCCATGCGCAATAGTGGCAGTGAAATGCCTTGCTTGGGGTGAAATGATTAAAAAAAAAAAAAACGTCATTTCTGGGTTAAGCACCTACATTTACTTGTCACTTGATATGAGTCATCATATCACATATCCATTATGTTGTTACATTTTGTTTATCTGATGTCCTGTAAATGATCTCCAAACATAATCTTTAGTGGCATTTTTTACTTCTCAGTCACTGTGGTCCTCCTGTGAAACTGTCGTCTAATATTATTCAAATTTTATTTCTTATTAGACTCCCATCTTTGAGATAGAATATCAAGTAGACAAGAATGAGCCTGTTCAACATCTTCTTTGCTTTTAATCAAGCTCACGAAAGGCCCCAAAGCTACTGGAGATATTTGTGCTGTGTACGGAAATGAAATGATTCACAGCAACCAAACGGCCAATGCTAAGTTGTATGTTGAACAAATGAACAGACTCAATGAGGTTGTTCAGCTGAAAAGACCTGACCGATGATACAGCATGATTATTGATCACGAAATGCTCACTCCTACATAGCTCACATGGCAAAACTTTCATTTAAAAAGCTCAATTAAGAAATTCTGCCATATCCATCACATTCTGATTTAGTCCATTCAAACTACTACCATTTTCAGCAATTTTCCAAGACTTTGAAGGATGTTTTGTTCAATAATGTGTTGAGCTTAAAATGTAAGTTCATTAATTTTTTAGTCAAAATCTAATGATTTCTATCATCGAAGCATTGAACAATTAGTGGATCAAAGGCTGTAAACAATAAACAGGAATACATTGTTTAATAATTCATTGGAACTATTAATAAATATTAAGGTAAATTATAAAAACAAACAAATTTATGTAACAACTTAATAGCAGAGAAGTTTACCTCTGTTGCATTTGATAAATACATTTTTTATTACAATTATGTTCCTACTTCTTGAATATTCATTGAGATTTTGCCATGTTTGTTAACACAAAAATTCTTTAGAAGTAGCTTGATCGAAAGTCAATTCATTGACTCTAGTTTGCATCAGACGGAGGAGAAACATAATTAAAAAATAGTGTGAGCCCAACAAAGTTTCACCCTTGAGTTAAAAGAGCTGTTTTGAAAAAATTGAATAAAACTGAAATTCTTCCAGTTGGTTTCCAGATTGCTAAAACTTTTGGTTAAATAATATCTTGTTAGGTGTGGAATAATGCTAGGCTTATTGCCAGTGAAAATGATAGAATTTTGCGAGAAAGTGTATTTTGCACTAGGTGAAGTCACTGAGTGCGAAACACAGATTTTGGGCTGGTGAATTTTATTTTGATGGCTAGAGTCAAGAATAGGCAACTGCTCGAGATGAGACAGAATGGACCGGAAGTTGCCAGTGGCAGGTGGTAACTATTTAAGTGATGTCAGTTGTCACAAAGAGAAAATTTTGTTAGTTTACAGTTTAGTGAGTTGACTTTAGTAGAACAGAAGACAGCAGGCACTCTCACTGGCTGTCAGGTCGACTGGCTTCAGTGAGTGTGTAATCCCATTAGATCTAACCCAGGTACTCAGCAATATACCCCAGTCACCGATAAAAATAAAATAAAAATAATTGAATATCTTTAATTAAGTAGGAAGTGTGGATGTCTGTTAATTTTATCAGTTGTGAAAAAGTGAGATATTTTGATTCACCTGGGCTCCATTTTATTTTGTCATTTATCTGTGAAAGATAATCAACAATTTTTAGCAGATTCTCGCTGAATAGATAGCAGTTTTTATGGTTTGACATTTATGAAAGAAAACACACTGATGTTTTGATTCATTATTATTTTCGTCAAAGCAGTATTTACCTGTCTAATTGGGTGTAAAATTTGTTTTATTATTTAAATTTTGTTTTATTTTCATTTTGCATGAATGTTAAGCTGATTGGCTAATTCTTTTGAAAGATTTGATTTGTGTAAATAACACAAAGTATTCAGATAAATTTCTTGTGATCAGCTAAAAGGAATCTGTTTGAAGAGTGTTAAAAAATGCTGAATAGAACTTTCTTACATTTGGAATATAGAGGAAATAGGGGTGATTCAAATATTTGGAAATAGCATGGTGTGTCTTAGCTGTAAAGGTCAAAGTTTTTGCAACTAAAGTATGGTGCTCCTCTGAACAGTTAAGGGATACAGTAAGTAGCCTACCTAAAAAGTTTGTTTAAATGGATGATAAAATATCAACTGGGAGATATGTATGGGCCAAATATTGATTAGTGTTACAAACTCTAGGAAGTTAGGAACCACATGCGAACCAATGTTCTAGAATATAAAAGCAAACTGAAAGTATATTTCAATGATTCTGTTTGGTGTGCTTTAAAAGTTAGTCCTACTATACAACCAACAAAAAATTCAATCATCTATTAAATATCATTTACACAGTATATTACACAGTACTCAGAACTAGATGCTCACTCAAGGTATGAGTATATTTTTCTAAGTTCTGTGCTCATTCAAGTCTTCAATGATCATGGCTCTCCACATCTTTGTAGACATTGTAATGTTAATCAATATTTGGTCCCTAAATATCTTTCCCATGCTTGTGCATTGTGGTGTAATGGATATTGGCTCAAAATGAGAAATTAGAAAATCTTGTTTCAATTCCAGTTGAATTCATAGCATTCTCTTACCAAAAATGCCCTTGGAAAAGATATTAATCCATCTTATCTTCCTCTAGCTATGGGTTATGTAGCCTTGGTTGGCAACCAGTCTATCACAGAAAGAAATGGCAACCTACTGTAGGAAAATATTTTTCCTAGTCAGTCATGGATTGAAAAAAACATGATCACCTAAGCGTGCATTACTTGACCCTCTCAAAAGATAAAGGCGTTTGCAAAGGATCAACAACCCTAAAAAAGCAAGTTACAGAAGCATCAACGACCCTTTCTTCAATGGGGAGGGGTCATAAGTGGTTTATGCTTCAAAATATCTCTCCCAGTCCATGTTTTGCCATCTGTTTACAAACTTGTTAAGTAGATTAGTTTTGTTGTTGTAAAAGAGGACTAACATTTAAATGCTGGCAAAAGAGAATCATTAAAATCAATTTTCAGTTTGTATTACTATAGAGCAGTGATTTCCAAATGCTGCAGTGAAAGTGTATATCAGGTGAGGCAGATCAAAAGACAGTCAGAGATTTAGAAAACAGTTTCAAGAAAATAATATCCCAAAAATAAATTAAAAAATTGTAATATTTTCTCTAGAACAGTAAAAGCTTAGAACTTACTGGCTAAATACAGTCATTCAGTTAAGTGCTATACATGAAACATGCTTAAATGATCACGTATGTCTCTTTCAAAACATGACTGACTGGGCAGAAGATTTTCCACTGGTAGTATGCAATTTCTTTATCTGGTAGACCGGTTGCCAACCAAGGCAATAGAACTAAATCGGTCCTGCTATTTAACCAATAGCTGAATGAAAAAGAGATGAATTCATACTTTTCACAGGGTTATTTGTGCATGTGTGAATGCAACTGGAATTCAAAACAGCTCTCTGTTTTCTCATTCCTGCTAAACGAGAGCATATTGTTGGGTTGCTCAGATCCTATAAGCAGAGATAGCCTTATGTTCACAGGATGAAAAACATCCAAAGAAATAACAAATGTAAATTAAAATCATATAATTTTATATAATTCCTTGTACTGGTGTGTGCGCATTTTTGTTATATGTGTTTTTAGGCTGGATGTAATAGAGGAAGAAAGTTACTTTATCTTATGACAAGCAGGGAACCGAAGAGAGAAAATAGATATCAACTGTTGGTAACAAAGAGAGTGAGTTTGGCATTTTTATTATTTTAGTTAGATTTCATTTTTTTTTTTTAATCACCCCGAGCAATGCGGTAATGCCACTGATGTGCAGGGGGCTATGTAAAAGTGAGAAGATTGGAAAAGAGAAAGCCGTAAACCACAACCTAAACAGGGAACAAGAGATGAGCCTCTTAACCTGTTCAATAGACGTGGGTAGAGTTTGAACTGGGTGATAGATAGATCTATCTACTCCAATTGAAAAAAAAAAAAGCAAAGTGAGAAGATTGGTAAAAAAAAGTTTTGATGCTATTTGTTTTATATTATCTTATTTATTATATTTATTCTTCTTTTATATATTTATTTATTAATAAATAGCAGTATAGCCTGGCGTTGCTCGGGTGGAATGAAAGCTTTAAAACTAATCCATGGTCCTGGAGCTCAGACTCAGCCTAAAGAATATTTGTGTGAAGTTATGTGAGAATCGGATAAAAATTGTGGATTTGTATAAAGGACATACAGACAGATAAACAGACACACACACAAACATCTTGCCTTTTATATATATATATATATATATATATATATATATATATATATATATATTATCAATTTCCTGCAACCTTGAAACTTCTGAATATTATTTCTTATGTCTTTGTCTATGAGTGTATCAAATTTCATTAAAATCAGACCACTCCTTTTATAACCCAATTTTTTCGATTATTGCTTTTGATATTTATTGGGGGTACCATGACACAAAACCTAGCTAAGAACACTCGCAGACGCTTATAGTACAACTGTTTAAATTTTCAAGGAAATCGGTTCAGCCGTTTTGGAGTCTATAGGTAACGGACACACACACACAGACACACACACATATACACACACACAGACAAATTTCCATTTATAAATAAGTTTAGATTTAGATTAGATTCAGATAATGTGCCTACAATATTACTTAACTACCAGATCCGAGGATTGAACTCATGGCCACCAGATGACAGCAACAATGAAATAAAATCCTATAACCACTCAGTGCTGTTTTTCTGGAGCCTTAAAATTTTGCATCAAATTGTTCAAACATTTGATATAAATGATTAAATTATTCATTTTCTACGACTTATCAACACTTTACAAGTTATTTGAGGCCAGAAAATATTTTAGGTTGTAAGAATTTTTGTTATTGGAGATAATAATGGCTTAGTGATACAGGTCTTAATAATTAACCCATAAGTGGGTGTAGAAAAGTTGGATTTCTAAAATGTTGAAGAGTGTTTGTGCATAAGGGAATATAACAAACCCAACGAGAATTGAAACTCTACTCTCCAATTAACAATCTAATATCCATTACACCACCTGCACATCCATGTTCACAGAAGCTGGTTTTTCCCAAGTGGTCACCCATCTGACTAATCTCAATTTTGCTAAAATTTGGTGATTATACAGGAAACAGTGTTAGATATATGATAGTAGATATCACATTTTGCATATATACACACACATATATTCTATACCAAATATAACTCAGAAAGAAAATAATGATACAATAACGATTCTGATGTTCTACACTACTCAAAATAAAGGAAACCCCATTAATTCTAGAAAGAGCAATAACAGGTTACTGGATTTCAGAAACCTACTTTCCTAAAAAATCCTATTTTACTAGAGGTATTTTATAAATTTTAACAGAGAGTGCTAGTGGCTGTTCAGCCAATGAATACAAAATGTGTCCTTATAATGGAATTATCATTACTATTAGAGATTAGGAGAACTGTTTCTACACTTTCTCCCAGAACAATGTCAAGGGAGTAAAGAAAAGCATAAGCTAAGTAACATTGGCTGTTCAGTCAATAAATGCAAAATGTGTCCTTATAATGGAATAGCTAATATTACCATTACTGCTAGAGATTAGGAGAACTGTTTCTACACTTTGTCCCAGAACAATGTCAAGGGAGTAAAGAAAAGCATAAGTTAAGTAACATTGGCTGTTCAGTCAATAAATGCAAAATGTGTCCTTATAATGGAATAGCTAATATTACCATTACTGCTAGAGATTAGGAGAACTGTTTCTACACTTTGTCCCAGAACAATGTCAAGGGAGTAAAGAAAAGCATAAGTTAAGTAACATTGGCTGTTCAGTCAATAAATGCAAAATGTGTCCTTATAATGGAATAGCTAATATTACCATTACTGCTAGAGATTAGGAGAACTGTTTCTACACTTTGTCCCAGAACAATGTCAAGGGAGTAAAGAAAAGCATAAGTTAAGTAACATTGGCTGTTCAGTCAATAAATGCAAAATGTGTCCTTATAATGGAATAGCTAATATTACCATTACTGCTAGAGATTAGGAGAACTGTTTCTACACTTTGTCCCAGAACAATGTCAAGGGAGTAAAGAAAAGCATAAGTTAAGTAACATTGGCTGTTCAGTCAATAAATGCAAAATGTGTCCTTATAATGGAATAGCTAATATTACCATTACTGCTAGAGATTAGGAGAACTGTTTCTGCACTTTGATCCCAGTACAATGACAAATAGGATGTGCATTGTGGTGCAGTGGATATTGGCTCAGAATGAGAAATCAGAGAGCCAAATTCGAATTCCAGTTGAATTCGTTGCATTCACATACACACAAATACCCTTGGGAAAGGCATGAATCTGTCCCTTCTTCCTCCAGATATGGGTTAAATTGCAGGACAGTTTTGGTCTTATAACCTTGGTTGGCAACCATTCTACTGTAGAATATAATGGCAACCTACTACGAAAAAATTTTCTACCTGGTCAGTCATGTCTATTTTGGAACATGATCGCCCAAGCATATATTATGCATGGCACTTAACTGACAATGACAAAGGAGTAAAGAAAGCATATTTCACTTAGCAATGGCATTTCAGTCAATGAATTCCAAATGTTTCCTTATAAGTAAACAGTTAGTTTTGCCATTACTTTTAAACATGAGAACAGATACTACACTTTAATCCCTGCCTGATTATCAGCGATTGAAATAACTCATAACTCAAGTAGCATTTGGGCATTCAGCTAATGAACACCAAATGTGTAAAGTAATATTAACATTACTACTACCATATTGAAAATAATGAACATCTGAAGAAGACAATAAGTATCTGGTTGAAACTTTTCTTTATAATATAATATAATATAATATAATATAATCAAAATGAGAGCAATGTTTCACTCAACCAAAGATATTTAGTTTATACTGACAGTTCTTGATTTGAAAAATCAAAAACAAAAATTTTTATTTCTTCGGGGAATATTAATAAAATTTTCTGTTGAAATGGAGAATTTTATTAATGCTTTTTTAGCAGAAAACAACAATCCATTAAGAGATTTGTATAAATACGACAAAACATAGACATGTGCTTCATGATGCACACTTATAGGAAACAGAAAAATATTAAATTATTATACAAGAGTCACAAGGTATTTTATAACTGCAATAAAATATTTATTTTAAAATCACAAAAAATATGACAAATCTCACTATTTTGCATTGCCAGTTTACATAACTGTTACAAATGATAAACCAATCAAAATGATTCAGTGTTTGCGAGATAATCATAAACATTTTTTAAAAAGTTCATTAAACCATAACATTTTAGTTTTTCTCATACAGCTGGTCACCTTATTTGCATTGGTAATTAATTTTCAGCATTATCTTTGTCACACTGTGTTTATCTTAAAGAAATAAAAAGGAAATAGAGAAAAACAGGAAAAGCAAACAAAAGAAAGTGAAAAGTGTTTGCAAATTAAATTGAGTTTAATTAAGTAGACGATCCACAATCATTTAATAAAGTCAAATCCAACAAAAGTGTTCTTTGTACCAAGTAAACATCCAATGTTTTGGCATTCATCATGACCTTAAACTAATATATGATCTCATTGAAGGGACAAAATTATTTTCACAATAGTTTGCCTTCTTTTTTTATTCATTCTTAAGATAAACTAATATTGCAGGAAGTACAAGTCAGGTGAACATACTTCCCTTAGTAAGTTAGGAGGCCTATAAATATATAATGACTGGTTATTTGTTTTCGAGCATACTGTCTGCCAGAGTGGATAGCGAATCCCTATTACAGAATAGGAAGGGGAAAATAAGGGTTGAATCTAGATTTGAACAGGTCAAGATTGTACTGATTGAGGAAATATCCTCTTGGGAGTTTCTTCCATAGAGCCACGATTCACGGGAATTGTAACTCACTTCTTGTTGATGGAATATGCAGGGGGTGTGGGTGGCTTTGTAAGTGGCATGGTGAGTCATAGCAATGAATCGCAGACAAGTGGAACCAGTTGATGCAGTTTGTCTGATCACTTTCCACAGTAGTAGAAATAAAACAGTGACAGATTGGTTACATCCTACCTGTGAGACATCAATTAGAGTGGGGAAAATAATTCTTATCCAACAAGGCTTCAGAGACACCTTTGAACTCTGTCAAGACAAAAATGAGTTCTGGGCAATACTCCATTTTAGGCCTGATCTGTCTCTTATAAAGGTAGAGGATAACAAGAGGAGTCAGGTACTTACTGGAGTGGTACAAAAGCTGATTATTTTACCTGCATCTTTAGTGATGGATTGTATATAGGGATTCCACTTGCGAGACTGAGTCCCAATGTCCTATTAAAGCATCGATCTTTACAAGGGGGCGTTCATTCATCCTGATGGGTGGTAGTTCAAAGTCAGATTGGCAGGGATACAATGTAACCAGTAAATGTTGAAATGATAAACACACACACACACACACACACACACACACACAATATACAAACAATAAAAAAATGATTTTGACATGAAACAGTCAACCAGTATAATTCTGGATGGCATCAGAATGTTTTAACTTATATTGCTCAATATGAAGTGATAAAGCATTAACAGTAATGAATGATATTAAATTTGTTCTCTTATCTTTTGTCTGTCTTTATTCAGAGTTTCACAGAAATACATTCACTTTTCCAGAGACTTTATTGTAAATTGGTAATCCTTGGCCTAAGTTTTTCAACTGAACTGAATTGAAATAAATATATTTATAGCTGCATCCACTGGATTTATGTGTCAGTCTATAAAATTTTTCTCATGAGAATCTATCGTACATTTTTATAAATCTACTATTTGTTCATGCATTGAATACCATTGCCATATCTAGCTTGGTGGTCCTGCTATTCATCTTGAGGTTCTCAACAAAATCCAAAGAATCTGCAATATAATCGGTTCTGACTTGGCATCTTGACTTCAGTCACTTTTTACTGATGTGACATGGTTTCCCTTGATGTTTTCTATAAATATTTTCATGGTACCTGCTTTGATGAGCTTTTTACCCTTGTGCCCCATCCACATGAATTTAAGTGTGTTACTAGGTTGACATTTAAGTTCTGCCTACTTAACATTGAAATAGTTCATTGTAGCCATTACTTCTACTTGAACAGTTTCTTTTCTTGCATTTCTCACCTGTGGAACTCCTGTGTGTTCAATTGCTTCCCAGACAGCTACTGTCTCCAAAAATTTAAATGCAACATCAATTGTCACCTTCTATCTTTGTGAATCCAGTTCATCTTGTGTCTTTTCAATACCTTCATACTAAGGTTTTTTCTCTCACTGCAACTTCCTGCATGCTAGTGGCAATCCTACTTTGCTTGGGGTGAAATAATTAAAAAAAAGAAATATATTTAGTTCTCTAATCTCAAACAATTACATATTGTCAAAAATGTCTCTAAAGCAAGAGAAAAATTTATGTATGATTTCTGATAATAAATACAGTTTACCACCAGCAAATCCTGAATTTTCATCTATTGTAGTGAACAGTTGTACTCTCAGGGAGGCCACATGCTTTGAGCAAAAGTGAAGAAGTAAACTCCAAGCTTGTTCAGAAGTTTAAATATTTTGGATATGTTAAAACATAAAATTGTAAAATTGTAGAGAAGATAAGAAATGTAATACCGAGATCTGAACACATACTGAACGAACAAAAAAGATTTTGTTCATTAGTCAAAACGAGAGAAACAGAAAGAATTCTGTTAAACACAGGGCATAAATTAACATTTTGGGAAGTATCATCAACTAAACTCACATAAAATTTTCAAATAATTTAGTTATTTTGTCTTTTCAATAAATGTTGCATTCTTAAGATCAAAATTGTGGTTTAATTTATGCCTGTGTATGATTTTTATTATGTGCCATTTCTAAACTTTGTCTCTGTGTGTGTGTGTGTGTGTGTGTGTGTGTGTGTGTGTGTTTGTGTGTGTGTGTGTGTGTGTGTGTGTGTGTGTGTGTGTGTGTGTTACCTATAGACTCCGAAATGGCTGAACTGATTTTCTTGAAAATTTACACAGTTGTAGTATAAGCATCTGTGAGTTTTCTTAGCTAGGTTTTGTGTCGAGGTACCACCAAAAATAAAGAAAATCGATAATCAAAAAAATCGAGTTATAGAAGGAGTGGTCCGATTTTAATCAAATTTGATACACTCATAGACAAAGACATAAGAAACAATATTCAGTAGTTTCAAGGTTGCGGTTCTTACGATAGTGCAGAAAATCTATAATATATATATATAAAAGGCAAGATGTTTGTGTGTGTGTCTGTTTATCTACCTGTATGTTTGTATTTTTTTCAGCCCTTTTATTTTAGTTTTTGCTTCGGGTTTGGCTCTAAGTAGGTATAATTGTAGTTCTTAGTCTCAGCCATGATACCATTTACTAAGAGGACTTATTTAACCTTCAAAATTCAGTTTATGATGTAAAAATCTTATTTGATATTGATACCAGGAAATCAAAATTTGATTTACATTCATTCATTTTTCTTTCATTCTACGGTTTCAATTTAACTGTAAACAACTTTTGCTTTTTCGTCTTTCATGCCAACATCCAAAGAGTCTGAGCTCCAGGACCATGGATTAGTTTTAAAGCTTTCATTATACCCGAGCAATGCTGGGCTATACTGCTAGCTCATCATAATTTCATTTTCTACTATGGTCACACTGCCTACCAAATCTGTGAAAAGGCAAGTTAGGGTGTTTTGCTATGGTTACATTTTATGTCTTTTTTCTATCCCAATAACATCTCTAGCATTCAGTCAGTTAAGTGCCATACATGATACATGCTTGGGCAATCACATCTCAAAAGAGACATGACTGACTGGGCAGAAGATTCTCCCACAGTACGTTACCATTACTTTCTGCGGAAGACTGTTTGCTGACCAAGGCTATAGAACCCAATCTGCCCTGTTATTTAACCTATAACTGGTGGAAAGAGATGGATTAATACCTTTCCCAAGTGTAATTGCATGTAAGTAACATAGCATTACATAGACAAATTTCTTCTTAGTGTGTGGGCTGTACATAACAAGACAAACTTTTTGTATATCTCTTAAGTTGGGGTTTCCAGGGATTCTTTCCATGTGTTGTTTTATTCCATTTTTTATCATTCCAAGTGCACCTACTATCACTAGTATTATTCTTGTTTTCGATTTCCGCATTTCTTCTTTTTCAGTTTCTTCGTCTATATAATTTAATAGTTTTCAAATTCCTTGGTTGCTATGTTACCGTCCACTGAACAAGCCATATTAGTTATTAGGCAAGTTTTTGCTTTTTGTTTTTTGACAATAATGTCTGGCCTATTTGCTTCAATGTCCATGTCTGTGTAGATGGCATATTCCCATACAAAGGTGACATCATCTATTTCTGTAACCAGAGCTGGGTGATATTATACAAGTGTTTGTTTACATATTTTTGAAAGTGTCTGCTCATTGTAAATAATGCCCAAATCTATCTATCATGACAAATACTTTTTATATTGATTTGGAGCAAGTACGGAACATCCAAAGATTAGATGGCCAATGTAAATAATGCCCAAATCTATCTATCATGACAAATACTTTTTATATTGATTTGGAGCAAGTACGGAACATCCAAAGATTAGATGGTCAATGTAAATAATGCCCAAATCTATCTATCATGACAAATACTTTTTATATTGATTTGGAGTGAGTACAGAACATCCAAAGATTAGATGGTCAATTGTTTCTTAGTACTTATCACAGAACTTGCATTTTGGATCCACATTATTATGTATGATATTTGCATGAAAGTTCCTAATGAAAAGGCTCTGGTCTTGCAATACAAGAATAAAGCCTAAGTTTTATACTTTAATCTAGATGCTCATAACCATTAATGTGTATTAACTTTATCCACATTGGATTTATTGGCACATTCTGGATATTGGCCATGCAGAGGTTTTTCTTGCCAGCCTTGTTTCATCTATTCAAGAACTTTATCTTTGGCTTTCATTTTCATATTTTTTGCCGCAATAGTTGGTTCTTGGCTTCCGTTTTGCTTTTCTACAGCATCTATTAACTGTAAATCTTGTTTGTATTTACTGCCTTCTTTTATTATTGAATATTTTTTCTTTCTGTTTTCATGTTGTTAGACTAATTGTATCATCCAGTCCTTTGTTGTTTCTATATATGTTAGTAAGCCAATACTTGTTGCCTTGTATGACAATTCTAGCTGAATAAAACCTCTTCCACCTTCTTTACAGGGTATGTATAGATGGTCTACATCAGCCTTTGGATGATGCATCTTACGCTTAAAAAGAAACTTTCTTGTTTTAGAATCCATTTGCCTGATGTCGTTTAGAGTCCAGTTTAAGATGTTGAAACTATATTGGACAACTGGGATTGCAAGGCTATTAATGGCCATAATTCTGTTCTGAAAATTCATATTTTGATTTCTACTCTGGTCGCATTACTAAAGCAGGTTGTGGAGTGTTGTTATGGCTCCATTTCATGTTTTTTTCATTCTCCCCTATCATCCCTAGTGTTACATAGACAGAGTTCTTCTTAGTGTGTGGGCTGTATTTGACAAGACAATTTTTTGTATATCTCTTAAGCTGGGGTTTCCAGTTATTCTTTCAATGTGTTGTTTTGTTCCATTTTTTATCATTCCAAGTGCACCTACTATCATTGGAATGATTCTTGTTTTCAATTTCCACATTTTTTTTCTATTTCAATTTCCAGGTCTTTATATTTTGACAGTTTTTTGAAATCCATGGTTGCTATGTTACAATCTGCTGGAGAAGCCATATCAATTAATAGACAAGTTTTTTCTTTCTGGTGTTTAACAATAATGTCCGGCTTATTTGCTTCAATTTTTCTGTCTGTGTAGATGGTGTAATCCCATAGAATGGTGACATCTTCTATTTTTGTAACGGGTGCTTGGTGATCTTCATACCAGTGTTTGTTTACAGATTTTCCATAGTGTTTGCACATTGTCCAATGTAAATATTGCCCCACTCTATCGTGACAATTTTTATATTCATTTGGGGCAAGTACAGAACATCCTGAGATTAGATGGTCTATTGTTTTTTGCTGTTTATCACAGAACCTGCATTTTGGATCCATATTATTATGTATAATATTTGCCTGAAAGTTCCTAAAGCAAAGACTTTGGTTTTGCGCTGCAAGAATAAAACCTTCAGTCTCAGACTTTAATCCAGATGCACGTAACCATGAGTATTAACTTTATCAACATTTGATTTATTGGCACGTTCTGGATATTGGCCATGCAGAGGTTTCTCTTGCCAGCCTTGTTTCATCTATTCAAGAGCTTTATCTTTGGCTTTCATTTTCATATTTTTTGCCGCAATAGTTGGTTCTTGGCTTCCGTTTTGCTTTTCTACAGAATCTACTAAATGTAAATCTTGTTTGTATTTATTGCCTTCTGTTATTATTGAATATTTTTTTCTTTCTTTCTTCATATTGCCTTACTAATTGTATCATCCAGTCCTTTGTTGTTTCTATATATGTTAGTAAGCCAATACTTGTTGCCTTGTATGACAATTCTAGCTGAATAAAACCTCTTCTGCCTTCTTTACAGGGTATGTATAGATGGTCTACATCAGCCATTGGCTGATGCATCTTATGCTTAGAAAGAAACTCTCTTGTTTTAGAATCCATTCACCTGATGTCGTTTAGAGACCAGTTTAAGATGTTGAAACTATATTGGACAACTGGGATTGCAAGGTTATTAATGGCCATAATTCTATTCTGAGAATTCAATTCAGTTTTTAATATCAGTCGTAGCCTTCTATAGTACTCTTTACGCACTATTTCTTTAATTTTTTTGTGGTAAATTTTTTCACTCTCATTTACACCTAGGTATTTATAAGCTTCCTCTGTTTTCAATTCTTTTATTGTTACAGCAGGGTCTAAGCTAATTGAGGATGTTTCTTGTCGTGATCCACATAAAACTATTATTATTATGTCATTTTTCATCATATTTCGATTTCTGCTTTAGTCTCACTACCAACCAAGTCTGCGGGGAGACCTAAGGCAGGTAGTGGCGTGTTGTTATGGCTCCATTTCATGTTTTTCTATCTTCCCTATCATCCCCAGTATTACATAGATAAAGTTTTCCTTAGTGTGTGGGCTGTACTTAATAAGACAATTTTTTGTATATCTCTTTCCAGCGATTCTTTCAATGTGTTGTTTTGTTCCATTTTTTATCATTCCAAGTGCACCTACTATCACTGGCACAACTCTTGTTTTCAATTTCCAGATTTTTTCTATTTCAATTTCCAGGTCTTTATATTTTGACAGTTTTTCAAATTCCTTGATTGCTATGTTACAATCCGCTGGAGAAGCCATATCAATTAATAGACAAGTTTTCTCTTTCTGGTTTTTAACAATAATGTCTGGCCTGTATGCTTCAATTTTTCTGTCTGTGTAGATGGTGTAATCCCATAGAATGGTGACATCTTCTATTTTTGTAACGGGTGCTTGGTGATCTTCATACCAGTGTTTGTTTACAGATTTTCCATAGTGTTTGCACATTGTCCAATGTAAATATTGCCCCACTCTATCGTGACAATTTTTATATTCATTTGGGGCAAGTACAGAACATCCTGAGATTAGATGGTCTATTGTTTTTTGCTGTTTATGACAGAACCTGCATTTTGGATCCACATTATTATGTATAATATTTGCCTGAAAGTTCCTAAAGCAAAGACTTTGGTCTTGCGCTGCAAGAATAAAACCTTCAGTCTCAGACTTTAATCCAGATGCACGTAACCATGAGTATTAACTTTATCAACATTTGATTTATTGGCACGTTCTGGATATTGGTCATGCAGAGGTTTCTCTTGCCAGCCTTGTTTCATCTATTCAAGAGCTTTATCTTTGGCTTTCATTTTCATATTTTTTGCCGCAATAGTTGGTTCTTGGCTTCCGTTTTGCTTTTCTACAGAATCTACTAAATGTAAATCTTGTTTGTATTTACTGCTTTCTTTTATTATTGAATATTTTTTTCTTTCTTTCTTCATATTGCCTTACTAATTGTATCATCCAGTCCTTTGTTGTTTCTATATATGTTAGTAAGCCAATACTTGTTGCCTTGTATGACAATTCTAGCTGAATAAAACCTCTTCCACCTTCTTTACGGGGTATGTATAGATGGTCTACATCAGCCTTTGGATGATGCATCTTATGCTTAGAAAGAAACTCTCTTGTTTTAGAATCCATTCACCTGATGTCGTTTAGAGACCAGTTTAAGATGTTGAAACTATATTGGACAACTGGGATTGCAAGGTTATTAATGGCCATAATTCTATTCTGAGAATTCAATTCAGTTTTTAATATCAGTCGTAGCCTTCTATAGTACTCTTTACGCACTATTTCTTTAATTTTTTTATGGTGAATGTTTTCGCTCTCATTTACACCTAGGTATTTATAATATTCTTCTGGTTTCAATTCTTTTATTGTTACAGCAGGGTCTAAGCTAATTGAAGATGTTTCTTGTATTGATCCACGTAAAACTGTAGCTTTAGCACATTTATTCAAATTAAATTTCATTCCAATGTCTTCACTGAAGCATTTTACAGTTTGCAGAAGACCTTCCAGCTCATTATCATTCTTAGCATATAACTTTAATTCATCCATGTAAAATAGATGGAGTATTTTCTTTTGGCCTATTTTATAACCACATTCTGTCTTATTAAGTTGACTGGTTAGTGCTATTAATGATATGCAGAATAGTAAGGGAGATAAAGAATCACCTTGAAATATACCTCTTTTGATGTTTATTTCATCAGACTTATAGGTTCCATTTATATGATTGAGGTAAAGGGTTGTTTTCCATATAGACATGCACTGTTTGATGAAATTGATGATGACGGGCGATATCTTGTATATATTTAAAGTCTTTAAAATCCAGGAATGTGGCACACTATCGAATGCCTTTCGATAATCTATCCAGGCAGTACTAAGATTTTTCTTTGTACTGTAGCAGTTTTCCAGGATCATTTTCTTAATTCGCAATTGGTCTTTACAACCATAACAGCCACGTTTGCACCCCTTTTGTTCAAGCGGTATCATGTCATTTCTTTCTAAGAATAAATATGTCTGTTTTGTTAAAATAGATGTTAATAGTTTATATGTTGTCGGAAGACATGTAATTGGTCTGTAGTTTTTTGGGTTGTTTGTGTCACCATTCTTGGGTAGAAGAAATGTAATTCCTTTGGTCATCCATGCAGGAATTTTAGTGGGATCGTCAACCATTTCTTGAAGTTCTTTGGCTAGTTTTTTATGTGCTGTATTTAAATAATATAGCCAAAAGTTAGGAATTTTATCTATACCTGGGAATTTCCAATTGTGTGCTTTTTTTAGTGCAAATTTAACATCATCTTCTGTAATTCCAGACCATGTCTGTTCGGGTTTATTTTTCATTCGTTCTATCTCTTGCGCAATCCAATGTACTTCCTTGCTATGTTCTTTAGGGCAAGCCCATATCTTTCCCCAGAACTGTGTGACTTCTTCCATTCTGGGGGGGGACTGTCACTTCAATTCTTTTTTTACCTATTTCCCTGTAAAATCTCTTTGTATCAGTCTGAAAAATCTTGTTTTGTCTGTAAAATCTTGCTCTTTTCTCATAGCGTCTTATTCTTTGAGCCTTCAGTTGGATTTTTTGCTTTATTTTTTCTTTATTTGATAAGACTTCATTTTCATTCCTAATGTTATATTTTCTTTCGGCTCTTCTGCTTTTCCTAGTTCTTACATTTATTCCTCTACTCAGTTCATCCAGTACTGATAGTTCACTTCTAAGTTTTTCGATTTCTTTTTCTATTTTTCTTTTCCAAGGTGGATCTTCATGTCTGCGAGACTGCCTTGTTTTTATTTTGATATTCAATTTTTTTGTTGCTGCTATTGCTGATGCATATATTACTTCGTTGAGATTTGTATGAGTGTCTTCATCCAGTATTAATTTCAGTGCTGCATTGTAGAGTTTAATAGTTCGGAGGTTATGTTTTGTTGGTTGTAATTTTGGGAGCTGTTCTCGTTCCTCCATTGTAATATTTTGTATTTGACTTAGATGGTTCTTTATTTCTATCTTGGCTTCCTATATATTGTTCTTATTTTCCGTCAAATAATTATCTTCGATGTGTTGTTATTATTATTATTATTATTATTATTATTATTATTCTTTCTGTTTAATATGTGTATTATTTCTTAGTATTATTGCTATTATTATAATTTTTCTGTGTATTTTTAATACTACTGAGCATTATTATTGTCATCATTATTTCTTTGTATTATTTGGTATATTATCATTATTTTTTTCTGTGTATTATTTCCTTATATTATCATTATCATCATTATTACTTTTGTCTATTATTTCTGTAGGTTATTATTATTATTATTGTTGTTGTTATTATTATTATTTCTATGCTTTATTTCTGTATATCATAAAATTACTATTATTATTATACCTGTGCATTATTTTTGCATATTATTAATATTACTCATAATTATTTTTGTGTATTATTTCTATGTATCATTATTATTATTATTTTTATTTTGTTATAATTATTTTGTATATTATTATAATTAATTTTGTATTATTTCTGCATATAATTATTATTATAATTATTTTATCATTATTATCATTACAGTTCTGAGTATTATTTCTGTATATTATTATTATTATTATTTCTTTGTATTATTTTTGTATATAATTATTTTTATGATTTGTGAGTATCATTTCAGTATATTATAATATTTCTTTGTGTAAGTTTGTATATTATTATTATTATTATTATTATTATTATTTCTGTGTATTATTTCTGTATATTATTGTTTCTGTGTATTAATACATACATTCATAATTAATATTTTATTACATGTGGCACACACATATACAAACAGGCAAAAGTGTTTTCTCCATTTAATATTCTTCATGTGACACCTATCTGACAAATGAATTCAAACCTCAATCAATATACTGTCTCTGGATCTTTAAAAAAAATTTTAATCATTTGTCTTTAAAACTCTGAAAAAACTTGTTAAAGTGAATCATGTTAGACTAAAGGCACTTTTTTCTACCAGTTCTTTACTTATTCTATTTATCTTGTCAAATTTTAATCCATATATTCAACTTATATATATATGTGCACATAATTATATAGTTATGAATTAATTGTACACTGCAACACAAAAATTTCTATGTTTCGAGATAGATTCTCATCATCAGGCAATGTTTGATGTTGGCTGTGCAGATGATTTACATTTAAATAACAAAAACCTTTGGTTTCCTGTGTATGTATGTGGGAAGATATAAAATTTACATGCATGTTTCTTTTGACTAATCAGAGCGAAGATTCATTTTGGGATTTGACCCCAAAGAATACATACTAAACTACATTTTCTCTTTTTTTTTCCTTTTTTATCCTAACATTTTCCATCTTCCTTTCCCACCTTAACAGTCAAGATATTAACCTGCCTTTAATCTGATTTTATCATTTTGCCTTCTTTCCTCTCTTCTCCGTTTAGTTTTATTGCCTTTGATGTGATATTCTCATTTAGTACCAACACTGTATTTTTCACTTACTTATCAGTTTTGGGCTATAATCATATTGGAGAAAGAGGAAATAATCCAGTGATGGGAAGAGTATATAAAGGATCTTTTTTGCGACAGGAGAGAACAACCGAGAATACACAAGGAGGTGAATGGACCGGAAATACTAAAATCCGAAGTGGAAGCTGCAATGGCCAAACTGAACAGAAACAAAGCAGCTGGTCCAGACGGCATAGTGATAGAGCTGCTGATAGCTTAGAAAAATATGGCATAGAAAAAATTACTGACATAATAAACAAAATTTATAGTAGTGGAATAATACCAGACGACCTATGCAAGTTGATATTTATAGCACTACCGAAGAAACTAGGTGCAAGCGAGTGTGAACTACACAGAACTATCAGCTTAATGAGTCATATTACAAAACTGATTATCAGAATCCTGATGAATAGAGCAAGAAGCAGAATCAGGCCAGAGATAGGGCAGGAACAGTGTGGGTTCGTCAAAGACACTGGAGCAAGGAATGCCATATTCATGATTAGAATGCTCTCCGAAAGGGCAATACAAATGAAGAAAGATATTTATCTATGTTCCATTGACTATGTGAAGGCATTCAACAAGATATGACACAAAGAATTGATGGAGATGCTTGGCAGCCTCAACATTTTGGGGAAAGACATAAGAGTAATCAAGAATCTCTACTGACAGCAAACGACTTGCATATGGACAGGTAACGATTTCAGTAGATTTACAAAGATAGAAAGAGGCGTAAGACAAGGATGTGTCTTTTCACTGGATTTGTTCAACTTGTACAGCAAGAATATTTTGAGGACCCTAGATGACATGCCAGGATCTGTTATTGGAGGCCACAACTTGAACAACTTAAGGTATGCAGATGAACAGTGCTGATTGCAGACACGGAAAAGAAACTACAAGACCTCCTACAGAAGGTAGTGGTGGAGAGTGACAAAAAAGGACTACAAATAAACTTCAAGAAAACTGAATGCATGGTCATCAGCAAAAGGTGCAACCCAAAATGCCAAATACAGGTGGGGGATACCAGAATCAAGCAAGTACAAAAATTTAAATACCTAGGTTCTAACAGGTGATGGAAAGTGCAACACAGAGATCTGAAGGCGAATTGGCATGGCAAAGGATGAGTTCCAGAAGCTGAGTAAAGTACTAACACACAGGAAAATTTCACTAAAAATAAAGAAAAGAGTGCTGGATTGCTATGTGATGTCAGTTCTTCAATACGGCAGTGAATGCTGGACAATATCATTGAAAATGAGGACAAAACTGGAAGCAGCGGAAATGTGGTTCTACAGAAGGATGTTCTGGATATCGTGGACTGAGCATGCAATGGTTAGGTGTTGGAAAGAATGGCAACAAAAAGGAAATTAATACTGAGCATCAGAAAGAGACAACTGAAGTTCCTGGGACACGCAATGAGGAAGGAGAGCTTGGAGAACTTGATACTGACTGGCCAGATAGAAGGAAAGAGAGACAGAGGAAGGCAGTAGATAACCTATTTGCAGAGCCTGATCAAGTGGATGATGGAACGGGGGTTGCCAGGAGTAACAGGAGCAAACTTACTAAGTAGCCACAAGGGATAGGGTGACGTGGAGAACCATGATCGCCTACGTTCTGAAGGGACAGGGCATATAGAAGAAGAAGATTTATTTGTTGTAAAGCTTGTTTTATAAAAAGAAAGATTTTTTTAAATAAATAATTTTATGTTTCAATTTATTTTGATAGTTCTTCAGTAATTATTTTTCTTTAAGCACTTGTTGGTTATATGTATGTTATTTCATTTAGATTTTACCCATTTTCTAATGTGAACAATTTGCAATGTCTGCATATGACATTTATCTCATTGCTTTTATTTAATAGCTTTTTATTCATTAGTTATTTAATAATAAATAGTTTTTCATATGAACATAAATAACATGCTTCTTTTAAGGACTTACATGTTTTAGCTTCTTTTAGAATTTTCCACTTTATTGTGGGTTTTTTTTTCCTTTAGATACCAATGATATTTCAAGAGGGATGTTCTATTTTTGTATTTGTTTTTTATTAAATGAAGAGGTGTGCTGGTAAATCCACTGTTTCAGAGTATTTTTAGTCCTCCCTGTATAAATTTTTATATTATTTGGGGTTTTTTGATATGTGGAGACCTGACCTGTGAATATGAGAACTGAAATATAAATTGGCTCTCTTTGGTGAAGCCATTACTTAGTTGAGGATATCTCCCCCACCTTTTGTCTTATATTTTAAATCCTGTTGATAATAAAAAATATTAGCTACTCAGTTTTAATATTTGCCAACAACTGTTGTTCTGAAGAAGTGTTGGTCCAAAGGCGCTTAAAATATTTTAAGCATTGATACTTGTTTATCTTGTATCATTAGTTAAATATGACCCCTCTTTTTTCTTGAAATGTATCATATATATATATATATATATATAGTGATGATCATCCACGTATACTGTCTTAATATGTATAGGAAAGAATATTAATAAAAAGTTTTGAATTTAAAGACGTACTTTTTTAAACAGTATTTGTTTATTTTTATAGTGTTTTATATTTCAGACCGCCCTCGGTCCTTCATCAGAAACAAGTGATTTTTAAATTAGAATTGGAAACGTATTTTTACGATGGCGTCCTAATACTTTTTTGTTTACATCACGTGGTGTCGATAAACCAATCAGCATGCGGCACGTAAGTATTAGGACGCCATCGTAAAAATACGTTTCCAATTCTAATTTAAAAATCACTTGTTTCTGATGAAGGACCGAGGGCGGTCTGAAATATAAAACACTATAAAAATAAACAAATACTGTTTAAAAAAGTACGTCTTTAAATTCAAAACTTTTTATTAATATATATATATATATATATATATACTCTGCAATCATCAGGTGCTAAGTAGGAACTCTTGGTACTTTAACTTTAAGAGTGAATGCCCACTTAGATAAAATGTAGTAGTTATAAAAAGATTCCTAGAGACCACACAAGAATATATTCTCTTGTTTCCTTTTCCTTAAAGAATGCAACAATGTAAAACAGATGCTATTTAACAATGGTTTTCATAACTACCTCATCAACCATCAGATTATGCCATTTCTTTCTAAAGTAACTAATAGAAATACTGAACATACAGATAAAAACAATAATATTAACATCTTGCACAAGTCAAATACATGTTAATTATAAGCAAGACAAATTTTATCTTAGAAATATCATAAAGAAATACCATAACCCCAGATTATCTGAACAAGAAAATTAAATTATCTATGACAAAAAATTTAAATCAGTTGACTTTATCAAAAATATGACCACACCCATAAAATCAAAACTACAAATAACCAACATTATTTATGAGTTCAGATGCAACATAAGTGTTCAAAGAATTACATTTGTCATACAACTACATATCTATCATGATGACTTACACGACACCAACCTGACCATAGTTCAATTAAAACTCATTTAAACATGGACAAAAACCTACTAATTTCCATCTGAAACATACTCGTAGAAAATACATGTATAGTAGCCTAAATCCACATAAAAATGATTAAAATAATAGCAGCACTAATAATAAAAAGAATAAACCAATGCTCAACAAAGTATGAACAAAGCTACAATGTCATTCACTTAAATTACATACATGATACATGCTTGGTCAATCATGTCTTGAAATAGACATGACTGACAGGGCAAAAATTTTTCCTGCGGTAGGTTGCTATTACTTTTTCTGGTAAACTGAATGCCGACCAAGGCTATGGAACTCAATCTGTTCAGCTATTAAACCCATAGTTGGAGGGAGATATGAATGATTAATATCTATCCTAAGAGTATTTGTGCATAAGCTCTCCAGTTTCTCATTCCAAGCCAGTATCGACTATACCACAAAGCACATTCACAATGTGCTGACCGTAATTGGGAAATAAAACTTTTCTATAACTTCAGACACATACATAAAAAAGAAATACGTTCAATTAAAGTATCACTCTTAGTATTAAAGGCTAAAAGAATACCCGAAAGTGATCAAATATGCAAAAGTGTTGAACAGATTTTACAATTTGTGTCCAGAAAGAAAAACACTTGTACAAATATAAGAAAAATTAAATAAAAAGATTAATTGCAGTACACTGAGAGTCATCTTTAATGAAACATATATAAAACAATGATTGTTGCCCAAATACACAATAATTATCATATATGTATTTATGTGTGTGTGTGAGTATTTTGTATAATTTATTTATTTATAGATTTGTGTATGTATGTGTGTGCCTTACGCTCTTTACATCTAATGTGCATATATTGTATGAGTGCTGATGCAATCCTTACCAGTAATTTTTCAAAGGAAATCCTCCACCTCTGATTCAGTGTGGCAGATTGAATATGCCATAGACCAAGGAAACATGGTAGATTCAATAGTCACTAATTGCCTTCATGAAATATTGATGAATTGTCTTTCGACTCACTTTTTAGCAGAATAGATATGAAATAATACGTAAAGATTCTGACAAATGACACAAGAGTAAATAAAATTTCCAGTATCATTGACACATTCATGTCAGCGCTGGCTTCAGGTCCTTCGATTGTCACAATCAATCATTTTCTATATGTATTTTACTTTTTCTCAGTCATGTGTGTGCATCTATATGCCTGTTTGTGTCAGAAAGTCTTTTTATGCAGATAACTTCATTGTGGAGCAATGGCAAGCATGCTACTCATTCAGACCATTATATTAGTGATGTGGTTGTCATATAATGGGGCCACATATTTTGTCAGATAAAAACTAAGGACCCTTACATATAAAGATATACATATATATTTTACTATAAAACAATGATGCAGAAATTAATCTCATATAGTACACATGAAATCCAAATTAACTACTACACACACACAAATACAGGCTATGTACTTTGAAGCACCACAATATATATATATATATATATATATATATATATAATCATATAGTTATGAATTAATAGTACATTGCAACATGGAAATCTCTGTGTTTCGAGATAGATTCTCATCATCAGGCAATTTTTGATGTTGGTTGTGCAGATGATTTACATTTAAATAACAAAAACCTTTGCGCTGCTGTGTTTGTATGTGGGAAGATATAAAATTTATATCTGCGTTTCTTTTAACTAGGTACCTCCAATCAATTCTTAGATACCTAAATTTAAATTGAAAATTTAAAAATAATTAATCTATCTTCAAGCTTTAAAATTAGGTCTATTTAAAAGCCAAGAGATGAAAGTTAGTAATTCCAATAATCAAAATACACTGGTGTATTTTAAACTGAAATTATATCGATTGGAATCCAAAATTTTTCAAAAAAAAAAACAAACTTTAAATTTTCTGCCATTTTTTGATTTATTGACAGGTTACGTCAACATTAGCCAACTTTCTGTTTAAAAAATCTTGAAAAAAAATATATACATCAAAGACACTTTTTTAAAGTCAATTGTTTAAATTGAACCTTACCTTAATCTGATTTTACACAATAGTAATTCCTTACTTTATGAAATTTAAGACAGAAACTTATCTTAAATACAGTAGTCCTGTCATCAACATAATTCGAGCTGTGATTGATTGAATATGTCAGCTACTGTTCTGTCAACACCCCATGTATGGCGTCCGGAAGTGTCAAATTTTTATGTATCTAAAAAACCAGTTTCTGTTTTTTAACTGCATAGCTATCCATAACATAATATTTTCATCAATTACATAATATTTTATACAATGTTCATTTAGCATTATAGCTGGATGATTGAATATGCTTGCTAATAAATAAAAATTGAAATTGCTTTTAAAATAATTTTACAATTTAATAAGAAAGAATGAAATTAAAATAACCCAGTGAAGTTATGAAATATTATGCTAATTATTAATATTTTTACGATGCCTTATTCATATTAATTAGTAAGATAACTAGGTAAAAATATCTTATTTAATTTTTACATAACTGTAGATGTTATAAATAAGTATCTATATTTTTTGTACATGTCATACTGTATTTATACAATATCTTGAAGAGAAAGGAATTTCGGGAATATTTTGTGGCCCTGAGTTTTCTTAATTGGCACTCCAATCCTCCTCACTTTTTAGCTGCTTTTCCAGGTACAGGTATGTTGGTATCTCCCTTAATTTGATAACTAAGGGTAAAATAATTTTATAACATGTGTTTTGTACAATCATTTACAATTTATAAAAGAACATGAAAGTAGGAGTTAATCAATAAAAATTCATAAATTCAATAGTAGGATTAGGCTATGAAATAAAATAAAAAAAAATTGTCTTTTTCATTCAATTGAAAATAAAAAAAATGAAACCTTTTCCAATTTGTTTTAATCTTAGCTAGGCACCATAAAATTGTAGTACATATTTGTTTCTTAAAAACATTCTGCAAACACAAATTGAAATTAAACATTTTTTTTTAAATTTCAACTTTCCTCTTGATTTTTTCCATTGTGAATGTAGGTATCTCCCTTAATTTGATAACTGAGGGTAAAAATAATTTTTTAACATGTGTTTTGTACATTCATTTACAATTAAAAATAAACTTTAAAGTATTAGGTTAACATTGAAAATGCATAATTTCATTAGTAGGATTAGGCTATGAAATAAAGAAACTAAAAAATGGCTTTTTCATTCAATTGAAAAGAAAAAATGAAACCTTTTCCAAATTGTTTTAATCTTAGCCTATCCACCATAACATTGTAGTACATATTTATTTCTTAGTCACATTTTGCAAACACACATTGAAAGTAAACATTTTTATCTCTAATAATTTCTTTTATGAATCATTACCACATGCCATTGGAATGAACAGCCCAAAAAAGCAAAACAAATAAAAAAGAAGTTTTGATGTTTTTTCTAAATTCTGTCAGGTAGATAGATTCACAATTAATATTAAAAATGATTAAACTAATAAGTTAAAAATATAAGAGTTACTTTAAATATTTAAATTCTGACTAGAAATGAGTTCTTTCTTGAGCGATTCAGAGAATAGCAGTAAGGACCTTCGGGGTTTATATACTGGAAAATTTTATGTAAGGGCGGACAACCCTTGAGTCACGTGACCTTTTACAGATTTATATCGTTTATGGGCACCAGTACTTACCAAAAACAGGAAATTAACATGCAAAAATAAACAGTTTTAATTAAATTACAAAAAAAAGCTTCTCTTTTAGAGTAACTTTTTAAATGTTTCGATTAATAAATATATTTGCCACACATTAATTAAAAAACATCTGAGAGACCTATAAGGAGAAAATTGTAAAAGACTGATGAAACTTTTTAAATTACTTAATAAAAAATATGAAAAATAAAAACAATTCTTGTAAAAATCCATTACTAACAGAAATTTTTTTTTTATTCAGACGATGACACAATTTTAATTTATCTTTTATAAAAGTAATTAAAAGTTTACCCAAATAAAAATTGGCATAGTTTTATTGCATTTTTGTTTTCCTAATTCAGAGCTGATTTTCTAAGAGGTAACTTGTTTTGAAGAAAAAAAAAGAGTTGATTAGCTTTCCGTAATGACTCCTGAATTTAATGAAAACTATCTATATTTTGTGACCGAGTTGCATTTTTCAACATTTCTGGAAATTAAATATTGGGGAGGTAACAAATTAAAGAAAAAAAATTTTTTTACCAATATTTTTTTAAAATAATTATTTCAAAAATCATTTCAGTCATTTGTGAATAAGTCCTGAAATTTTCATCAAAATCAGACGATTATTTGAGTTTTGCAAGAATTTCCAAATTAATGTGTCTTTCACAGACAAAAAATGCCTTCGCGTAATATTATGCTGTTGACGTAATAAACTCTAGCATCAATTTACCCCTTTCACTGACGAGAGAAAAAAAAAAGATTTTCTACCACTAAATGAGCCTTTCAGAACCTGTTAGAACAATTTTAAAAAATTGTAAAAATAATTAAAAAATACTTTGATCTATCCTCTTTATGATAGCATAAACATTTTGCCAAGAAAACTTTGTTTTTATTTAGTTTGAGGCCTTTTACTTCAGACTATGCTGATTTTCCGACGGTAAAATTGGAGGTACCTTCTTTTAACTAATCAGAACGAAGATTCATTTTGGGAGTTGGCCTCAAAGAATACATACTAACCATTTTTTTCGTTTCCCCTCCCTCATCCTACCCTTCTCCCACCTTCTTATTCCTCCTTAATGGACAAGATGTCAACCTACCTTTAACCTAATCTTATCATTTTCTCTTTTTTCCTCTCTTCTTGTTTTCATTTTATTGTCATGGATGTGATATGCCAATTTAGTACTAAGACTCTTCTTTTCACTTTCTTATCATTTTTAGTCTATCTATTCATTTGTTGTAAAGCTTTTTTTATAAAAAGAAAACAATTTTATATAAATAATTTTATGTTTCAATTTACTTTATTTTAATAGTTCATCAGTAATTATTTTCCTTAAGCACTTGTTGGTTATATGCATGTTATTTCATTTAGGTTTTACTGATTTTCTAATGTGAACATTTTGCAATGGCTACATATGACATTTATCTCATTGTGTTTATTTAATAGATTTTTATTCTTAAGTGATTTAATAATGAATAGTTTTTCTTTGAGGCCAAATCCCAAAATGAATCTTTGCTCTGATTAGTTAAAAGAAACACACATGTAAAATTTATATCTTCCCACATGCATGCACAGCAAACCAAAGGTTTTTGTTATTTATATGTAAATCATCTGCACAACAACTTCAAACATTGCCTGCTGATAAGAATCTATCTGGAAACAGAAATTTCTGTATCACAATTGTTACAGATATAGATAGCCACACACACACCTACACACATATATTGAGATTGGTCTCTGTGTGGTAACAAGGAGATGGTCAAGTGAGAGCCTAAAGTCACTTTTGGAATAGCAGGTCAAAGTTGGTTGATCCAGATACTCTTAGTAACAAATGTCTAGACAGGAAATAGACAGAGACTAGACATGAGGTCATGAAGCAGCAGGAGCTAAAGTCTGCACCAAAAGACAAGTCATGTGGAAAGCAGAGATTTGAAGTCAGTTGCAGATCAGACCTTGAATGAACAAGTCACAATTGCTGTGCACTGATAACTTATGAATGAAAAGGAAAACGCATTTGAGATAATGCTGTAATTTGACTAATTCATCTTAAGCAACTCCAGATAAGAAATACAAGTGGATAAATTCTTATTCGTTAAAACAAGAAGAAGAAAAAGAAAACAATGAAGCCAAATCATTTATCAAGAAAGAAGGAAAGATAGTGATGAAGAGAAGATAAGAGAAGAAACTGTAGAGACATTTGTATGCTGATTCTTATTTGTTAAAACAAGAAGAAGACGAAACCAAATCATTTATCAAGAAAGAAAGATAGCAACACAGAGAAGATAATGTGCAGACAAAGAGATAGTGAAGAGAAGAAACCACAGAATTATTTGTGTGTTCAAAATACGATGCTTGTTTGAAGAAAGAAATAAAGAAGATTGAGGATATTGCCAAAATACTTGTATGCTGAAAATACAACAGTCAACTGAAAAAAAAAATAAAGAAAGTCGCAGCTACATACATTTCAAGTGGAACGTGATTGAGCCCAAAGTTGTATAAAGAAAGAGAAAGAAAAAGAAAAGAGAGTAAAACAAAAGAGAAGAAACTGATATAAAGATAAGTTATTATATTCTAAGGCCCGTGTTAGAAAATACATACACATTCATGAATATTATGTTGCCACAAACACCATACCATATATGCCAATAATAATCTTACATGATTCTCCCCATTTTTATTTTGTGTTAATCCCTTGCATTTGTATTCACTTATATTCATTCATATTTGTTAATATTTGTCATAAAATGTTATTTCGACTAATTTGGGTATCCGAACATAAGTTTTGAGGTTCATATCATTGGACATTCTTATTCATACTTATATTTTTTTTATTTTAATATTTTGTTACTTTTTAAAATCTTATATCAAAAATCATTTTGCCTTGTTGTTCATCCTTGAATTATTGGTCAGCACATGTGTTGATATTGAAGCAGACCTGGGAAGATTACAGCTCATTTTCTCATCTTTGTTTATCATTGTCCATTTGCCATGATCTGGGAGAGACAACTCATAACTGTCCGTAGATGTGGAAATGTAAATATTCCTGAATCGACATGTAATCATCTTAATGGTTATCGTTGAGGCAGGCATATGACATAATGTACAATTAATTCATAACTATATAATTATATTAAGCTCTATAATATTTATTATATTGAGCACTGTTTATAATAAAATAAATGCCAGGGCACTCAAAATAGTAAAACCTTTAGTCCTCTTCACCTGGAATTATATATATATATATATATATATATATACTATATTTATAAAATTAAAAGGATATTATTCTAGTATTATAATATATGGACATGTGTTGGGGTGTAATGGATATTGTCTCAGAATGAGCAATCCGAGAGCTGTGTTCAAATTCTAGAAGCATTTGTTTCATTCACTTACACACAAATACCTTTGGGAAAAGTATTAATCCATCTTTTCTTCCTCCAGCTATGGGTTGAATAGCAAGATAGATTGTATTTTTTAGCCTTGGTTGGCAGCCAGTCTATCAGAGTAAGGAATAGCTACCTACTGCTTAGTCAGATATGTATTGGAAGAGACATGATCGCCCAAAATATTATCACATATGATAATTAACAGACAGCCTGATTATAATATATATATAAGATGTGCTAACCCTGCAAGAATCAGAATTTCAAATCCTCCCACTATTGTCCATAGATTAAATAAACGGTTCAGTTCAGAAATCCCTCTAGGTTACCCAGATTGATATACACCTGATAATTGCTGGAGGGCACAACAGCTGAAATGTTGTCATAACAAAGACAAAGATGAGGACAAGAGTTTGAATGTAAATAATGATTACTCTTCATCCCAGAAATGAGTACTCCACTTCCCAGAAGTGATTACTTCTCATTGCAGAAATTCCGTCGAAATATATGTAGCTTTTTCTATTGAAAAATTATTAAAAAATGTAATTAAGAATTAATATTTTTTCTATAACAATGAACACAATAATTACAAAACTTATTTTTTATATAACTTTTTATCTTTCTTTAAAAAAAAAAATATGTATTAAATTTAAATTTTACTGCCTTTTGTAAGTAGACAATATATGTAACTTTTTGTACTGAACAATGTCAATAAGAATTTTATTATATAATATGAATGTCATAATTGAATTCCATCAATTTAACTTAATATTTTACCAATGTTCTTGAGAATATAACATTGCTTTTATTTTTTTGGTTGGCCTAGCTTGGACATTCATTAGTCTATCATGCCATCCATCACATTCCTGCATCAAGATCAAAATGTCATAAGGATGGAATCATGTGTTTCTACAAATATATATGTATATATGTATGCATATATATATATATATATATATATATATATATATATATATATCCGAGTGAGTGAAGAATGAGGAAAGAAAATTTTTTTTTCGTCCAAGACATTAATTTAAAACAGTGCTCAATATATGATGTATAGAGCTGTGAATATTTATTATAAATTATGTTTTAGAACATGTACATAATTTTTTCTATATATGTCCTCTTCTCTACAATCATATGTTTGTTTCAATGTTGGGTCTCGAACATTTCATCAGGAGGAAAGCCTGATGAAATGTTCGAGACCCAACAATGAGAGTAAAACAAAAGAGAAGAAACTGATATAAAGATAAGTTATTATATTCTAAGATTGTAGAGAAGAGGACATATATAGAAAAAATTATGTACATGTTCTAAAATATAATTTATAATAAATATATATATAGCTATCTGTAGTAAGAACCAGGACGAGTATGATGAGAACCTTGATAAATTTATGGAAACAACCAAGAAATACAATTTAGTTTACAATAATAAATGCTTTTTCTTCAACTCTAGATTGAATCTTCTAAGCTACACTATATCTAAGTGTACTATTAAATCAGATCCTTTGACTGCTTAAAGAACTTCCCCTTTCACATGATATTTATTTTCTTTGTCAGGTGCTGGGAATGTTCCTTAACTATTCCCAATAGATTGCTAAGTATGCTGAAAAAGTTGCCCTCCCCATGCAAGCTAATCATTTTCCACTACCCAAGACTGCTGAAAAAGACTTTGAATACCTGAAAACTGAAGTTGAAAATGCAATAGTGTATTCTATTGATGAAACGTCTTCTTTCACCCTAGAACTGATGATTCATGCCACACAATTGCAGCCACATTGAATCAATCTGGTAGTCCTGTAGCTTTCTTTTTAAGGTTATTGACTAAGAGCAAATGTAAACACTCTTCTATAGAGAAGAAAGCCCAAGCTATCATAGAAGCCTTACAAAATGGAGGCACTACTTAATGGAATGACACTTCACTTTACTTGCTGATCAGAGATCAGTAGCTTCATATTTGATTCAAAACAGGCTGGAAAAATAAAAAATGATAAAATCCAAAGGTGGAGGGTCAAATTTGCTTGCTATAGTTATGACATTAAATACTGCCTGGGAAAAAATAATGTTACTGAAGATATATTATCTAGAGCTTAGTGTTTGGACACCCTTGAGAAATTATATAACTCTTTTTGTCACCCTGGTGTTATGCAAATGATGTATTTTGTTAAGAGAATGAACCTTCCTTTCTCCATGGATGATGTGAAGAGAGTATCTACTTCTTGCCCTGTATGTGCTGAAGGCAAACCTCAATTTTACTGACTTGATGCTCTGCATCTAATAAAAGCAACCATATTTTTGAAAGGCTCAGTGTTAACTTCAAAAGATTCTTGTCATCTTCTTTTCATAACTGGTTTTTGTTTACAATAATAGACAGATATTCTCACCTCCCATTTGCTTTTGCTTGTCCTAATAGGTCATCACAAACAATCATCCAGTGCTTCATCCAACTTCTGTTATCTTCAGTATGCCAATGTATGTGCATTTAGACAGGAGTTCCAGTTTCATGTCTGCTGAGGTGAAATCCTTCTAGCGTGAGCACAGAATCTCAACTAGTCATACCACCCTTTATAACCCCTAAGGTAATGAGCAATGCAAGACGTATTGTGGTATTCTGTGGAAAGCAATAACTATGGCACTCAAAACTCAATGCCTACCTATAAATCAAAGAATGTATTACTAGAGGCTTTACATTCAATGTGCACACTACTTTCAACACCACCAATGCTACACCACATGAACAGCTATTCAAACATTCCCTGCCAATCCTCGAGTAGCTATTCTGTTCCCACATGGCTAACAATACCAGAAAAGGTTCTTCTGAGATGACATGTCAGACAAAGAAAGTTTGGCCCTACTGTGGAGAAGGTAGAACTAATAAAAGCCAATTCTTATTATGTACGCATTCATCTTCAAAATGGCAAGAAAACCACAGTATCATTCCAAGATCTTGCCCCTGCTGCTCCCACTCAAAATTTTGAGACCTTATATCTCAACAAGACTGAATCTAGTACAGACTCATCAGAAAATGAAATCAAAATTACTTTATGTCGAGTGATCACATAAACCTCTCAACTGTCTGACTTATGGTAAATCTTTTGCTGATTTCCTTCATATTGGTTGACTAAGTGACACTATTTATTTCTAGAAGCAGAGGAGATTTTGATGAATATTTTCTTTTTCCGTCCACTGCCTGCCATTAAAAAGACTGTGCCTGCTTATAAATGTTGTTCTGTTGTAGTAACTATTTTATTGTGCTGAATAAAACCTCATTTGTGTTACTTTGATTCTTGTCTTTTATTATAGTAATTAAGATTAACTTTAAAGTTCTACTAACCTGTGTTGATGTGAATTTTAAATTCCAACTTCCAATTGCCATTCATTTTCCAAGAACTACAATTTCCATGTCTGAATCAAAATGATTAATTCCTACAAAACCAGGAGTTGTTCAACATGTAATTTTGACCAGAAATGGTCTTTTTATTTTCTTTCATGTTAAAACACTTCAGACTGTAAATATAAAAAAAACAAACATAATTTTCTTAAATTAAAAAAAAAATTATAGGCAGGTTCAATTTTTTATATAAATTCATTAAAAATTGATCATGGGAAAAACAAAACAATATTCTTATACCATGTGAATTCTTTTTTGAAGTATCATAAGGTGAAGTACTTAATTGAGAGTGATATATAATAAAGATACTCCAGATTACACTTTTCAATTTGTTTTCTTAGTTTTAATAAATCATATGAGATGAGCATGTTCGGTTTGAAATTCACATGGAAAATCAATTTATGTGTATTTACATAGCAGACTGGACTTATTTTATAAAATCTAGTAATTTTCTTTTTTTTATATTTGTGGTCTGTCATCTACAGAAATATAAAAAAATAATTTGAAACTGATTATTTTGTGTCAAGTGATTAAAAGTGATTATTTTTTATACAACTACATCTAAACTTTAAATTTTTGTCTCTGAATTACAAATTTCTAACTCCAAATCATTCAGACATTAAAATATGAGGTTCATGCCGTTTTTAAAATCAACCTGAAATTTTTATTTAATTTCACTATCCCAAAATCTTTATCAAAATGGTGAAAAAGTGTCATTGTAACAAGCAAAATAAGATTTGTGTATTTTGTCTTACTTAAGAGCAGAATGGTCAGGAAAAGTGGCTAAAGTCAAGACACAACTTCCGACAAACCAAAACACTGTTACTTGTCAAAGGCATTTTCTATATAGTTAGGAAAAAGTGGTTATTACAGGGAAGGTATGATTAAAAAATTCACCATCATTATTTAAATCATTTGCTATCAAGTGTTTTTACCTAGTCTAGTGGTTAACTTGGGCAAGAAATGGCTTGTAAATTTTAATGCCTGGAAAACAAAACTCTCCTTTAATAACCACAGACAAACTTGAATACTTATTGCCATATCTGGTAAGGTGTTCCTGCTGTTCATCTCAGGGTTCTTGACAAAACCCAAAGAAGAATCTGTAATGTAATTGGTCTTGATCTGGCATCTTGATTTCAGTCACTTGTTCACCATGACATTGGTTTTCTCTGTGCTTTCTACAAATATTTTCATGGCAACTGTTCTGAGAAACTTTTTTTCCTAATGCTCTTATCAAATGAAATTAAGTGCATGACTAGGTTGGTATCTAAGTCTCACTCTTTAACAATTGAAATAGTGTTAAATATAACCCTCTCTCTACTCCAATAGCTACTTTTCTCACACATTCCACCTGTGGAACTCCCTTCCATTTATTTGTTTCCCTGATAGCTACAATCTCCAAAAATTTAAATGCAATATCAATTTCCATCTTGTATCTTCTTGAACCCATTCCATCATTTATCCTTTCCTCAATACCCCATTGTACCCAGTCTTTTCTCTCACTGTGCACTAGTAGTGGCCCTGCCTTGCTTGTGGTGAAATGATTTTTAAAAAAATTTCTCATCTAAAACAAAGAAATACTAATAAAATTTCTACTTCTGTGCAAAATGATGTGTTGGCATGACTTTTAAGAAAAGACAAAATTAACAGTTTTGAAAATTAGTGTCACAATATTGATAAACAGGATTTTGTTTCTGCCTTGACTTGCAATAAATCAAACAATTAGCTGTTCGTCGTCTTGATTTTTTCCCTGGAAGTATTTCAATTTTTTTAATTAAAATTCTTGAAAACTTGACATTTGAATGTTACCATGCTAGTATATATACAATTTATTTCTCTTTCAGAAAATAAATAAATATTAACATTTCAGCATTAGCCAGAGATCAATGAAGCAATTATTAACTTAACAACTGATAATAAAAATAAAGTAAGTAATATGAAAATTTTCTATCAAAAACCATAAAAAGCTTTTATGATTTTGATATTCTTATCAGAGCATTTAAATACTTTATTACATCTTGATCATTATATAGCTGGCCTATTTTAATTTACCAAGAGTGAGAATATTGTCAGCTTTGACATCAAATGTCTCAAAATTATGACTATCTGAAAATCAGACAATGTGTATTGTTTTCATTGATGATGCATTTTTCAAAATTTCACCACAGTATCATGAAGGAAATTTATTTGGTTTTGTTTCAATTCAGTCGGATAAGCAAAAACACTATTGAACATGATACTAAAATGTTTAAGTGGTGGACCAAAATTTTTACTTAAATTGATCTCAGTTGCCAAATTAGCAATTGTAATTTTTTATATATGAAAAGTATCCTTTATTCGAAAACATCTAAAATTCGAAAGATTTTCAGGTGCTGACATGACTTGCCACAAACAGAAATTTTCAGAAAGCACTGAAAAGGTTCCCAGCTCATATGCAGCCATCGTGAGTGACCACATCTGTCCTGGGTGGGGGTTTCCCAGCCAACTACATAGCCTATGTTGGTGCCAGTTTTTTGTTGGCTATTGTTACAGCAACAACTTTATATGTTGATTACTTACCAGGTGCTTTGTGCTCAGTAAAATATTCACAATGTTAAAAACTTATTTTTTGTAATTAGTAATCATGCTAAATAGACAATATTTTTATGTGAAGCTTTAATTTCTCTACTTAAAAATTCATGTAAATATTACATGTTTAGTCTCATTAACTGTATGTGCTCAAAAGTTATAAAAACATTCAGTATGCCTTTATATTTCATTACACAGCTTATATACAGTCAGTCAGTTAACTCTCATATGTGATACCCGCTTGGGCGATCATGTCTCGAAAGAGACATGACTGACTGGGCAGAAGATTATCCCGCAGTAGGTTGTTATTGCTTTCTGCGGTAGACTGGTTGCCAAGCAAGGCTATAGAACCCAATCTGTCCTATTATTTAACCCATAACTGGAGGGAAGAGATGGATTAATACCTTTCCCAAGATATTTGTGCGTAAGTGAATACAATGGATTCAACTGGAATTCGAACTCGGCTCCCCGGTTTTCTCGTTCCGAGCTGATATCCGCTGTAGTAGCAAGCATAAAGATCAGAACAATATTAAGAAAATGTTTAAATGTGAAATAACTTTTTATTTTAAAGCTTCATAGAACATTTTATCAAGGAAAAATAAGGATATAAAAGTAAATTATATAATTCCAAAATATAAAATTCAATAAACTTATTTTGATAGTTATAAGAATAATTATATAACATTCGAAAAAATAGATGATCAAAAACATCAGAACGATTAACAAAATCATACTATTATAATGAATTCATCATATCCAAATGAAAATAGCTTTCATAATTCATTAGTACTTGATGTTAAAAACCTTTACTTTCAAAAACAGCTTGACATCTTTTGCTACATGAGCGAATTAATGTCTTGCATTCATTAATGGATTTTTTCTCACATTCTCCTTTCAAATTGGTCTATAGTTCTTCGATGTTTATTAGATTCTTTTCCTTAGCTCTTTCATTTAGTAACTTCCAAACATTCTCAATCGGATTCATGTCTGGGCTTTGAGTAAGCCTCTCCATAACAGTAACATCCTCATCAGAAAGAAATGTCTGAAGAGACTTTGCTGTGTGACATGGCGCGTTATCATGCATAAATACAGCTAGTTGATTAATTGCAGTTCTCCAATTAGGTACATGTATCTTCAATATCTCTTTGTATGCAGTTGCGTTAGTTTTACCATATAGCCTAACAAGTTGTCATGTACCAGCAGCTGAAATCATGCCAAACACCATCACACTTCCTCCTCCAAATTTAATGCTACTTTAGTGCACTTGAGGCAAATATCGTTCCTTAAGACTACGTCGAACAACCCTTTTCCCATCAACATGTTAAGCTTTGACTCATCACTGAAATGAACACAATCTCACTGTTCTTCTGTCCATATGAGGTGTTCAGTGACAAAATTTCAATCGACTCATTTGATTCTTTTTAGAAATGTAAGGCTTCATAGAGGCTACTCGACTCTTCAGATTTATTTCATTAAGTCTTCGGGAAATAGTCTGCCTTGATATTTTAATGCCAAGGTTAGCATTAGCTCTTTTTTATTCTTTACCAATCCATTTGTCTTTCTTGGCAGTAGTTTTAATAGGTGGTTTCTTTGCTTCTCATAACAGTTTCCTTAAAAACTATGAATAACACTTTTAGATTTCCTCACACTCTTTGAAATATTCATAATCGAGTGTTTATCTTCATTACACAACTTGAATATCAGTTTTCTAAGTTCCAATGACATCAGGTTTTTTTGCTATGTTTAAAATGCAAGAGCCAGTAAAGAGCTGGTGTAATTTAGTAAAACACGCAATTTTATATTCTTACTTCAAAAAATTTTCAATAATGCAAAATATTTATTAAATTTTATGGATTTATTTAATTGTTCTGATGTTTTTGATTTATTGAACTTTATATTTTAGAATTATATAACTTACTTTTATATCCTTTCTTTCTTGATAAAATGTTCTTTGAAGCTTTAAAATAAAAAGATATTTCATATTTAGGCATTTTTTAACATTGTTCTGATCTTTATTCTTGCTACTGTATATAAGCTGTGTAATGAAATATAAAGGCATACTGTGTTTATGCTTAGGCTCCATTCTCAAGCTACCCTATTTTATTGAAGCTATATACAAATGAAATAGCCTGTATTCTCAAAATCTGAAAAACTTGAGGTTCTAATTTCAGATAATGGAATTGATCAATTAAATTGTTATGTAACTGCAAAAGTATTTAATAAGAAAAAGAATCAGTCTTTTTTTCCAAAAAATTAACACTGTTTCTAATAAGTCATGGGTAGCTAAAATGGCTTCTACCTGCTTTTTGATTATGTCCATTTAAAAATATTCAAAATAATTGAAGTTTCTGTTGAATTAATGTTTTAGTTTGAAAGCAAGAAAATGACAGCAAAATTGTACAATTACTTTTTAAAAATATTCAAAATAATTGAAGTTTCTGTTGAATTAATGTTTTAGTTTGAAAGCAAGAAAATGACAGCAAAATTGTACAATTACTTTTTGGGTAAGAAAAAGCTCAATTTCTCAAAACTGGTGTAATTGTTTACTCTAAACCAGATTGAGCGACAGAAATTTTCCAATCATTTAAAGTTGTTTAAAAGCTGCACTTAAAATTCAGCTATCATGTACACTACAAAAACAATTAATTTAATTGTGAAATTGATTTTGAGCAATTTTAATAACAATGTTAGAAGTCTCAATATGACAAATTTTAAGTGTTTATTTGTGCATTTCCAGTTTAATGCTGATCCTTATTTTGAAATATTAATAGTGCCAAATTACATGATGATTTGAAAGAAAAAGATTCATTGAAAGTGTTACATTATATTTAGAAGATAAATAATTTGTAATTTTTTGGAAAATGGCAAAAATAATTTGAGCAGAGAAAGAAAAAAGAAAAAAGTTAAATCATTAACAAAAAACACTAGCTATTAAAAATACATGCAATTGCGTAATTAATGTTTATAATACTAAGCAGTGAATTTAATTTTGTTGGGTGAATTTTCTACTAATGCAACTTTTTACCATTATGTGGGTAAAGAATTACACGATTAATTTTACTGCTATCGTTATTATTTTCTTTGGTAATTTTGGGGGAATCAGAAATCAATTTTCTTTACAGGATGTATTGTTCCTGAAGATTCGTTACCTAGACAGTACCTCCTCCCCATTGCAATAAAATTCTAGTTTCAATTGTTAAGCCTTGATGCTTGCAGCAATTATTTCTCAACAATCTCTATGCACATGCTTACAGGTTCCCAGATTTAGAAATATGCATGTGCCTAATCTCCTTTTCATGGGATGTTGAGTAAATACCATTTGTTTCTTATGGAGTGTAGAGCCTGAAGAAAGCTCTTAAATAAATCGGTTTAAACCTTGTGGCAGCAGCAAAAGAAAATAGTGAGTTTTTAATACTGTTGAGAAAAACATTATCACTTTGTAGGATGGATGATTGAACTGAATCTTTGTGTTGCTTTTCTTGTTACCAAAAAGTTTTCGATTGAACGATTAATTTTGCATTTGAACAACACTCTACAATGTATGATGAAAAGTTGTATTAAGAAAGCAAACCCAATTATCTCCCAAATTGTCTAAACAATACGAAGCACTTTGGAAATGAAGACTCTTCTCTAAATAGACATGTAAGAATTTTCAGTGATATACAAAATAGATTTCCAAGCATGCAAGATAACTTCATGCAAAATTCTTACTGGTAATTTGGTTAATTTTTTGTAAAAAGACTTTATTGCCTAGTTGTATACTGACCAGGAATATGTACACTACCAGTCATTATTAGGCCACCCCAGTATTTTTTTATTATTTATTGCCAAATGAATAATTGTAAATGAAAATAGAATGGCTCTTTTGTTAATACTGCACAATAACATGTGCATCAAATGAATTTATAATTGTTTAATAGTTACCTATATTGCAGTTTCAGCAATGAAAGAATGAAGAAAATTTAGGGTGACTTGGACAAGTTCATCTTTGCTTCCGTGTCTTGTAAAATTTTGCAAAGTAATAATGACAAAAGAACCATTCTATTTTCATTTAGAATTAT